>CM077203.1:28883650-29223650 GCA_039654625.1 Rhinogobio ventralis | reverse complement strand
TACAAATGATGTGCAGAGTTGAACACTTTTTGTGTTAGGTGTTTAATCAAATCAAAAACTCCTCACTATAGGCAATATTAGGGTACAACGGGGCTAAAGGCACATCTTAAGAGAAATGTGCTTTTCACTTCTCCCATAAAATGCAAAAAAATATATGTTTGTATTGAACATTTATGGAGCAACAGATTTTGTGAAAATAATTCATAAAAGTGATTTATTTTGTTTAAATATCTTATAAATGTATGAGGTGGCGAGGGAGGCCTTTTACCCCACAGACACACGGGGTAAAACCAGCATGAGACAAAAACACACAGTATTGATACACATACTTCAATAAAATAATATGTTTTTAATAATCGTTAATACTTGTTAATTAATACTTGTTCAAAGAAATCACTTTAGCAACGTTTGTTAGAAACAAAATTATTTTAAAAAGTAAAGATTCTGAAAACATTGAAGGTGATCCCATAATAATTTAATATAAATTTACTGTAGTAACAATAAATTATATTTTATTATACAATATGATTAAAGGGTAACTAAACCCTAAAACAACTTTTTTTAGTTAATGATCTGCAAGACTGGGGCGTTATTAGTGCTGTTCATTGATTTGAATAAATGTTTTGACATTTGGGTATAAAGTGTTTTAATTCTACAATATATGGTGTAAAAACGTCTGAGTGCTGCCCTCTTAAGGTTGAACGGTGGCTACTGCAGTTGAATTGTCCTATTGGACGATGTTTGCCATGGTGACGTATGTTGGCTCTTCCAACGGCTCACTCCCCACACCCCTGGCAAGAGCTCACCACGCCCTAATGTTTTCCCGCATTGATCACATGAGAACGGCTTCACTCCAGTATGAACTCTCATGTTACATGAAGTAGACGCATTATGAATGAAACTTACTTGACACTCACTCAGCATTCTAATGAAGAAAGTACAGTTAAATAATGCAGTTGTCAGTACACGTCAGGCCTTTCTTGCAATGTTTTTGCTGCCCATCATGTGTACAGACAGGGTGAAGACAGGGTGACACTTTTTGCCATTGAGATGACTTGGAAAAAGTGTCCCAATCAACCTGAATTCACCCTACTTTTCATACATGAAACACGCTTTCAAACCTTGACACGCAAGTGGTTGCCGTGGTAACGAACAACAATACAGTAACGTGCTGCCGTATATAGTCTAACTTTTATTTGAGGAAATCTGTTTATAATAGGCTGTTAGGTTTGAACTTATTGGTCCTGCGCTTCCTATCGATTCAGTTAATTTGAATGAAAATATATTGCATGTATCTGATCTATTTTTAGTGGCATTCAGTATAAGGATTTGACTGTTCATAGATTAGGTCAGTGGTCCCATTCTCTCTTGCGCTGCTGCTTCGCTAGCATCGTCGGCATCGGGGGTTAAGACCGCAGTTTTGCGAGTCTGACAGCTGTCAATCAATCCATCACTGCGGGTCTCAGGTGCACGCCCCCCGCTCAGCCCCGCCCTCGGTTCGTCCCCTCTGTCTCCGCTGGGCTCTGCCCACTTTTCCAGCATTTTTTCAAATATTGCCAGTGGGTGGAGTTAGGCTCTGATCAGGGGTTGAGTTACTCTTAAATATCATATTTATAAATATGGTGATTATCTCTAAGGTGGACACCCAAATTAATATGATGATACTTACCATGTGAATCTAACCATGTCGACAAATGTTAATGTCAGCGGCTGTTTATTATCATGTTAATTATTGTGCCTTTCACCCCGACAGCAGGAGCGCCTTTTACCCTAAATACCATACTTTTACATATTCTTCAGTTATTGAAAAACTGCTTTCATTAGCTTGAACAAAACTGAAAATCATTAAGAAGACCTTTGTCTCAAAATATATTCAATAATTTCAGTGATTCTCATTTGCTACTTAAAGGATTAGTTCACTTCCAAATGAATATTTCCTGATAATTTACTCACCCCCATCTCATCCAAGATGTTCATGTCTTTCTTTCTTCAGTCAAAAAGAAATTAAGTTTTTTGAGGAAAACATTCCAGGATTTTTTTCCACATAATGAACTTCAATGGCAACCAACCGGGTTGAAGGTCCAAATCAATGCCGTTTCAAAGGGCTTTAAAGGGCTTCAGAGGCTCTGCACGATCCCTGCCGAGGAATATTGTCTTATCTAGCCAAACCATCTGTCATTTTCAAAAAAAAAAAAGTATATACTTTTTAACCACACATGCTCGACTACTGTTTTGTGCTTCTTCGCGACGTATGACTTCATCACGCCGGAAAGGTCACGCCGACCCAGTGTTAAAACGAACGTGCAAAGACTAAATCAAACGCCCTTTAAAAAAATAAAGGTAAAACAACGATGTCAGACGATTTAGAAGTTGGAGGAGAACATGAGATGGAGTTTTTCGCCACTGGGTCGGTACTTCTACCTATGTCACAGGTGTGACCTTTCCAACGTGATGACATCGTGAAGAAGCACAACACCGAAGTAGCTCATTTGTGGTTAATTTTTTTATTTTTTTTTAATGACAGATGGTTTGGCTAGATAAGACAATATTCCTCGGCAGGGATCGTGCAGAGCCTCTGAAGCCCTTTAAAGCCCTTTGAAACGGCATTGATTTGGACCTTCAACCTGTTGGTTGCCATTAAAGTTCATTATGTGGAAAAAAATCCTGGAATATTTTCCTCAAAAACCTTGATTTCTTTTTGACTGAAGAAAGAAAGACATGAACATCTTGGATGAGATGAGGGTGAGTAAATTATCAAGAAAGTTTCATTTTGAAGTGAACTAATCCTTTAAACCTACAACTTTAAAAAAAAACATCAAATATTAGATCAAATTAGCGCAGATAAACTTTGCGCTGCTGTCCGCGATCACGTCAAGGATCAGACAAATTTCCACGTGCATCATCAAAAGCGGATGTTTTGGAACGTGCTACGGCAAGTTTTGTGCCATCTAGTGGTTTAGAGGAAAAAAGGCGCATTTTTGCCTCAGGGCGCCCTTAGCCCCGTTTACCCTAATAGTGATGTTTGCCTTTTTAAGCTGTAAAGTTGGTCTTTTTCTGGCTCTCACAGGAAGTGGACCGCATGCGCTCTTCCTACTACAGTGACCTGTGCAGCAAGTTTCTGATTGAAAACACCATTCTGAAAATGGAGTACGCAGAGGTGCGAGTGTTTAGCCTTTCCAATAAGGTAAGAGTGACCAACCCTGAAATGAAATAGTTATAGTTAGTTTTTATTTGTTTTATTTTTAATTAGACTTTCAATTGAAGTTTTCTTATTCTAAATTTTTGTTTTCTTATTTGAACGTCTTAATGCAAATTTATTCATAAATTAGGTTCAGGCAGGACTTTTAACAATTTCATTAAACTTTGCCGTTAATTGGGGGTCATTTTAAAGTCGCCATGAATTTTTAAAAAAAGTTTTAAAACATTTTAAATTCTTAATGCAGGTTACTGGTCTTATTTTTTTTTCTTTTTAATAAAATGACAAATCTTTAATCAAAATGCTATAATGTTTGTGACATAAAATGCAAGCTTTTTAGATCTGCCTTCATTAATACAACGCACTTATTTTTAAAAAAAAATTCTAGATTTCATCATAATGTGCTTGTGTAATGAGTGAAATGAATGTCATGACGGAAACATGAGTAATATATAATGAAAGTCTTACTCAACCATTTGCACGCGAGAGGTAATAGTCACTTGACTTTCTAAATCTTTGAAAGGCCTTTTCAGCCATTTAATAGAGCACTTTTTGAAAATGATATCCTGTTAAAAAAAATGTATACTCAACTCGTTAAGTCATCATTACCATTCGAGTGTGAAATTCACAAAAATAAAAACTGTATTGGAATCATTTCAGGACGTAAGCAGCAATGAAATCAGTCATAAGATGTGGATCATTTTTGTGAATCTTATAAAGGCAAGAATAGGCTACTTTATGATGTAATATAGTTTCTGAGGGCTTGCTGAGCAGATCAAATTAAATACATGCCGAAAATTTTTGGATGGTAAGTATATATTCAGTCTGTATTTCAATTCTACATTAATGTTAGTTAGTTTTGAAATTTTTACTTAAGGAAAAAATAGCTATCCACAATTTTCGGTGAATGGGTGTATTGTATTTAATGTTGTTGCTATGTACGATTTCATTTCAGTGTGGTATGAATCCTCTTCTATATAAGAAATTACAAACTACAAATAAATATTTGTTTTTGGGTGCGCTTATTAAAGGTAAAGAAATTACTGTCAGATTCACTGTGCAGTCACATAGAAACACCCATGTGTGTGCTCATGCAGCTGAATCACAGTAAAAACATACAGATCTTCCTTGTTTTTGTCAGCGTAGTGACAACAGCAGTCACACCCTGTTTTATCAGACCACATTGATTTACAATAGTAATCCACCTCACAATCTATATTACCAGTATTGCACCAAGCCATCATACATGCTTTACTTGTTTTCTCACTTTCAAACCGTTTCTCTGGCGTTGACCACATCCTTCAAAACAAGTTCCATCCTTTTCATTCAATGTTACATGGCTTGAATTGAAAGATTCAGGACCCTATTTTAACGATCTAAGCGCATGGTCTGAAGCACAAGGCGCAAGTGCAATTAGGGCGTGTCCGAATCCACTTCTGCTAGTTTAACGACGGGAAGAATGGTCTGCGTACCAGGCGCATGGTCTTGGGTATGTTTTAGGCTTAACGTGCATTAAACCAATCAGGGTCTCATCTCCCATTCCCTTTAAAAGCCAGTTGCGCTCGCACCATCTAGCTAGCGAGGAAACGGATCTGCTCGTCCAATGAAGCCTGCTTGCTCATCATTACTGCAAATAGGTGGGCTAATTCTGATACATGCAATGACCATCCATTATGACATGTAGCCATTTTTATATTTATGTACACAATAATAATCTTTTACATTTTAATCCTTTAAATTTTCATATTTAAAAATAAGCAGTGTGTAATAAGCGGAGTGTACGCGCGTTGTGCACCCTCCTATTGGCGCATATTACTAACACGCCCTATAACACAAAAAATACTGCGCTATTGACTTTAGACCGGGTTTTTGTTGGTCAATGGCGCAGTCGTGTTCAGTTCCTCAAAATAGCAACGTGTCATCAATGCACCTAAACACACCTGGTTTTCAGACCAGCATGCCCATGGGCGAACAGATGGGCACGATTGCATTTGCTATTTAAACAACGTGCAGCTGGACGTGAACATGATAACTGCGTCTGGCCGAAACTAGCAAAAAACACTTACGTCGCGCCTAGCGCCGCATTGTGCTGGGTGTATGATAGGGCCCTAACTTGGAATAACTTCTCTCTCTCTCACCTACATCAGAACCTGACGACCTTGTGCCACCTCGATCAGCTTCTCTTGGTGACCCATATCAACCTCTCCTCCAATCAGCTTGTGCGGCTGCCACCTCAGTTTGCCATGTTGCAGTGCCTAGAGGTAAACCCATGCTTCTTCTCTTCATTTTCCCACAACTGTTAGGGACCATTCACACAGAATGTGTTTTGCTGTTAGAGACACGGGTCATTGGAGCGCAAAAAAGATGTACTTTATATGCAGGCAATCACGTCATTTACTAAATGGCACAAGCCAATGAGATTGCTTGCTCAACATTTAAACAGGCTGGTTCAGTGTTTGCTGTAAGCTTCTCCTCATGCGGGCGGATGAAGACAACAGGGCAAGGTTTATAGATAATTTCCGATGACTGACATCACAGAATTCACCAGTGTTTTGCTTTTGATGTCTTACCGGTAAAAAGCCAGAACGCCATTGCTTGTGTGAACTGCATATTTGTGTATTACCGGTAAAGTCATTCTACAGTAAGTTAACAGTATTGCTGTGTGAAAGGAGCTAATAACATGCTAAAACTATTCCGAGACTTTAGCGTCGCGTTTTTAGACCACCGTGTCATGCGCGAGTTGCCGCAAAAGCTGCGAGGATGCGAGTGCAACGGTTGAAGATGTCCGTCTATCACGTGTTTGCATAGAAAAACCAATGAAAAAATAACAGTGGAATGGAAAAATGCATTCTGTGTGAACAACTCCTAACTCCGTGTTTCTTTCGAATGGCAAATTGTGCTTGATATGGAGTGGTTTAATGCTTCAGGTGCTGGAGGTCGATGATAATGCCATTGAAAGTCTGGAGGGACTGCATCATCTGCCTAAACTAGAGGAGGTTTCTCTGAAGAACAATCGTATCCCTTTCTTAAAAAAAATGCAAATTTGTGTTGACTTCTAAACCCTGGTCCTGCAGGGCCACTGTCCTGCAGAGTTTAGCTCCAACCCTAATCAAGCACACCTGAACCAGTTAATCAAGCTCTTCAGGATTACTAGAAAGCAACAGGCAGGTGAGTTTGATCAAGGTTGGAGCTAAACTCTGCAGGACAGTGGCCCTCGAGGACCAGGGTTGAGAACCCCTGCTATAAACCCTTTTCTGGTGTCAGAGCGGTGCGGGATTTAGCCTTGTGTGACAACAACTCAGTGTGGCTAAACGGCACAAAACAAAACTAGATTATTACCATTATAATACATTTACTATATTATTTTAAAGAAATTAATATTTTTTTCAGCAAGGTTATATTAAATTGATCAAAAGTGACAATAAAGACATTTTATAATGTTTTCTATTTGATTGTCTATTTGAAATAAATGCTGTTCTTTTGAACTTTGAACTCTATTCATCAAAGAATCCTGAAAAAAAAAACTAAAGAAAATATGAAGCATCACAACTGTTTTCAACATTGATAATAATCATTTTTTACTGTATTTCGGTGAAATAAATGCAGTCTTTCTGAGCAGACATTTTCAAAAACATGAAATCATACATATTACATAACTATATTTATATTTCTCTTTTACCAATTAAGAATCTGTAATATACTGTATTGGTTACACTTTATTTTGATGGTCCCCTTTAGACAATCTGTTGACTATAAGTAACTTTGCAACTACTTGTCAACTCATTAGAGTATTAGTAGACTGTTAGAATAGGTTTAGGGTTCAGGTTGGTAGAATAAGTTGACGTACTTGAAAATGTACTTATAGTCAGTAGAATGTCTAAAGTGGACCATCGAAATAAAGTGTAACCTTTTGTATCTAAATGTAAACTGTAATTTTTGTGTGTAAATTGTTACTGTGTTTTCTTAACGCAATTCTCAGAAATTTGTAAACTGTCTGATCTTGAATCATTGGCGTCCTGCATTAAACTGACCAGACTGGATCTGCGTGGAAACCCTGTCCACAAAACTGCCAACGTAGAGGCCGATCTGAGCCAGCTGTTGCCATTGGTCACTGCCCTGACTCTTTGATGTGCTGTGTGTGTGTGTGTCTGTGACTTACTACACGTACTGTTTTAGAGACTAACTAGAGCTCACTAACCATTTCTAAACGTACCTCATGTGCTGAACCTAATCAGACTTAAAGCGATAGTTCACCCAGAAATGAAAAGTCATTTGTTTGTTGATATTTGGATTATTGTTCATGCTGCTCTTTTCCATACAATGACAGTCCTAACTTTAGATCCGTTTCACAGACATGAGAAAATGTCATTTTTTGGTGAACTGTGCCTTTAAAAACAGTCAGCATCCTGTCTGTACGTTTGTCTGTGTTTGTGTGATAAATGACGGTTCACATTTCAAATAAAGTTTGACCTCTATGAACACCGCACTGCATGCTGAAAAAGAGAAATGTTTTGCAACATCTGCTTTTACTTTTAGCTCTTAAAGTTCTGAAGGTCCTGTTTATTGTTCATGCAATGTATCGGTGAAGATGCAGGTATCCGGCAATGAGCTTCATGTACTCTTATATGAATTATACACCTTTTTTTTAGGTCTGTAAAAATCAGCCGCCTGTGGCGTGAAAGCTGCGGGTATGCGTCTCCACGCCAATAAAGAAACATGTTTGTTCTTCCCCATTTCTGTGTCTGGTTGGGTCTAGTTATTTGAGGATGTCACACTTTAAATATTAGTCTGTGGGCTCTTATAAAATGTGTTCAGGCATTATAGATGTAATCTTTAGTAAGTTCAAAAGCAGCGGGTAGACATGCCATTTTAATTCATAAAAAATTCTAAAAATATAATAGCCATTTTTTAAATATAAGTATAATATAAAAAGATGTATGTACACAGTAAGTGAATTGTATCAAATTATTAATTTTAATTTTAATAGTAGTAGTTAAAGAAGCATGTGTATGACTACAAGGCAAAGTGAATCCTATGCATCAATATTTTAGTAATTTAGTAAAGCAATTATTATTTGCAATATAGCAATTATGTTTGTTGAGCAGTAATTACAGTAGTATTGATGACTCTGGTTGTTGATTCACAACCCATTTGTAACAGCACGTTTCTGCATGTATTAAGAACTGGTTCTAATGATCACTAAAGGACAATGAAAATTCTAACTACTGAATGAGGTGAATCATGTATTTCAGTTACATGATTAGTAGCTTTTTTGTAATAGAAAACTTTCCCAAATATCATTGTATAATGGATGTCTATCATCTGTCTGACTGTCCCTATCTATCTGTCTCTGTCTATATATCTATCTATATATCTGTCTCTGTCTGACTGTCTCTATCTATCTATCTATCTATCTATCTATCTGTCTGTCTCTGTCTATCTATCTGTCTGTCTGTCTCTTTATCTATCTGTCTCTTTATCTATCTGTTTTTTCACATTTTGCCTTATTCCAAAATTGATTAAATTCATTATTTTCCTCAAAATTCTACAAACAATACCCCATAATGACAAAGTGAAAGAAGTTTGTTTGAAATCTTTGTAAATTTATTAAAAATTAAAAATTAAAAAATCACATGTACATAAGTATTCACAGCCTTTGCTCAATACTTTGTTGAAGCACCTTTGGCACCAATTACAGCCTCAAGTCTTTTTGAGTATGATGCTATAAGCTTGGCAACCCTATTTTTGGGCAGTTTCTCTCATTCTTCTTTGCAGGACCTCTCAAGCTCCAGGTTGGATGGGGAGTGTCGGTGCACAGCCATTTTCAGATCTCTCCAGAGATGTTTAATCAGGTTCAAGTCTGGGCTCTGGTTGGGCCACTCAAGGACATTCACAGAGTTTCCTCTAGGCATGACGCTTGCCATTCAGGCCAAAGAGTTCAATCTTTGTTTCATCAGACCTACCTGATCTATCTATCTGTCTCTGTCTATCTATCTGTCTGTCTGTATGTCTGTGTACATAACGTCTGTCTGTCTGTCTGTCTGTCATCAGTCTGATTTTTTGTAATTTTTTTGGATTTTTGTTTTTATTTTTTAATAAATGTCTATATATATCATTCATTTTTATTTCAGTTTAATTTTAGTTATTTAATTTAGTACATCAAGTTAAACCAAATTAAAATGAGAAATGTGTCCTTTGCAACTAGCTGAAATAATATTTAAAAAATACATTATTTTAAGTAAAGAAAGTGTTTATGGTTTTAGTTTTAGTTTAGTTGACTATAATAACCCTGAAATAGACACAATAAATTGTGAAAAAAAAACAACGTATCAGCATCATCACATAATAAAAGTGATTACAGTGAACTGTGTATGGTCGAAAAAAGTATGCATGTGACTATTTTAGCAGTAGCATGTCAGAGTTATTCGAAATCTGCTGTATGTTTACAGTAATAATTTAGATTCTAGGAAAACGGGGTAGTATTAAATCATAAACACATGCACATGATGCTAAATGTAACGCAGTGACATTTGTCCAGCTTTAGACACCTGTAGCATAACAGGCATGCATTCTGTTTGTATTTGAGAAATTAAATCATAAGTGATCATTTCAAGAGTGGTGTGTGTAGGTTCACAGCACTCGTTAGGACCTATGAGAACACACTGAGCTCAAAGTGATGCTGCGTCTCTCTAACTTCACCCACTAGTGTTGTTGGTACACTATTACATTATGAAAATCATCAATGGTTTATGCATAAAATTTTATATGTAGTATTTGTTGTTTTATTTTTGTACTGTCTCACTATACCCTTGCCTTCTCAGGGACAAAAACCTGGTGTGACCAGGCTAAATTGTGTGTCATCAGGCTAAATTGTGTGTCATCTTCCATGCCCAGAATTATTAAGTATTGCATGGTTTGAATTTCATAGATGAAAAGTCATCCTGTTAAACCAGTTCTCATGCAATCTTCACACAGGTTCTTAGCCCTACCCTACATATAATAGTAAAAGCTAGACACTTGCTGGATTTCAATGCTAAATTAAATGCTGAGTGAGTCTCACTGAACGCTGTTCAGTCACTCACATGAGACAATTACAACGGGTATTTTTAGAGCAGAGACGGGCATAAACAAGACTGACACTTTCACAAACAGCAAAGGACAGCAACCAAGTAAGGAAAAACTTTATCATTATATGAAGGGATCTCACCTAAGAAGATTCCTACTGCTATTTACTATATACTACTGTATTTTATTTCTGAATTACTGTTACTGTTGTATTTTGGTAGAAACTGTTTGGGGAATGAATCTGCAATATAAAAGGAAACTTTATATTTTGGATGTCCAGAGAATATTTGTTATAGTTCACCTAAAAATGAAAATTCTGTCATCATTTACTCACCCTCATGTCCTTCTAAACCTGTAAGACTTTCGTTCATCTTCAGAACACAAGTTAGATTTTTTTGATGAAATCTAAGAGCTTTCTTTCCCTCCACTGACAGCTACGCAACTTCCACTTTGACGCTTCAAAAGTTCATAAAGAGATCGCAAAACTAATTCATATGAACTGAGTGATTCAGTTCAAATTTTCTGAAGAGACTTGATCACTTAATATGATCAACAGATGAATGAACCTCACTGGTTCTTGCTGAAGCTCAAACGTGCTGCGTAACACGAGAATGATCCTCATTGGTTCTTGAGGAAGCTCAAACGTGCTGTGTGACACGAGAATGATCCTCATTGGTTCTTGCTGAAGCTCAAACGTGCTGTGTAACACGAGAATAAACCTCATTAGTTCTTGAGGAAGCTCAAACGTGCTGTGTAACACGAGAATGATCCTCATTGGTTCTTGCTGAAGCTCAAACGTGCTGTGTAACACGAGAATGATCCTCATTGGTTCTTGCTGAAGCTCAAACGTGCTGTGTAACACGAGAATGATCCTCATTGGTTCTTGGTGAAGCTCAAACGTGCTGCGTAACACGAGAATGATCCTCATTGGTTCTTGGTGAAGCTCAAACGTGCTGCGTAACACGAGAATGAACCTCATTGGTTCTTGCTGAAGCTCAAACGTGCTGTGTAACATGAAAACGAACCTCATTGGTTCTTGAGGAAGCTCAAACGTGCTGTGTAACATGAAAACGAACCTCATTGGTTCTTGAGGAAGCTCAAACGTGCTGCGTAACACGAGAATGAACCTCACTGGTTCTTGCTGAAGCTCAAACGTGCTGCGTAACACGAGAATGAACCTCTCTGGTTCTTGCTGAAGCTCAAACGTGCTGTGTAACATGAGAATGAACCTTACTGGTTCTTGCTGAAGCTCAAACGTGCTGTGTGACACGAGAATGATCCTCATTGGTTCTTGAGGAAGCTCAAACGTGCTGTGTAACACGAGAATGATCCTCATTGGTTCTTGCTGAAGCTCAAACGTGCTGTGTAACACGAGAATGATCCTCATTGGTTCTTGCTGAAGCTCAAACGTGCTGTGTAACACGAGAATGAACCTCACTGGTTCTTGGTGAAGCTCAAACGTGCTGCGTAACACGAGAATGAACCTCATTGGTTCTTGCTGAAGCTCAAACGTGCTGCGTAACACGAGAATGAACCTCACTGGTTCTTGCTGAAGCTCAAACGTGCTGTGTAACACGAAAACGAACCTCATTGGTTCTTGCTGAAGCTCAAACGTGCTGCGTAACACGAGAATGAACCTCACTGGTTCTTGCTGAAGCTCAAACGTGCTGTGTAACACGAAAACGAACCTCATTGGTTCTTGAGGAAGCTCAAACGCGCTGTGTAACATGAAAACGAACCTCATTGGTTCTTGAGGAAGCTCAAACGTGCTGCGTAACACGAGAATGAACCTCACTGGTTCTTGCTGAAGCTCAAACGTGCTGCGTAACACGAGAATGAACCTCACTGGTTCTTGATGAAGCTCAAACGTGCTGCGTAACACGAGAATGAACCTCACTAGTTCTTGCTGAAGCTCAAACGTGCTGTGTAACACGAGAATGAACCTCACTGGTTCTTGCTGAAGCTCAAACGTGCTGCGTAACACGAGAATGAACCTCACTGGTTCTTGGTGAAGCTCAAACGTGCTGTGTAACACGAGAATGAACCTCACTGGTTCTTGCTGAAGCTCAAACGTGCTGCGTAACACGAGAATGAACCTCACGGGTGCTTGGTGAAGCTCAAACGTGCTGGGTAACACGAGAATGAACCTCACTGGTTCTTGCTGAAGCTCAAACGTGCTGCGTAACACGAAAATGAACCTCACTGGTTCTTGCTGAAGCTCAAACGTGCTGTGTAACACGAGAATGATCCTCATTGGTTCTTGCTGAAGCTCAAACGTGCTGCGTAACACGAGAATGAACCTCACTGGTTCTTGGTGAAGCTCAAACGTGCTGCGTAACACGAGAATGAACCTCACTGGTTCTTGCTGAAGCTCAAACGTGCTGCGTAACACGAAAATGAACCTCACTAGTTCTTGCTGAAGCTCAAACGTGCTGTGTAACACGAGAATGATCCTCATTGGTTCTTGCTGAAGCTCAAACGTGCTGCGTAACACGAGAATGAACCTCACTGGTTCTTGCTGAAGCTCAAACGTGCTGTGTAACACGAAAACGAACCTCATTGGTTCTTGCTGAAGCTCAAACGTGCTGCGTAACACGAGAATGAACCTCACTGGTTCTTGCTGAAGCTCAAACGTGCTGTGTAACACGAAAACGAACCTCATTGGTTCTTGAGGAAGCTCAAACGTGCTGTGTAACATGAAAACGAACCTCATTGGTTCTTGCTGAAGCTCAAACGTGCTGTGTAACACGAGAATGAACCTCACTGGTTCTTGCTGAAGCTCAAACGTGCTGTGTAACACGAAAACGAACCTCATTGGTTCTTGAGGAAGCTCAAACGTGCTGCGTAACACGAGAATGAACCTCATTGGTTCTTGCTGAAGCTCAAACGTGCTGTGTAACACGAGAATGAACCTCATTGGTTCTTGAGGAAGCTCAAACGTGCTGTGTAACATGAAAACGAACCTCATTGGTTCTTGATGAAGCTCAAACGTGCTGCGTAACACGAGAATGAACCTCAATGGTTCTTGCTGAAGCTCAAACGTGCTGCGTAACACGAGAATGAACCTCAATGGTTCTTGCTGAAGCTCAAACGTGCTGCGTAACACGAGAATGAACCTCACTAGTTCTTGCTGAAGCTCAAACGCGCTGTGTAACATGAAAACGAACCTCATTGGTTCTTGAGGAAGCTCAAACGTGCTGCGTAACACGAGAATGAACCTCACTGGTTCTTGCTGAAGCTCAAACGTGCTGCGTAACACGAGAATGAACCTCACTGGTTCTTGATGAAGCTCAAACGTGCTGCGTAACACGAGAATGAACCTCACTAGTTCTTGCTGAAGCTCAAACGTGCTGTGTAACACGAGAATGAACCTCACTGGTTCTTGCTGAAGCTCAAACGTGCTGCGTAACACGAGAATGAACCTCACTGGTTCTTGGTGAAGCTCAAACGTGCTGCGTAACACGAGAATGAACCTCACTGGTTCTTGGTGAAGCTCAAACGTGCTGCGTAACACGAGAATGAACCTCACTGGTTCTTGCTGAAGCTCAAACGTGCTGCGTAACACGAAAATGAACCTCACTAGTTCTTGCTGAAGCTCAAACGTGCTGTGTAACACGAGAATGATCCTCATTGGTTCTTGCTGAAGCTCAAACGTGCTGTGTAACACGAAAACGAACCTCATTGGTTCTTGAGGAAGCTCAAACGTGCTGTGTAACACGAGAATGAACCTCACTGGTTCTTGATGAAGCTCAAACGTGCTGCGTAACACGAGAATGAACCTCACTGGTTCTTGATGAAGCTCAAACGTGCTGCGTAACACGAGAATGAACTTCACTAGTTCTTGCTGAAGCTCAAACGTGCTGTGTAACACGAGAATGAACCTCACTGGTTCTTGCTGAAGCTCAAACGTGCTGCGTAACACGAGAATGAACCTCACGGGTGCTTGGTGAAGCTCAAACGTGCTGGGTAACACGAGAATGAACCTCACTGGTTCTTGCTGAAGCTCAAACGTGCTGCGTAACACGAAAATGAACCTCACTGGTTCTTGCTGAAGCTCAAACGTGCTGTGTAACACGAGAATGATCCTCATTGGTTCTTGCTGAAGCTCAAACGTGCTGCGTAACACGAGAATGAACCTCACTGGTTCTTGGTGAAGCTCAAACGTGCTGCGTAACACGAGAATGAACCTCACTGGTTCTTGCTGAAGCTCAAACGTGCTGCGTAACACGAAAATGAACCTCACTAGTTCTTGCTGAAGCTCAAACGTGCTGTGTAACACGAGAATGATCCTCATTGGTTCTTGCTGAAGCTCAAACGTGCTGCGTAACACGAGAATGAACCTCACTGGTTCTTGCTGAAGCTCAAACGTGCTGTGTAACACGAAAACGAACCTCATTGGTTCTTGCTGAAGCTCAAACGTGCTGCGTAACACGAGAATGAACCTCACTGGTTCTTGCTGAAGCTCAAACGTGCTGTGTAACACGAAAACGAACCTCATTGGTTCTTGAGGAAGCTCAAACGTGCTGTGTAACACGAGAATGAACCTCACTGGTTCTTGATGAAGCTCAAACGTGCTGCGTAACACGAGAATGAACCTCACTGGTTCTTGATGAAGCTCAAACGTGCTGCGTAACACAAGAATGAACCTCACTAGTTCTTGCTGAAGCTCAAACGTGCTGTGTAACACGAGAATGAACCTCACTGGTTCTTGCTGAAGCTCAAACGTGCTGCGTAACACGAGAATGAACCTCACTGGTTCTTGGTGAAGCTCAAACGTGCTGCGTAACACGAAAATGAACCTCACTGGTTCTTGCTGAACCTTAAACGTGCTGTGTAACACGAGAATGATCCTCATTGGTTCTTGCTGAAGCTCAAACGTGCTGCGTAACACGAGAATGAACCTCACTGGTTCTTGGTGAAGCTCAAACGTGCTGCGTAACACGAGAATGAACCTCACTGGTTCTTGCTGAAGCTCAAACGTGCTGCGTAACACGAGAATGAACCTCACTGGTTCTTGCTGAAGCTCAAACGTGCTGCGTAACACGAGAATGAACCTCATTGGTTCTTGCTGAAGCTCAAACGTGCTGCGTAACACGAGAATGAACCTCACTGGTTCTTGCTGAAGCTCAAACGTGCTGTGTAACACGAAAACGAACCTCATTGGTTCTTGAGGAAGCTCAAACGTGCTGTGTAACATGAAAACGAACCTCATTGGTTCTTGCTGAAGCTCAAACGTGCTGTGTAACACGAGAATGAACCTCACTGGTTCTTGCTGAAGCTCAAACGTGCTGTGTAACACGAAAACGAACCTCATTGGTTCTTGAGGAAGCTCAAACGTGCTGCGTAACACGAGAATGAACCTCATTGGTTCTTGCTGAAACTCAAACGTGCTGTGTAACACGAGAATGAACCTCATTGGTTCTTGAGGAAGCTCAAACGTGCTGTGTAACACGAGAATGATCCTCATTGGTTCTTGCTGAAGCTCAAACGTGCTGTGTAACACGAGAATGATCCTCATTGGTTCTTGCTGAAGCTCAAACGTGCTGCGTAACACGAGAATGAACCTCACTGGTTCTTGCTAAATCTCAAACGTGCTGTGTAACACGAAAACGAACCTCATTGGTTCTTGCTGAAGCTGAAACGTGCTGCGTAACACGAGAATGAACTTCACTGGTTCTTGCTGAAGCTCAAACGTGCTGTGTAACACGAAAACGAACCTCATTGGTTCTTGAGGAAGCTCAAACGTGCTGTGTAACATGAAAACGAACCTCATTGGTTCTTGATGAAGCTCAAACGTGCTGCGTAACACGAGAATGAACCTCAATGGTTCTTGCTGAAGCTCAAACGTGCTGCGTAACACGAGAATGAACCTCAATGGTTCTTGCTGAAGCTCAAACGTGCTGCGTAACACGAGAATGAACCTCACTAGTTCTTGCTGAAGCTCAAACGTGCTGCGTAACCCGAAAATGAACCTCACTGGTTCTTGCTGAAGCTCAAACGTGCTGTGTAACACGAGAATGAACCTCACTGGTTCTTGCTGAAGCTCAAATGTGCTGCGTAACACGAGAATGAACCTCACTGGTTCTTGGTGAAGCTCAAACGTGCTGTGTAACATGAAAACGAACCTCATTGGTTCTTGAGGAAGCTCAAACGTGCTGCGTAACACGAGAATGAACCTCACTGGTTCTTGCTGAAGCTCAAACGTGCTGCGTAACACGAAAATGAACCTCACTGGTTCTTGCTGAAGCTCAAACGTGGTGCGTAACACGAGAATGAACCTCACTGGTTCTTGCTGAAGCTCAAACGTGCTGTGTAACACGAAAACGAACCTCATTGGTTCTTGCTGAAGCTCAAATGTGCTGCGTAACACGAGAATGAACCTCACTGGTTCTTGCTGAAGCTCAAACGTGCTGTGTAACACGA
Source organism: Rhinogobio ventralis (assembly GCA_039654625.1). Lineage (NCBI taxonomy): Eukaryota > Metazoa > Chordata > Actinopteri > Cypriniformes > Gobionidae > Rhinogobio > Rhinogobio ventralis. The sequence continues at coordinate 29,206,966 of CM077203.1, read as the reverse complement.
GAATGATCCTCATTGGTTTTTGCGAACATGCATGACCTTCCATTTACCAAAACTGATGTGTGCATTGATGAATGTTTATATGTGAATAAAAGCATAAATTCAATCTGTTCATCATATAAAGCGATAGTGTCTCTTCAGAAAATTTTGACTAAACCGCTCAAGTCATATGGATTAGTTTTATGATTTCTTTATGAACTTTTTGAAGTGTCAAAGTGGTAGTTGCATAGCTGTCAATGGAGGGACAGAAAGTTCTCAGATTTCATTAAAAAGTCTTACAGGTTTGGAACAATCATTTTTGCGTGAACTAATCCTTTTGAATGTTTCTCAAAAAACTAAACAGAAGAGAAAAAAAAACAGAAAGAGAGAGTCTTAGTTAGACAAATGGTGTTAGTATTTAGAGGGCTTGTTCTCAGTTTTTCTGTTTTACTTCTCAGTATGCCTGTAGAAACATCATCAATCAGGAATCGTTCTGCCGTTGGCCGCTTTCCAGCCGGTACTCTTCCGCTGGAGGATCCGGAAAAGGTGAAGCTAGAGAAGCCAGCGACAAAGTGGTCATGTAGCACATGGTTTCGCCAGTGCTGCCTCCGCTGCTGCTGCCAGCACAAAACAACAGATGGTGGCGTCACAGATGGACCTACAGAAACCACTGAGATGCCAGAGACAGGTAACCTAACTGGACAAGAGAGGGTTTTGACTTAAAGAAGACAGTCAAATGATGCCAGAATTACAAATTTTGGATCATTATATAAAATACACATAATCCAAGCTCTGTCTCTCTCTCTCTTTCAGGTACCTTACTGGAAGTGCGTTCTATAGACCTTCTCAAATCCAACAAGGAACTGAACCGACTTGAGCATCATACAGATCGCTATCTCTGTGAAAACCTCATTATCCGCAGAGGCCAGACCTTTCAGATGTTGATTGAGCTCTCACGACCTTTCAACTCGAAGACAGATAAACTTCACTTAGATTTAAAACTAGGTCAGTTTTGCCATCTTACAACCCTTAGCCCAAACAGCTCTTTCATTGTCTTTACTGTATAGCCTTGGTGAGCATAAGAGACTTCTTCAAAAATATTATCAACCCCGAACTTTTCATTTGTACACATCACATGGTTATGTTTTGGTCTTTAAAAAGCATTTGTCATTCCATCGCTGTATGTTTGTGTGCATATATCTTTCAGGTTATCTCCCAGATGTGTCCAAAGGCACACATGTGACTGTTCCTTTGGTTAAGGATCTGCAGGACAACTGCTGGGAGGCCAAGATAGTTGAACAGAAAGACAGAAAAATCAAACTGTCTGTTAACTCTCTGCCAACTGCTGCTGTTGGCAAATACAGGCTCAGTGTTGCAACACATTCCCCGACGGGCGAGGCCATGTCCCCGTACAATCTCAACAATGACATCTACATGCTGTTCAACCCCTGGTGTGAAGGTAAAAACAAGGGTGGGGTGAGAGAGATAGGGGGAATGATAACATCCGGATGTACAGATAATGAAAAATAGTTGTAGTGTGATTATCTGGCACATTCCACAAATACTGTCCTGTGACAGTTTTTAAAGACATTAAATCACAAATTCCATGCTTATTGTTGAAATCTATTAGATATGTTAGGCATTATATATCTTTTAGCTAACATTCCATGAACCTAAAGCAGCTTGTTTTAAACCAGGGGTGTCCAAACCTGCTCCTGGAGGGCCACTGTCCTGCAGAGTTTAGCTTGCCTCAACACACCTGACTGGGTTTTAAGTATGCCTAGTAAGAACTTGATTAGCTGGTTCAGGTGTATTTATACATAATACACTCACCTAAAGGATTATTAGGAACACCTGTTCAATTTCTCATTAATGCAATTATCTAATCAACCAATCACATGGCAGTTGCTTCAATGCATTTAGGGGTGTGGTCCTGGTCAAGACAATCTCCTGAACTCCAAACTGAATGTCAGAATGGGAAAGAAAGGTGATTTAAGCAATTTTGAGCGTGGCATGGTTGTTGGTGCCAGACGGGCCGGTCTGAGTATTTCACAATCTGCTCAGTTACTGGGATTTTCACGCACAACCATTTCTAGAGTTTACAAAGAATGGTGTGAAAAGAGAAAAACATCCAGTATGCGGCAGTCCTGTGGGGGAAAATGCCTTGTTGATGCTAGAGGTCAGAGGAGAATGGGCCGACTGATTCAAGCTGATAGAAGAGCAACTTTGACTGAAATAACCACTCGTTACAACCGAGGTATGCAGCAAAGCATTTGTGAAGCCACAACACGCACAACCTTGAGGCGGATGGGCTACAACAGCAGAAGACCCCACCGGGTACCACTCATCTCCACTACAAATAGGAAAAAGAGGCTACAATTTGCACGAGCTCACCAAAATTGGACAGTTGAAGACTGGAAAAATGTTGCCTGGTCTGATGAGTCTCGATTTCTGTTGAGACATTCAGATGGTAGAGTCAGAATTTGGCGTAAACAGAATGAGAACATGGATCCATCATGCCTTGTTACCACTGTGCAGGCTGGTGGTGGTGGTGTAATGGTGTGGGGGATGTTTTCTTGGCACACTTTAGGCCCCTTAGTGCCAATTGGGCATCGTTTAAATGCCACGGCCTTCCTGAGCATTGTTTCTGACCATGTCCATCCCTTTATGACCACCATGTACCCATCCTCTGATGGCTACTTCCAGCAGGATAATGCACCATGTCACAAAGCTTGAATCATTTCAAATTGGTTTCTTGAACATGACAATGAGTTCACTGTACTAAAATGGCCCCCACAGTCACCAGATCTCAACCCAATAGAGCATCTTTGGGATGTGGTGGAACGGGAGCTTCATGCCCTGGATGTGCATCCCACAAATCTCCATCAACTGCAAGATGCTATCCTATCAATATGGGCCAACATTTCTAAAGAATGCTTTCAGCACCTTGTTGAATCAATGCCACGTAGAATTAAGGCAGTTCTGAAGGCGAAAGGGGGTCAAACACAGTATTAGTATGGTGTTCCTAATAATCCTTTAGGTGAGTGTATATTACTGTGTCCCAAATTTTGTCCACAGCTTCATAACATATGATTATTTTAGTCTTTTAAATTGTGACATCCATGATTTGGACAGATAAATATATCTACACCAAGTATATAATCAAGACAAATGTATGGTACACCGGGGCTAAAGGCGCAGTGGTGTAAAAGGCACCCTTGATTTTATTTTTTTCTCGAAACCACTAGATGGCACAAAAACTTGCACTTTCCAAAACATCCACTTTTCAAGACGCACGTGGAAATTTGTCTGATCCTTGATCTTGGGCAGCAGCGCAAAGTTGATTCTGCACTGATTTGATCTAATATTTGATGTTTGTTTTTTTTACATGTTGTAGATTTAAGTAGCAAATGAGAATCACTGAAATTATTGAATATATTTTGAGACAAAGGTCTTCTTAATGATTTTCAGTTTTGTTCAAGCTAATGAAAGCAGTTTTTCAATAACTGAAGAATATGTAAAAGTATGGTATTTGGGGTAAATGGCGCTCCTGCTGTCGGGGCGAAAGGCAGAATAATTAACATGATAATAAACAGCCGCTGACATTAACATTTGTCGACATGCATGGTTACATTCACATGGTAAGTATCATCATATTAAGTTGGGTGTCCACCTTAGAGATAATCACCATATTTATAATGAAACCATCATATTTAAAAATATATTAATCATATCATATAATAAAATACCAATTATTGTTACTACTGTGAATTTATTTGAAATTATTATGGGATCACCTTCAATGTTTTCAGAATCTTTACTTTTTAAAATAATTTTGTTTCTGTATTTTTAAAATATATTTTTATATTAGCATATTTTAATGACAGTAAATTAATTATTTTATTTATCAAAATAAACAGAAAATAGTACAAACGTTGCTAAAGTGATTGTTTTGAACAAGTATTAATTAGACATTTTATTTTAGCTAAAGTATTTGTATTAATAATGTGTGTCTTTTGCCCAATGCTGGTTTTACCCCGTGTGTCTGTGGGGTAGAAGGCCTCCCTCGCCACCTCATACTTTCATAACATTTTTAAACAAAATAAACCACTTTTATTATTAATTTCCACACAAAATCTGTTGCTCCATAAATGTTCAATACAAACATATATTTTTTTCTGCAATCATACACTATGTGAGAAGTGAAAAGCACATTTTCTTAAGGTGTGCCTTTAGCCCTGTTGTACTCTATCATGTATTGAAAATTAAGTCATTAAGAAGTAGTAGAAGTATGAGTTTCAGTGCCTGTTTTGTCCCGTTTGTGGACAGTGCCACCTTATTTTTGTCCTTTTTATTCATCCTGGTCTGTCTCATTCCAAGATGCTGGAAAATGGAAACTCCTCTTCATCCATTTTCTCTTCCCCTTCTAGGCGACTCTGTGTACATGGATAATGAGGAAGAGAGGAAAGAGTATGTTTTAAATGACATGGGAATAATTTATTACGGAACTGACAGCCAGATCGGAGACAGGCCTTGGAATTTTGGCCAGGTCAGAGCAACCCATCCATAAAAACACATCTAGTGTTTTCATAAAAACTTAATAGATTCCTTCTCAGATTGAACATATGGCAGAAAAACAGATTTCAACTTTAGATTAAATGTAATTTAAAAAATCCACTCTTTCTTCTGTATCTTAGTTTGATATGGGCATCCTTCCAGCGTGTCTGTTTTTGCTGGAGCACAGTGGTGCCCCAGCATCAGGATGGGGAGATCCTATCAATGTGGTCCGGCTTTTGTCTGCAATGGTGAGTTTGAATGCTCCTTTTAATGGGGTCATATCATTATTTCTTTCCACTGGGGTCCTCTTATAATGGCAACTTTCTTCTCTGGGCCCCCTATCTTATTAAACCATATAACAACATCTTTTATGAACATTATCATTCACTGTAAACCCTAATGCTCAACATTTTTTATTGGTTTGAGTAGGGTAAACAAATTAGTTCAATCAAATGAACTTTTATGAGTATTTATAACTTTCTTTTCCTTTTGAGTTCACAAAACTGACACATTTGAAGTAATCTGAATTGTTTCATTGCTTTGAGTTTTATGAACTTAAATTTAACTGAAAATGAAACTGGGCTGGGATTTCGCCAACTTATTCGGTTTTGCCAACTTATTCGGGCTTCCAGTGATTTATATTCAGATTAATATCTAGTTTAGTCATGAAACTCTAGATAGCTGATAGGTATTTTACATACAATCTGCTAGCAATCATATAGCACACAACTACACATCGGTACATGGCACAAGTTGATTGGCCTGTGCTGATTGCTTGTTCAACATTTAAATAGTCTGGTTCATTGTTTGCTGTAAGCTGTTCCTGCAACAAGGTATCAGAGTTCCTCTGAACTCCTCCACCTCCCCCAGCTCCACCTGCCTAGATCTGCTTTAGGATTTAAGCATGCTTAATTCATGCAGCAGCAGATCTTCCATGCTCTGTTGGCAGTAGCAAGTCCTCACTTGCTCAGCAGCAGATATAATCTGCCAAGACCAAATACATTAAAGTCACCATGAAATTAAATTTGACCATTGTTGGGTTTTTTATGGAAGCCTGTGAGGGCGGGACAACTTGTCACTCACATGAGATTGACCAATAGCAAACCACAATTCTCCATGGACAAAATCAAGTGAAGTGAACTTTTGTCTGATGTTTAGATTAACTAACTACTATCTTAAACTGAACGTGATGCATCCGGTGTGGCACTTCTTGTCCACTGGGATTAGGATACATGCTGCTGCTGCAAGATTAATTAGGGATCACAGAGTAGCAGATCTAGACAGGTGGTGCTGGGGAGGAGGAGGGATAAAAAAATTCTCATGGCCCACAGTACTGAGCTGGATCAAGTCAAGACAGAAAAAAAGGTTGCATATATAGGAAAGAAAGATACATTGGCTGCGCTACTGACTTGAAAGAACCAATCAGTTACTCAGAAGAGTTTCATGCTTGAACTATGCATAAATTCAACCATTAAAAATATCCAGATGCAATAGAAGAATCATTTTTGTTGTTCGACAGATTAACTCTCCTGATGACAACGGTGTGCTGATAGGCAACTGGTCAGGTACGTATGATGATGGCATGGCCCCCACGTTCTGGAGCGGCAGCAGTGACATCCTGAGACAGTACTACGAAAATGGAGGAACACCGGTCAGATACGGACAGTGCTGGGTCTTCTCTGGGGTCACCACCTCAGGTAAGAGTATGTGTTTGAGGATGTGTAAGAACATGTCAATTTGATTTGAGCATAACAATTAAACCTCTTTCTCATTTTCAGTGTTGAGGTGTTTAGGGATTCCCACCCGGAGCGTTACAAACTTCGAGTCTGCTCATGACACAGATGTTTCCTTGACAACAGATGTGTATTTAGATGAGAACTATGAGCCGATTGAGGAGCTTAATCAAGATTCTGTCTGGTTAGCTCAAATTTCATTTACAATATTTGAAACAACTTTAAACAAATCTAGATGAGTAAGGAGTACACTGTAATGTGAAATATCTCATCATATTACTCTCAAATATTGCACTATTCAAACTGGTAATAGGATCAGCGTCAAACAAAACATGGCATTAATCATACAAATCTTGTCTCTGCAGGAACTTCCATGTGTGGAATGACTGCTGGATGGCCCGTCCAGATCTACCCGCGGGTATGGGGGGCTGGCAAGTAGTAGATGCCACCCCTCAAGAGACCAGTCAGGGCGTTTTTTGCTGTGGTCCCGCTTCTGTCACAGCTGTCCGGAATGGACAAGTTTACCTCAAGCATGACACACCATTTGTATTTGCAGAGGTATACCTAAAAGTTCCTAAAATATCATTTCTTTTTTAAATGTGGCCCAAAGAGGCTTGTAGGTACTGAATGTTTCACTTTTTTTGTTCAAGGTGAACAGTGATAAAGTGTACTGGCAGCGGACTGCTGATGGCACCTTCACTCCTGTCCAAATTAAGAAGCAAGCAGTAGGTCACTGCATCAGCACTAAAGCAGTTGGCACTGATGAACGTGAGGACATCACGCACCTCTACAAACACCCAGAAGGTAAAAAAAACTTAAAAAAAACTATTAAAGCAAATGAAAAAGGTAGTGAACTGAAAACTTAAGTAGTCTGATTTATTCACAATTATAGACCCTGAAGAGAAGATGGGTGGAGAAAAGTTTAATGTTCCTGATGTTATAAAGGAAAAAAATAGACATTTTCAGGTTCCTTCACACAATTGTGAATTATTATTTAGTTTAAATCTAAATATAGTTAAAAACACATGCGCAAAGCTCTTATACTTGTATTCATCAGTGGTGGATGATCAAGTAGCCTACTTGAGTAAAAGTACAGATACACTAATAAAATATTACTCCAGTAAAAGTATGTGCGTAAAAGTACAAAATTACTTTTATTTTTAATGTACTTGATAAGACGTGAACAATTCAGTGAGTTGTTAACTGGAGGAAACTCACTCTGACCAGATCATTGAATCAGTGAGATGTTGACTCAAGAACAGATCAATCCAGTTGGCAAATGAATCATTCAGTGCGCTTTGTGAATAGAATCAATGGGTTCATTGGGTGGAAACATTTCGCTTGTTCATTTGAATCGGACATGCTATCATCTCTAAGAGAGGGTGTTGATTTTTTCAAACTAACAATGTTTTTTTGAAACATAGAGGAGTAAAAGGTATGCTTTAAGTTAAAAGTTTCCTTAAAGTCCCCCTGTGGTGAAAATCAAGCTTTTAATGTTGTTTATATGTCTATGTGGTGTTTTTAATATGCTTTAAGATAAACCATGTGCAAATTCATAAGTCAACACCATTGCTGAGTATTTTCTCCTTTTAAAATGGCATGTGAACCAAAGACAGTCTCAAAAACGCAGTTTGAAATCACTGGTGTTTCTGACTTCACAAACTACCTTGTAACCAAGCACATCAACATGTGATCGTCAACAAGTGGATCTCTGCGCTGGTGTGAGTGAGTGGAGGCGTAGCTAATTTGCATATTCATGGTTCTGCGTATACTAAATGCGGCAAGGGTGTATAGTTACATTCAAGCTATTTTAAGCTATTGCATGAATAATTTTGACTACGGGGGATTTTAAGAAAATACTCCAATAAAGTAAAAAAATACTTAAGTACAGTAAAAAGTAAAAATATTGTTTTACTCTTCATATTTTTGAAAATATTTTCCACCATTTTCAAGAATTAACAATTTAATGTCATGTGGTGTAACCAGCAAGTAAAGTGATAATAACATATCCCTTTTACCTTGAATACATGTGAGAGCACACATCTTAATCATTAGCAGTTTTTAAATATATACAAATATAAATATTAAAATGATTATTTTAACATAACATAAATTATTAATTCATTCAGTTTTTGGGAAGTCGCTCCACATGACAACCTGAACTAACCATGTCTTGTCATAAAAAGTACTAATTTTGTGATATTCTAAGTCATTTTGAATTTTAATTCAGAAATTTAAAAAATGCTCATCATGAAAGAGGTATATTCAAGTCTTTGTATGTGTGAAATGCATTTTTTGCATGTATAATTCCTTTGTTTTCCCTCTCATTAGATTCAGAGGAAGAACGCATTGCTGTGGAAACAGCCTGTCAGTATGGCTCTAAAGCAGGGATCTATGATTTCTCCAGTGTGGATGACGTCACCATCCAGATCACCATGGATGGAGAAGAACCTCAGGTTGGTGCAGATGCTAAACTGGCCATCACGGTAAAGAACGCGAGCGCAGAACTGCGCACTTTCAATCTCCATAGCCAGGTGGCTGTTATATACTATACGGGAGTGTATAAAGCTACAGTGAAGAAAGACCAGATACCTCTCGAACTCCAACCCAATGAAGGTGAGAGACCTTAACAGAATGCATTCATGCAATAATGTAGCATTTAATTCATATTAGATTACTGATGCCAATTAGAGATGAATTTTTCATTCGTATACTCATCATAGTTGAGACAGTGGAGTGGTGTCTGCCCTATGATACCTATAAAGACCAGTTGGTGGACCAGGCCATGATGATGCTCACACTCACTGGACGGGTCACTCAGACCAAACAGGTTCTGGCTACCCAGTTTCGCTTCAGACTGCGCACACCAGACATAGTCATCAAAGTGAGTTTAAAAGACCTCTCTGTTTTAAACTCAAAATTATACATTTATATATATGGAGACTAGTATGTGTGGTAAATTAGGGTTAGAACAAGCAAAGACAATTTTATTGGGTGAATTAGTTTTGTGAGATGATGATTGTTGTAAATCTGTGCTCCTCTACCTTTCAGCCTGATGGGGACACTGTAGTAGTTGGCAAAGAGTTGAAGGCTACGATCATTTTCCAGAACCCACTTAAGTGCACACTGAAGAATGTGAAGTTTCGCATTGAAGGACTGCGATTGCAGAGTGTCAGGGAGATTTCCTATGGGTAAGCTGCTCAATTTAATATGTACAGCAGATGTGGTTGTCCTCATTATGGTCTATGACTGCGTTCAATACACAGTTGTTGGAACATCATAAACTATCATTCAAAAGTTTGGGGTCTGTAAGAGGTTAAAGGGATAGTTCACCAAAAAATTTAAATTCTGTTATGTACTCACCCCATATGACTTTCGTTCATCTTTGGAGCACAAATGAAGATCTTTTTGATGAAATCTGAGACCTTTCTGTCCCTCTATTGACAGCCACGCAACTACCCCTTTGACACTTCAAAAAGCTCATAAAGACATTGTAAAACTAATCAAGAACAAACTCACGTCAAGAGCAGCACGGAAGCTCAAACGTGCTGCGTGACACGAGAATGAACCTCATTGGTTCTTGCAGAAGCTCAAACGTGCTGCGTGACACGAGAATGAACCTCATTGGTTCTTGCAGAAGCTCAAACGTGCTGCGTGACACGAGAATGAACCTCACTGGTTCTTGCTGAAGCTCAAACGTGCTGCGTAACACGAGAATGAACCTCATTGGTTCTTGCTGAAGCTCAAACGTGCTGCGTGACACGAGAATGAACCTCATTGGTTCTTGCTGAAGCTCAAACGTGCTGCGTGACACGAGAATGAACCTCATTGGTTCTTGCTGAAGCTCAAACGTGCTGCATAACACGGGAATTAACCTCATTGGTTGTTGCTGAAGCTCAAACGTGCTGTGTAACACGAGAATGAACCTCATTGGTTGTTGAAGCTCAAACATGCTGCATAACACGAGAATGAACCTCATTGGTTCTTGCTGAAGCTCAAACGTGCTGCGTAACACAAGAATGAACCTCATTGGTTGTTGCTGAAGCTCAAACGTGCTGCGTAACATGAGAATGAACCTCATTGGTTGTTGCTGAAGCTCAAACGTGCTGTGTAACATGAGAATGAACCTCATTGGTTGTTGAAGCTCAAACATGCTGTATAGCACGAGAATGAACCTCATTGGTTCTTGCTGAAGCTCAAACGTGCTGCATAACACGAGAATGAACCTCATTGGTTGTTGAAGCTCAAACGTGCTGCGTGACACGACAATGAACCTCATTGGTTCTTGCTGAAGCTCAAACGTGCTGCGTAACACGAGAATAAACCTCATTGGTTCTTGCGGAAGCTCAAACGTGCTGCGTGACACGAGAATGAACCTCATTGGTTCTTGCTGAAGCTCAAACGTGCTGCGTGACACGAGAATGAACCTCGTTGGTTCTTGCTGAAGCTCAAACGTACTGCATAACACGAGAATAAACCTCATTGGTTCTTGCTGAAGCTCAAACGTGCTGCATAACACGAGAATGAACCTCATTGGTTCTTGCAGAAGCTCAAACGTGCTGCGTGACACGAGAATGAACCTCATTGGTTCTTGCGGAAGCTGAAACGTGCTGCGTGACACGAGAATGAACCTCATTGGTTCTTGCTGAAGCTCAAATATGCTGCGTGACACGAGAATGAACCTCGTTGGTTCTTGCTGAAGCTCAAACGTGCTGCATAACACGAGAATGAACCTCATTGGTTCTTGCTGAAGCTCAAACATGCTGCATAACACGAGAATGAACCTCATTGGTTCTTGCTGAAGCTCAAACGTGCTGCGTAACACGAGAATGAACCTCATTGGTTCTTGCGGAAGCTCAAACGTGCTGCGTGACACGAGAATGAACCTCATTGGTTCTTGCTGAAGCTGAAACGTGCTGCGTGACACGAGAATGAACCTCGTTGGTTCTTGCTGAAGCTCAAACGTGCTGCATAACACGAGAATGAACCTCATTGGTTCTTGCTGAAGCTCAAACGTGCTGCATAACACGAGAATGAACCTCATTGGTTCTTGCAGAAGCTCAAACGTGCTGCGTAACACGAGAATGAACCTCATTGGTTCTTGCTGAAGCTCAAACGTGCTGCGTAACACGAGAATGAACCTCATTGGTTCTTGCAGAAGCTCAAACCTGCTGCGTAACACGAGAATGAACCTCATTGGTTCTTGCTGAAGCTCAAACGTGCTGCGTAACACGAGAATGAACCTCATTGGTTCTTGCTGAAGCTGAAACGTGCTGCGTGACACGAGAATGAACCTCGTTGGTTCTTGCTGAAGCTCAAACGTGCTGCGTGACACGAGAATGAACCTCATTGGTTCTTGCTGAAGCTGAAACGTGCTGCCTGACACGAGAATGAACCTCACTGGTTCTTGCAGAAGCTCAAACCTGCTGCGTAACACGAGAATGAACCTCATTGGTTCTTGCTGAAGCTCAAACGTGCTGCGTAACATGAGAATGAACCTCATTGGTTCTTGCGGAAGCTCAAACGTCCTGCGTGACACGAGAATGAACCTCATTGGTTCTTGCTGAAGCTGAAACGTGCTGCGTGACACGAGAATGAACCTCGTTGGTTCTTGCTGAAGCTCAAACGTGCTGCATAACACGAGAATAAACCTCATTGGTTCTTGCTGAAGCTCAAACGTGCTGCATAACACGAGAATGAACCTCATTGGTTCTTGCAGAAGCTCAAACGTGCTGCGTAACACGAGAATGAACCTCATTGGTTCTTGCTGAAGCTCAAACATGCTGCGTGACACGAGAATGAACCTCGTTGGTTCTTGCTGAAGCTCAAACGTGCTGCATAACACGAGAATGAACCTCATTGGTTCTTGTTGAAGCTCAAACGTGCTGCATAACACGAGAATGAACCTCATTGGTTCTTGCTGAAGCTCAAACGTGCTGCGTAACACGAGAATGAACCTCATTGGTTCTTGCGGAAGCTCAAACGTGCTGCGTGACACGAGAATGAACCTCACTGGTTCTTGCTGAAGCTGAAACGTGCTGCGTGACACGAGAATGAACCGCGTTGGTTCTTGCTGAAGCTCAAACGTGCTGCATAACACGAGAATGAACCTCATTGGTTCTTGCTGAAGCTCAAACGTGCTGCATAACACGAGAATGAACCTCATTGCTTCTTGCAGAAGCTCAAACGTGCTGCGTAACACGAGAATGAACCTCATTGGTTCTTGCCGAAGCTCAAACGTGCTGCGTAACACGAGAATGAACCTCATTGGTTCTTGCAGAAGCTCAAACCTGCTGCGTAACACGAGAATGAACCTCATTGGTTCTTGCTGAAGCTCAAACGTGCTGCGTAACACGAGAATGAACCTCATTGGTTCTTGCGGAAGCTCAAACGTGCTGCGTGACACGAGAATGAACATCATTGGTTCTTGCTGAAGCTGAAACGTGCTGCGTGACACGAGAATGAACCTCATTGGTTCTTGCAGAAGCTCAAACCTGCTGCGTAACACGAGAATGAACCTCATTGGTTCTTGCTGAAGCTCAAACGTGCTGCGTAACATGAGAATGAACCTCATTGGTTCTTGCGGAAGCTCAAACGTCCTGCGTGACACGAGAATGAACCTCATTGGTTCTTGCTGAAGCTGAAACGTGCTGCGTGACACGAGAATGAACCTCGTTGGTTCTTGCTGAAGCTCAAACGTGCTGCATAACACGAGAATGAACCTCATTGGTTCTTGCAGAAGCTCAAACGTGCTGCGTAACATGAGAATGAACCTCATTGGTTCTTGCGGAAGCTGAAACGTGCTGCGTGACACGAGAATGAACCTCATTGGTTCTTGCTGAAGCTCAAACATGCTGCGTGACACGAGAATGAACCTCGTTGGTTCTTGCTGAAGCTGAAACGTGCTGCATAACACGAGAATGAACCTCATTGGTTCTTGCTGAAGCTCAAACGTGCTGCATAACACGAGAATGAACCTCATTGGTTCTTGCTGAAGCTGAAATGTGCTGCGTAACACGAGAATGAACCTCATTGGTTCTTGCGGAAGCTCAAACGTGCTGCGTGACACGAGAATGAACCTCACTGGTTCTTGCTGAAGCTGAAACGTGCTGCGTGACACGAGAATGAACCTCATTGGTTCTTGCTGAAGCTCAAACGTGCTGCATAACACGAGAATGAACCTCATTGGTTCTTGCAGAAGCTCAAACGTGCTGCGTAACATGAGAATGAACCTCATTGGTTCTTGCGGAAGCTCAAACGTGCTGCGTGACACGAGAATGAACCTCATTGGTTCTTGCTGAAGCTCAAACATGCTGCGTGACACGAGAATGAACCTCGTTGGTTCTTGCTGAAGCTCAAACGTGCTGCATAACACGAGAATGAACCTCATTGGTTCTTGCTGAAGCTCAAACGTGCTGCATAACACGAGAATGAACCTCATTGCTTCTTGCAGAAGCTCAAACGTGCTGCGTAACACGAGAATGAACCTCATTGGTTCTTGCCGAAGCTCAAACGTGCTGCGTAACACGAGAATGAACCTCATTGGTTCTTGCAGAAGCTCAAACCTGCTGCGTAACACGAGAATGAACCTCATTGGTTCTTGCTGAAGCTCAAACGTGCTGCGTAACACGAGAATGAACCTCATTGGTTCTTGCGGAAGCTCAAACGTGCTGCGTGACACGAGAATGAACATCATTGGTTCTTGCTGAAGCTGAAACGTGCTGCGTGACACGAGAATGAACCTCATTGGTTCTTGCAGAAGCTCAAACCTGCTGCGTAACACGAGAATGAACCTCATTGGTTCTTGCTGAAGCTCAAACGTGCTGCGTAACATGAGAATGAACCTCATTGGTTCTTGCGGAAGCTCAAACGTCCTGCGTGACACGAGAATGAACCTCATTGGTTCTTGCTGAAGCTCAAACGTGCTGCATAACACGAGAATGAACCTCATTGGTTCTTGCAGAAGCTCAAACGTGCTGCGTAACATGAGAATGAACCTCATTGGTTCTTGCGGAAGCTGAAACGTGCTGCCTGACACGAGAATGAACCTCATTGGTTCTTGCTGAAGCTCAAACGTGCTGCGTGACACGAGAATGAACCTCACTGGTTCTTGCTGAAGCTGAAACGTGCTGCGTGACACGAGAATGAACCTCGTTGGTTCTTGCTGAAGCTCAAACGTGCTGCATCACACGAGAATAAACCTCATTGGTTCTTGCTGAAGCTCAAACGTGCTGCATAACACGAGAATGAACCTCATTGGTTCTTGCAGAAGCTCAAACGTGCTGCGTAACATGAGAATGAACCCCATTGGTTCTTGCGGAAGCTCAAACGTGCTGCGTGACACGAGAATGAACCTCATTGGTTCTTGCTGAAGCTCAAACATGCTGCGTGACACGAGAATGAACCTTGTTGGTTCTTGCTGAAGCTCAAACGTGCTGCATAACACGAGAATGAACCTCATTGGTTCTTGCTGAAGCTCAAACGTGCTGCATAACACGAGAATGAACCTCATTGGTTCTTGCTGAAGCTCAAACGTGCTGCGTAACACGAGAATGAACCTCATTGGTTCTTGCGGAAGCTCAAACGTGCTGTGTGACACGAGAATGAACCTCATTGGTTCTTGCTGAAACTCAAACGTGCTGCGTGACACGAGAATGAACCTCATTGGTTCTTGCGGAAGCTCAAACGTGCTGTGTGACACGAGAATGAACCTCATTGGTTCTTGCTGAAGCTCAAACGTGCTGCGTGACACGAGAATGAACCTCGTTGGTTCTTGCTGAAGCTCAAACGTGCTGCATAACACGAGAATGAACATCATTGGTTCTTGCTGAAGCTGAAACGTGCTGCGTGACATGAGAATGAACCTCATTGGTTCTTGCAGAAGCTCAAACGTGCTGCGTAACACGAGAATGAACCTCGTTGGTTCTTGCTGAAGCTCAAACGTGCTGCATAACACGAGAATTAACCTCATTGGTTCTTGAGGAAGCTCAAACGTGCTGCGTAACACGAGAATGAACCTCATTGGTTCTTGCGGAAGCTCAAACGTGCTGTGTGACACGAGAATGAACCTCATTGGTTCTTGCGGAAGCTCAAACGTGCTGCGTGACACGAGAATGAACATCATTGGTTCTTGCTGAAGCTGAAACGTGCTGCGTGACATGAGAATGAACCTCATTGATTCTTGCAGAAGCTCAAACCTGCTGCGTAACACGAGAATGAACCTCGTTGGTTCTTGCTGAAGCTGAAATGTGCTGCGTAACACGAGAATGAACCTCATTGGCTCTTGCGGAAGCTCAAACGTGCTGCGTGACACGAGAACGAACCTCATTGGTTCTTGCTGAAGCTCAAACGTGCTGTGTGACACGAGAATAAACCTCATTGGTTCTTGAGGAAGCTCAAACGTGCTGCATAACACAAGAATTAACCTCATTGGTTCTTGAGGAAGCTCAAACGTGCTGCGTAACACGAGAATGAACCTCATTGGTTCTTGCGGAAGCTCAAACGTGCTGTGTGACACGAGAATGAACATCATTGGTTCTTGCTGAAGCTGAAACGTGCTGCGTGACATGAGAATGAACCTCATTGGTTCTTGCGGAAGCTCAAACGTGCTGCGTGACACAAGAATGAACATCATTGGTTCTTGCTGAAGCTGAAACGTGCTGCGTGACATGAGAATGAACCTCATTGGTTCTTGCAGAAGCTCAAACCTGCTGCGTAACACGAGAATGAACCTCGTTGGTTCTTGCTGAAGCTGAAATGTGCTGCGTAACACGAGAATGAACCTCATTGGTTCTTGCGGAAGCTCAAACGTGCTGCGTGACACGAGAACGAACCTCATTGGTTCTTGCTGAAGCTCAAACGTGCTGTGTGACACGAGAATAAACCTCATTTAGTTCTCAAGAATTAATAGTATAATTTTCATTTTTGGGTGAACTATGTCTTTAATGTTTTCAAAAGAAGTCTCTTACATTCACCAACACTGCATTTTTTAGATATATATATATTATTATTATTATTACCATTTAAAATAACTGTCTACTTGAATATATTTTTTTAAATAAAATGTATTCCTGTAATGGCAACACAGAAAAAGACCAACTCTATTCAAGACATCAATTTAATATATTTTGTTAACAATTTCACAGCCTAGTAACAGATATAACATTATAACAATATTTATCAAAAATATGCAGTGTATGAAATCAATCCAAAAACATGGAAACATGATTTTTCTTACTCTCTCTTTTGTATATATATTTTTTCCCTCAGAGATATAAAAAGCTTGGCCACAGTGACACTGACGGAGAAGTTTATTCCCTCTGAGGCTGGGCCACAGAAACTTATAGCTTCACTTGACTGCCGTGAACTACCTCAGGTGCATGGAGTCGCCAACATCCTTGTCAAATCAATGTGAACAATCTCTTCAAGAGGAGAAAGCTGCACAGCACTGGAACTTCAGTGGCTCTAAATTTCATATGAAAGATCTCCATCCAGGACATTCTTTCCTAGCCATGTCTGAAGACTTGCTTTTTTCGAGAAAAAACCTTGAGAATGTGAGTCTTTGTGCTCCAAAATCTAAAGTTCATGATTTAAATGGCTTAATTTAACAATTCAGAATATAATGTATTTTTGTTACATAGATTCAGCATGAACTGTTTTTACGTTAAGACACTGTTTTTCATATTTGTTTAATTTATTTGTCCTTTCTCTCAGAATATAATTTTTTCCTCAATATTTTTTATTTATTTATAAACTTTAAAAGTCATAAAAATGTTGTTCTAAGTACTGAGTATCACATGCTTAATTAATGTGCACAAAACACTTGATTCCTTGTTGCATAAACAAGAGATTTCTACACACTTCTAAACTTTCTAAACAGTGAACAGTGAAACATTACCTATGTTTTATATGAATGTGTTTTCAAGGCACAATATTTATATTGTAATTCATATATTATAATATTTATAATTTATATATAAATTATATAAATAATTTATAATATAAATTATAATTTATATTATATATAAATACAAATATTTTATATATAAATATAACATTTCTATTGTATATATTAAATATATACATGCATGTGTGTGTATTTATATATACATGATAATTATACACAGTACACATACATGTATTATGTAAACACAAACTTTTATTTTGGATGCGATTAATCGATTTGACAGCACTAATATACACACACATATATATATATATAACATTATTATTACACATCACAACACCCTAAAGGAAATGAAAGACATCAACAGGGACATCAAACAATATTTGTACTTGTGGCATGCATTAGGTCTCACAGAATTAATTAATCTAGGGGGATATAAGAAATGGTTAGCAATAAGGATTTTGGTTAACTGAAATGAGTCCATGAATCAATTCACTAAAAATATTAATTCATGGATTTGTTCAGTGACTTGTTTTGTTGGTTACACCAGTAGGTGGAAGCCTGTGTCTTTAGAGTGTGTAAGTCATATCTTTCATTCAAAAGATTTGAACACTTCACACTCTTTTCCATACAGTTCATAGTGATCACTTCTGTCAGTACACATCACTCATGTGCTACATTTAAGTCCTACAAGAATGGATTTGTGATAATAGACCAATGTTATTATAGGTTAATTTTTTTATTTATTTCAGGGTGTTATTCCTGTATAGTTTTTAAGTTATTTACATTTTGTTTAGCTTTTGAAAATGTGTACTCTGTGATTGTTAGTCTTAATTGTTTTTCTTTTTTTAAAGATGCATTCAGTAGTGTGGTGCTAATTTATTAAGTTTTACACATTAATAAATAAATTGTGATTGTGAAGAGTCGTCTGAATGGTGTGCACTCACATGAGATGAAGACTGTACTCATAGTTTTCTAACAGTGTTTTAATTATGTAATTCACCATTTTGATCTGTTTCAACCTCATTCTGACCGTCACTGATAAAAATATAGTATGATAACCTTCCTTTCGTCTTCTCTCGAGACCTTATGTAAACATAAGTCATGCCCGTGACCCCGGAGGCGGAACTATATACACTGATCAGGCATAACATTATGACCTAATATTGTGTTGGTTCCCTCTTTTGCTGCCAAAACAGCCCTGACCCGTCGAGGCATGGACTCCACTAGACCCCTGAAGGTGTGCTGTGGTATCTGGCACCAAGATGTTAGCAGCAGATCCTTTAAGTCCTGTAAATTGTGAGGTGGGGCCTCCATGGATCAGACTTGTTTGTTCAGCACATCCCACAGATGCTCCACTGGATTGAGATCTGGATAATTTGGAGGCCAAGTCAACACCTCAATCTCGTTGTGCTCCTCAAACCATTCCTGAACCATTTTTGCTTTGTGGCAGGGCGCATTATCCTGCTGAAAGAGCTACAGCCACCAGGAAATACTTTTTTTATGAAAGGGTGTACATGGTCTGCAACAATCCTTAGGTAGGTGGTACGTGTCAAAGTAACATCCACATGGATGGCAGGACCCCATACTCAACAAACTGCGATGCACTGTGTATTCTATCAGCAATTTGAAAAAACCTTTCTTGAGCAATTTGAGTAGCTCCTCTGTTTGATCAGACCTCGCGGGCCAGCCTTCGCTCCCCACGTGTGTCAATGAGCCTCGGCCGCCCATGACCCTGTCGCCGGTTCACCACTGTTCCTTCCTTGGAGCACTTTTGATAGATACTGACCACTGCAGACCGGGAACCCTCAACCCTTCAAACTCGCTCAAATCCTTACACTTGCCCATTTTTCCTGCTTCTAACACATCAACTTTGAGGACAAAATGTTCACTTGCTACCTAATATATCCCACCCACTAACAGGTGCCGTGATAAAGAGATACTTTTTTTAGGTAAGAATGTAATTATATTCTGAAACTATATTCTGTTTAGTACTTAAACTTTTGCAGATAAAATCAAATATACTTTATATTGGATTAAATTGTATTGATACATTTTTAACCTGCTAATTTCAAACCATTATGCTAATACAGCTAGCTAACCAATGGCTGACAGGGGTGGGGTGAGATAACACATCATCAGTGTTACAACCATCCCCTTACATACAACTTACATACAACTAAGAACAGTTTCTTTTTAATATTCTTACAGAATGTCTAGACCGTGGAAAAGAAAGACAGACGTGTCCCACTGTCACGGATTGTGTTGCTAGAACACACACGTTCACAAAGATGAAGGTATTTGGCAGTCTTTAATAAATCCACAGCTAAATCCACATAAAGAGAGTAGTGTATTACACATCCAAACATTGACGAGACCCAACCACAATGAACAGAAACAAGGGGACTTAAACACACAGGCAAACAAGGATGATTAGACACACACACACCTGAACTTGTGACCAAAATGAAATCTGTAACTATGTCAACAAACAAGGCAGGGGAAATGGTGAGAATGAAAACAAAGTTCAAACTGAGGGGACTGTGACATTATGCCCCCTCCCGGAAAGGCGGGGAAATGTGGGTAATATGTGTAAAAGAGTTAAAGATGCTTAAACAAAAAGTTGCCCCCTTTGTATTATAAGGTTCTATCTGCATTCTGAGCGGTTTTGAGATATTGAGCTTCAAAGTTGTTGCATTCCATATAGAAAAAATTATATGGGGAACAAAACAAGTCTCCTTCATACATCAAATTTATTCTAAAGGCCAGATTTACTAAACCTGGCAAATTAGCGTGAGAGCGCAATCCCAAAAAAGTGCCAATGGGAGTGGAAAGTTCAGTGCGTGATCTACTGACGACGTGCAAATTAATGAACACAGATGCTGGATCATCTCTATAATGACCAACACAATATACCAAGAGCAGCGCAAATTAGCGTCTGGTTTAAGACATGCTCTTTTTTTGGCTGTAAATAATGGTGCAAAACACCAGTTATTTGACAAGCGTAAACCTTAGTAAATCACCTTGCATGATTCGTTTAAATACTCTCCCCCGATTAATTTTGTGTCTGAATGGGAAACTCCTACAAATGCATATGCAATAAGATCATCCGCAAAAATAACTGCCCACCCGTTTTCAGAGCTAATTTATCACTGCGTGTCTTTAGTCAATCCTTACAGTAGTTTCTTAAAGCCAAAAGAGGGTTTGCGCTGGAGCAAGCGGTTAGTAAATCTGGCCCTAAACATACAATATAAAAATCCTCTCAAATTTGAAAATGGGGATTTTTGGAACAGGTCAAATGCAGAGAGAACCTTCTAATTCTGAAAAAAATCACTTTCCACTTGGAATTATAAGGTTCTGTCTTGCAAAACATTAATTGAAGCAATCATTTTCAAGAAACACAGTTTACTTATAAACATATAAAAACATAAAATTAGCATTGTAACAATGTGTCGACGTTTGAGAAAGTTACATTTAATGATTTCTATGACATTTATTTCATGTTTTAGGACGAATAATTATTGTCTCGTTCAAGTTAAGCATAAAAGGCAGTGCTAAATATTTTGTCCAGTGCAGATGTTAATTTTAGGAAGGAATATGGTGGGTAATCAAACACATTATTGCAGGAACTGTTAGTTTAAGTTTCCTCTGGGTTAGACAGAAAGCAGCTGCTGAGCAGGACTTTATTCCACAGAAAGTGGGACATGTAAAATGGCTTTCTCTTTAGAGATCAGTATGGATTGAAAATATTGTAGACAAACTTTGATGTTGGCTTGAGAAAGCCTAGCCAGAAAGTTTGAAGTAGTTTTAACAGCTTTAAGTTTTGAAGGTTTTAGGATTTAGATAGAGCTGACAACCAACCAATGTGACAAACGTTGCTTAGAAAGCGGTAACCCTAATCTGGCTTTTCAGTAGCAGACAAAAAGCTGAGAATAGGAGGCTCTCACTAAGGAGTCACCTATTGATGACACCATTGACTCCAAGTGGTCACACCTCCGAGGCACTGTGTACAACGCAGCCATCACAGGAAGAAGGAGTGTAAGAATGCGACTGGTACGAGGCCCACTGGGAGGAAATGGAGCCATTGACTAAGGCGAAGAGAAAGGTCCTCCTGGCTTACAAGGAGTCGCCTTGCTCTAGTACACTGGAAGCCCTCAGGACAGCCAGGAAGAATGCCCAGCAAACCGCCCGCCACTGTGCCAACATATATTGGCTAAACCTCTGCAGCAGCATACAGACAGCTACTGATACGGGGATGCAAAAGGCATGTACGAAGGTATAAAGAAGGCGAAAGGGCCCCACAACCACCAAGATCGCCCCACTCAAGTCCAGGACGGGAGAAGTCATCACAGACCAAGGGAAGCAACTGGGTTGAGCACTATCTCAAGCTGTATGCAACCCAGAACGTCGTCACTAACACCGCCTTGGACGCCATCCCAGATCTGCTAGTCATGGAAGAGCTGGACACCCCACCTACCATGGAAGAGCTCAGTAAAGCCATTGCAGACGGCCTGCAGCAGCTTGTCAGTTGCCTCTCCTACGCCTGCAAGGTGTTTGGACTGACCATCAGTCTGAGGAAAACAAAATGTCATGGCCCAGGAAACAGACTCCCCTCCAACCATAGCCATTGATGGGTACAACCTGGAAGTTGTCAAGAACTTCACTAACCTCGGGTCCACCATCTCCAGCTCTCTCTATCGATACAGAGATAAACTGCAGGCAGCAGTGCATGGCCAGACTGAACCAGAGGGTCTGGAACAACGCCAACCTCAAAGAGAAGACCAAGCTGCACATCTACAAGGCCTGCATGCTCAGCGTGTAACTCACAAACAATACTGGACAAAGGAAGTTAACTGAGGAGGAAGTTAAACAGGCATGGTGATAAACTCATGACAGACAGGTTTGACAGTTAATGAATGTGTTACGTCACTGAAAGGAAAACTGGAAGATCCAATAGCGAGTCAAACACTTCTTTATTACTCTGCAACAGAGCTCACATAAAGTCCAAGGACATAGGCGAACAAACTAAGTCTGAGGCAGACAGTAACAGCAGAACACACAGAAAGTCCAGGAGTGCAGGAGAACAGGCAGAGACTGAAACTGGTAGCGGCAGCAGGTGGATCGATCCGACAGAGCTGTGACGCAGGGAAGCAGTGGGCAACACAGAACCAGCGAAACATCCAGGAAACGGAACGGGAGCGATCTCCCAGGAGACACGGAGAAAGACCAGGAACCCGCAGGACAGTCTGAAACGATCTGACAACAAGGGCAGGTAAGAGACACGTAGATATAGACAGGGTAATAAGTGCAGCAGGTGAAGACAATCAGATCCCAGCAATCAGTGACCACGCCTCCAACACAACCACACAAACACAGAGAGAAAGAGACGATGAACTGATGAACCGTGACAGAATGTCCATGGTAACAAATGATTGGCAGGAAACTAGAACAAAGGAAACGTGACTGAAGACAAACAATCTAAAAGTCCATGAAAATGAGACTAACAGAACATACACATGACAGTATTAAAGGGGGCACAACACACACAGTTTCTGCCAATCTCATGTTAATCTTGAGTACCTATAGAGTAGTATTGCATCCTTCATATCTCTGAAAAGTCTTCTTAGTTTTATCATATATTTATAAAAGACAGATGCGTTGTACCGATTCTTTTCCGAAAACAGCGGAACTCGTGAAGGCGTGCAGTGGGTGGAGCTAAAGAATCTCGAGCACACACACAATACATCATGGCATTATCACTGGAAAATGTAAACAGGGATAATGTAAATCCCTGTTTACATTATATGCACTTACATTGCTGCTCCGGGAAAACAAACTGCATCCACTGTTTCCTTAACGCTGGGTTATTTGGGAAGCTGAACAAGGTTATCTTTCCCTCACAATCAGAAACACACTTCTTTAGTGACATTGTTGATTTCGTGGTCTAAAAACTAAATGACAGCACTGCCGACGGCTTCTGTAACCGAACGAAACTCGTTGATGGGTGCGCTCTTGCTCTCGCTCTGGTTGATGTGCACACGTTCATCCGGAAGAAGTGCCATACAAGCAATTCCGCCCTTTATGAAGTCATACTCGAAAAAAACTTTACGAAACTTGTTCGAATCCTGAAGGAGATAAATCCAGATATACTCCATGTATGGCCATGTTTAGCATGAGAATCCAACTCTTTAACAGTGTAAATAAGTCAGAATGCATGAAATAGCATTAGACCCCCCCTTAAACTAAACTAAACTAAACAACCCATTTTATTTCAAATTTCATTAAAGGGGTTCTATAACGCTTTTCCACTTTTTCAACCATAGTTATTGTGTAATGTTGCTGTTTAAGCATAAAAAAGATCTGCAAGGTTACAAAGCTCAAAGTCCACTCCAAAGAGAGATATCTTATTTAACAGAATCCACTAACAGAATCTGATTAATGCGCCATCATTAATATTTTACATCTGAGGCTGAATCCCAAATGGCACACTTATATGATCTTTCGCAAGTTTGCGAGCTACACAGAGGACTTTGCCCGGCAGTCAAAGCGGCATTACGTCACGAAGGTGCGGACTCAGAGGAAGACCGTGAGGGTTTAGGGTGCCATTTGGGATACAGCCTGAGTAGAGCTTGCGGTTATTAAGGGGCGGGACATTTCCTGATCACGCGCTAAGTGGTGCCAATCAGAGCACATTTTGTATTTCGGAAAGGAGGGGCTTTATCGAAAACGTGTTCGACCCAGACTATGGAGAGAGGTTCTTTAATAATGTAAAATATGTGAAAAATAATGTTTTTTTAACAATCAAGCATGAAAACATATTCTAGTGCACCCAAAAACAAAATTTGTAAAAGGGCATAATAGGACCCCTTTAAACATTTTCATTTAAATTCATGAACATTTTTATTAAACATTGGCATTTATTTTCATTAAAAAGGCATATTTCTGCCATTTTAGGCTCATTTTGTAAGCAATTAATTTTCAGACAAGCACAAACTGGGTGCCTGTACAGACGTACCAGCTCGGCCAGAATCGGCTTGAATGTTTCCGCGCACAAAATTACAAAAAATGCTGTGCACACCGCCACACCACTGGTCTAGCACACTCATCCAAGTGTGCCACACGAGTCCTGAAAAGTGAAGCCAAAGCATCTCGATCACCACCAGGTGACTGGATGCAGTATAGTTCATAAACCCCGCCCTCTCCATGAAATGTAATGGGACATAGACAAACTAAACAATCAAACTACACTTAAAATAATTTTTTCCAAAGATGGTTTCTGTCATTTTAGGCAGATTTTATCATGCTGATGTTCAAGTGTTTGTTCCTTAAATAAGTTTGGTTTTAATTATTTATTATAAAAACGGGGGTGTGACGTCATGATTGACAGCTGAGATTGACAGCTGAGATTGACAGCTTCTCTGAGCGAAGTAGTCACTGAGGCACTAACAGACTTTTTTGGGAACTTCGGGAGGAGATTGGAGCTTTAACTTTATTTCTACAATTCCATAACTGTTTATTTCAACGGAAGAGAGTGAAGGCGTGTCATCCATCTTTTTCTACAGTCTATGCACTCAACAAACACAACTGCGGCAAAGCGACAAAAAGCCAGAGCTTTCCCAATCCAATCTTTTTTTCCCCCTCGTCTCAAGAAATATCTGTGTACACACGAAACCACTGAAACCGACTTAAAACGATGTAGTATACATGCCAGACCAGTATGTGGTGCTGTAATTCTGCCACAGAAATACACAAAAAATGGAGAAGAAGAGTTGTGGCTAGAAGGGGTACAGCAACGGTCGGAAAGAGAGGCAAATCTCACGATAAAATAACAATAAATACATTTGCTACTTACCAGATTGTGTTTTATTAATGCCTACACCTACACCAACCCTAAACCTACCCT
Source organism: Rhinogobio ventralis (assembly GCA_039654625.1). Taxonomy (NCBI): domain Eukaryota; kingdom Metazoa; phylum Chordata; class Actinopteri; order Cypriniformes; family Gobionidae; genus Rhinogobio; species Rhinogobio ventralis. The sequence continues at coordinate 29,181,891 of CM077203.1, read as the reverse complement.
TACAATAATGCAAATACAGTAATTAAATGACGCAATATTGATGTGCGCATGCCCAGTAGCTGTATGATCTTCGGCTTGTTTGAGATGCAACTTGCCTCGCCTGAAATATAGGCGAGAGTAGGCGGCAGCAGTGAGGGGAGGAGTGAAAAAAGTGCAGGCAAGCCAGACACTTTCTGAATCTCGCTGTGTTGTGGACTGCAAACGTCAGCAATGGAAGAGATCGCGTTCACGTTCTTTATCGCAGACGAAGTGGATGCAGTTGAAATACCACTGTTTTTACACGAAGATGGGGTTATGATGAGGAGAATCACCGAAGGTGAACAGTGCTCATTACTTAAAATGGTTTATTCAGTAAATAGTAGGGATATAAATCTATCTGATCTAGAGTGGTATATTGCAACTTGCATCTAATGAAATTACTGTCGTGTAAAAAAAGAAATTAATGCTGACAAAAAAATCTTTGGGTGAACTATCCCTTTTTTACATTATAAATATATTACACAATTGTTTGTCACCTTAATGTAAGTTTGAATTCGTGTTTAATGATTAGGAAAAGTGTGTGCTGCAAATTATTATTAAAAAATAATATGAAACAAAAACACATTCTAAATTAAGAAATGAGCATGCATGTGTGGGTTTTGTTTACTGCACTCCTGGAATCAGACATATCCAAATAAAGATCTCAGATAAAAACACAAACATGAGGCCTAATTGTAAAACAGTCACATTAGATGTATGCATGTAATGATGGATTGACTAATTTATTTAATGGAATAATGTTGTACAAAAATGTCAATGTATAAAGAGAATACACATCTCAATAAAGAGAAAATTAAAACAAACAGGACTTCAGTTCAAACCTAGAAAATAAAAATAAAAGGGTAAATAAAGCACATGTCCTAATTACTAATAAAGTACTATAGAAAAAGTAAATAGTATTAGGCTATAGGTAATGGACTTCTTAGAATTAAGGGGGAAAAAATATCAGCTGACATTCGCAACCAATGAGCATTAAGCTGTGTCGTCAGCAAGTCGTTTTCCATCATGCTTTTGCTCAGCTCAGTGGAGAGCAACTGCGCTCGACTGCAGAATCCGACACATTCGCCTTTCGCTCGCGAGAGTTTTTTGACATACGTCAGCATGACATCAGAGCAAGGCGGACCGCCCTCGGACACATTTCTAACCGGCATGCATCTCGCGCTGATCACCGGTGATCGGTTCTGCGCAGATTTTGCTCATCTCAAACAAGCCTCTTTTTACCGTGCAGGACATGGTGTGATGACATCACCATTTCACAAAATAATATACGGATTGGCTGTACACACGAAAACGCAAGGGTGTCGTTTTTAAATTTAACCGGTTTAAAAAAAATACCAGTTTCAGGTTCCTAAAACGCCGGATCCATCTGGACGAAACGCTAATACGACACACAATTTTTACGTAGCCTATACAGCTAAACGCGTCTCCATGTGGATGAGGCCTAAGATGACGTCATTATTGCTGCACACACCTTCACGTTCGTGCATAAACAAGGGGGTAATCCAGCACCCGGAAAGCGTACCTTCCATAGGGGCAGCCATTGCTAACCAAGCCATCACCTGCTGTTAGCATTCCATTGACTCCCATTCATTTTGGCGTCACTTTGACAGCGAATACCTTTACATCTGACTCCATTTGTCCATTGTCTATTTCTAAAGAAACACGACAATGTATAAAAGGCTCCATTACCTTGTATCTTACACTATCGCCCCATAGAAGCCGTTTTTGTAAAAATAGGCTAACGATTGCGTCATAACCACGCGACTCTGTCGCACATTAGAGAAATTACCGTATAGACAGGAGGAGAAGCTCGCAGGCAATCTGGCGTTAAATTTTAAGATAAATAAACACTATGCAAAATGACAAAATAATTAATCAGAATACTTACCAAAAGTTGCTCCTGCTCACACTCTCCGTCTCTGCAAGATTCGGTGATTCAGATTTCAGTTTGCACAACTACTAGAAGACTTACAACTGTCAGGCAGGTTGCTCATGTCACATCTACGTCGTCAAGCTCAGTCTGAGGCTGCGCAGTACGCTCAGCCATCAGGAAGTGAGTGCTTCTTATTGACTTCATATTTCTCCATTGAAGTCTATGGGGTCGCTCTGTCCATTTCTTTTACTGTCTATGTGCATAAACCAGGTTTCGGACTTCCATAAAGCCTGAGTACAAGTTACATAGTAGTGCGATGCCCTAACTGAGTAAAGTATTTAAGAATTTAGAAGGAACACTTTTTTTTTTAAATGAGATAAGCACTATATTATAAAATTAACATTAACATTTTTTTTATATTAAAGTTGATTAACTACTTAATAAATGAATTGGCAATAACTGTTTTACTTATTTCAATATGAAGAAATACGGGTTGTTGTCACATGAAGAAGTTACAAACTCTATATTGTGTCACTGTAAGGCTTTAAGTTAAAAGTCCAGGTACACATATTTGTGGCACATATTTTCTAGCAGTGATTTTGTATGTTTGTTTCAAATATCTCGTTCAAAATGTTCTTGTTGTTTTTTTTTAGAATTAGAATTCTGTCCTGCAAAGTACCATCATCATATTTAGGCTATAGAATAGATGACAATATAAGTGAACACAATAAAACCACACCTGGACACAGTAAGTGAATTTAACGGAAAGGTTAAATCATAGAGTAAAATCAGTGAATTTCACGTTAAGCCACTGCCTCTGCATGGCCTGTGGACTTTGATCACATTGTAGCTTTTATAAAGACATGGACTGCTTTACATGGTACCTGTTTTGTACAGATAAACAGGCTGGGCCACATTTATTTGTGTTAAAAACGTTTCAAATGAAGCATCATATGCATTGTGCTTTGAGCTGGTTGGTTTTGTAATTCTTCCCCAAAATGTTTTACCCCTACAAAAATAATGTATAGTAATAAATAGGCCTATAGTAAATAATTGAAGAGTATTTCGAAAGAATATGTTTGAATATGTCCACTCACATGATATGAAGTATCCAGTCATATTAGTCACCTAATGAAACTTGTTTTATTTAACATGCAGCAGGTTGTCTATATGGGGCATGTTAATGCTGCGCCCACCGCATAATAACAGGTGTTGTGCCGAATTCTGGCCCCCGCCAAATTATAGGGGATAATAATTTGGCAAGGTGGTGGAAATTCAGCACAACACCGGAATCTTGAGATGACAACACGTGACGTTGTATTCGGAGCTGTTCACGTCCTCGGGCTGGGGATTATCCATTTCTATAGCGACAAAAGAATCCGAACAAAAGAATGTTGTTGGCAGCTGTAAAACACATAATTACAACATTACATACATTTGTATGCTACTGCTAAATATTGCAGAACACAGAAAGCGCATCAGGTAAAAATAATTACTTACTGTTTTGTTTCTTTGTTATTATTACGATGGCGATAGATGTGTTATACGACAACAAAATAGTAACAGTACGAACACTTACATAATATGTATTTATATTAAAGTACATTATCCAGTTGTATCTATTTCCCCCCTTTTTAGAGCAGCAATAGCCTTCTTTGAAAATAAAAGGGCAGTGCTAAATTCCCAGCAGTGCTAAAATCAGGCATTGCCTGGATGCGAATTCTTGACATGAGCCCAAGGATGTTCCAAAAACATCTGCGATTTACAAGAACACAGTTTGAGCAGTATATGGAGCTTTTGAGGCAACGATAAGGGCTGAATGAGGAACACGGCACTGGTGGTGGCCCTGAAAGAATTCCTTTCATCAAAAAAGTTGTGCTCTTTCTTTGGCAAACCAGAATTCAGTAAGAGAAATTGCAGACAAATTCAACCTTTGTCAAGGGGGCGCCCACAAAACACTTTTACAAGTCTTAAAAGCAACTCGTGAATTGGAAAAAAAACGTGCATTCAGTGTCTGAATTCTGTGAGGAAGCATAACAGCATAGACAAAGTGATTGCCGCAATTGACGGATGCCATATCAGGATCCAAAGACCACATGTCACACTTTTTACAAGAGCTTGTAATTTTAGGAATTACGAGGTGGCACCTTTAGATCACATAACCAGCCTATGATACTGGCAGAGCCGTTTTATGACTCTGGATCTTGGTCTAGTCAAAAGTCCCATCTGCATATAGCTAGTGCTTTATATCCTACGAAATTCGGGCATGTCACTTGACCCCACCCATCTGTGACCCAACCGGACCCAACACTCGGTGAGAGGCTCAGAGATTGTCTTGGTAGGCTCTTCGTATCCGAAACCTGTGTCCTCCCTTACACCGAAATCAATATTACAGATAAATATGACTTATATTAAATGGATCTTGTGGCTGTTTACTGTTGTAATAATACTGAATTGCGTGGTTTTGGTCTTTTACAGGGAGCACAGCACCTCTGGGTAAGTAATAAAATAAATCTTAATTTTACTGATGGTAGCCTAATACTATATATATATATATATATATATATATATATATAGTGTGTGTGTGTGTGTGCCACCTTTTGCTCGCCAGGTCTCTCAGCTTTTACCGAAAAATTATCGATAAAAAAATTAGACGCATTATAACACGCTCTCGAAAAAGCTGCCAATTACAATTCCTTTGTTGTACAGCCTACTGAAGTTAAAGAAAAGTTTATGATAATAATATTCAAGTTAGAGTGTCACGACAGCAGTCAGCTTTCTGTGGTCAGCTCCTGCACTCAGATCCAAGCAGATACTACAGCTTGTTTGAGGTGATGGCAAAAACCATTTTAGAACAGAAGCGAAAATGTAAAAGTAGGCTATAAACTTTAGTTGGTGTTAGAAGATGAGATGTGATATTTATAGACTATAATAGCCTAGATGGTAACGTTCATAAATGATTAATACGTGATATGCTACTATTTTTTTAATGTTTTGTTAATAAGTGTTATGCTAACTATTTGCAAATGCGTTGTAAGTTATCTTAAAAAATATCATTAGTAGTAGCCTAAAAAGCAGATCATTGGTAGATGGTTAATACTGTTACGGTACAGAAGGGACGGAGACAAGAAGTATGGGAAGTGATGTTTATTTAGAGCAGACCAGTATGATGACGGAAGTGCAGGTGAATGGTGAAGAGGATCGTGAGAGGTGGATGAAGGAATCTTGGTGAAGTGGCTCGGAGTACTTGCTGTTGAGATCGCTGGAGAGAGGTGTGGAATGGAGAAGAGGATGGAGACACACACACACGAGGGTGGAACACAGGAGACTCTTTGGAGGGAACAATGGAAGAAGGTAAGTAGCATATAGGAAGTCCTTGAAGTAAGCGTAGAGGTAAGTACCAATTTCAAACGAGACCGGACAGTGACTGAGCGTGTGAGTGTGTCTTTTGTACTGTGGGTGATTGGAGTGATGATGAGCTGCAGGTGCGCGTGATCAGTACTCAGGGGAAGGCGTGCGCTGTGATTGAGTGACGTGGGAGCCTGGCGGGTCTGTGACATTACCCCCCCCTCCACGGCCCGCTCCAGAGGGCCGCGGACCCCGACGTCGTGGTGGTCGGCCTCTGCCTCTGGGTGCAGGTCTGTTGGGGTGAGAAGCATGGAAGGTTTCGAGCAGGTTCGGGTCAAGGATGTCGTTTCTAGGTACCCATGAGCGTTCTTCGGGACCGTAGCCCTCCCAGTCCACTAGATACTCTAGGAGACCACCACGGCGCCGGGAGTCCAAGATGTCGTTCACCTGGTAAGCGGTACCGTCCTCCACGATGAGTGCTCTGTGGGAATAGAAACGGAGGGAAAGTGAGGTTTCAGTAATGAGACATGGAAAGTGGGATGAATTCTGTATTGTGAAGGGAGTTGGAGTTGATACGTGACTGGGTTGATCTGCTTCACAATAGGAAAGGGGCCAATGAACCTGGGACTGAGCTTCCTGCATTGCAGACGCAACCTGATGTCCCTGGTGGACAGCCAGACCTTCTGACCCGGTTGGAAGGAGGGAGTGTTGGAGCGACGAAGGTCGGCTGTCATTTTGCGTCTGCGCAGGGCCCGTTGAAGCTGGTGATGTGCAGAGTCCCAGACCCTCTCGCTCTCCCGGAACCAGTAGTCTATGGCTGGAACATCCGACGGTTCCCCGGACCAAGGGAACAATGGGGGTTGGTAACCGAGCACGCACTGGAATGGAGTTAGACCGGTGGTAGACTGACGTAGGGAGTTTTGTGCGTACTCGGCCCAACCCAGGAACTGGTTCCAGGAGTCCTGGTGGCCGTGACAGAAGGTACGGAGGAAGCGACCGATCTCCTGAATCTTCCTCTCCGTCTGCCCGTTGGTCTGTGGATGATAACCGGAAGAGAGGCTGACAGTCACACCTAGGAGTGAGAAGAACGCTTTCCATACCCGGGAGATGAATTGAGGTCCTCTATCGGAAACAATGTCCTCAGGGATACCATAGTATCTAAAGATCCTATTAAACATGAGTTCTGCCGTCTCCATGGCAGTAGGCAGTCCTTTCAACGGAATCAGGCGACAAGATTTGGAAAATCTATCCACTACCACTAATACACAGGTACAGTCCCCAGACACAGGAAGATCAGTAATAAAGTCTACTCCTAGGTGTGACCATGGACGGTTGGGAACGGGCAGAGGATGGAGTTTGCCGGAGGGAAGATGTCTAGGGCTCTTAGAGATGGCGCATTCCTGGCATCCTCTCACGTACCTTCTGACGTCTGTCGCCATGTTGGGCCACCAGAAGCGCTCCTTCAGCAGCGAGAGGGTTTCATTGACCCCCGGGTGGCCAGTGCCCAACGACGTGTGGGACGTGTGAATGAGGGGAGTGCGTCGTGTCCGTGAGATGTATTGTAACCCTGGTGGACAACCCGGCGGAGCATTGGTGGAGACATTGGAAGAGGGCAAGGTCTCCTCTGACCAGGTGATGGGACTCACGAACAGTTTCTCAGGAATAATGGGTTCAAACTTCTTGGAGTCCTCTTCGGGGTTGAAGAGACGGGAAAGGGCGTCTGCCTTCACATTCTTGGGTCCAGGCCGATAGGAGATAGTGAAATTGAATCTAGTGAAGAACAGTGCCCACCGGGCCTGGCGGGGATTGAGTCTCTTGGCGTCCCTGAGGTACTCTAAGTTTTTATGGTCCGTGAGTACCAGGAAAGGAAGTTGGGAACCCTCCAACCAATGCCTCCACTCTTCCAGGGCCATCTTGATGGCGAGAAGCTCCCGGTTGCCGATGTCATAATTCACCTCCGCCGGGTCCCCTGCTGCTGTGAGAGTACGGCTCCCACTCCTGTGGTAGATGCGTCTACCTCGACTACGAAGGCTTTCGTGGGGTCTGGATGCACTAGGAGGGGAGCCGAAGTGAAGGCCTCTTTAAGGTCTTCGAAGGCCTTCGTGGCCGCGGGGTTCCAGGACAGAGACTTGGGCTTACTACGGAGTAGTTGAGTAAGAGGGCAAGAAATAATACTATAGTTGAAAATGAATCGACGATAGAAGTTGGCAAATCCTAAGAATCTCTGGAGTTCTTTTATGGTTGTGGGAGTGGACCAGTTCTTGATGGCTTCCACCTTCCCCTCGTCCATCCGGATGCCACTGCTGTCGATGTTGTATCCAAGGAACTGCACTGAGGGTTGATGAAAGGAACATTTCTCGGCCTTGAGATACAATTGGAACTCCCTCAGGCGTTGCAGGACCTCCGCAACGTGGTGGCGATGTTCGGCCAGGCTCCGGGAGTATATCAGGATGTCGTCGATGTAGACCAGTACGAATCTGTGGAGAAACTCCCGGAGCACCTCATGGATGAAGTCCTGGAATACGGAGGGGGCATTGGAAAGTCCATAGGGCATGACGAGATATTCGTAGTGGCCAGTAGGGGTCACAAAGGCTGTCTTCCACTCGTCCCCCTCACGTATTCTGATGAGGTTGTAGGCGCTGCGGAGGTCCAACTTGGTGAAGACAGTGGCACCACGGAGGTGTTCCAGCGCCGTTGGGACGAGAGGAAGGGGGTAACGGAATTTAACTGTGATTTTGTTGAGTGCTCGGTAATCGATGCAGGGACGCAAGCCTCCGTCCTTCTTGGCCACGAAAAAGAAGCTGGAAGCAGCAGGGGAAGTAGACGGGCGGATGTAACCTTGGTCGAGTGCCTCCTTGATGTATTCCTCCATGGCCTTCTCCTCCGGGAGTGACAGAGGGTAAATTTTCCCACGGGGCACTGACTCACCCGGAAGCAGATCGATGGCACAGTCCCATGGCCGATGTGGAGGCAGCTTTGACGCTCGTTGAGGGCAGAAGACATCACTGAAGGGGGCATAGCATGATGGTATATCAACCGAACGTTGTTCGACCGGGCTCTCGATGGAGGTGGAACACACAGACATTTTCTTGGAGCATGGAGTAGGGGGAACAGGAAGAGCCTTAAAACAACTCGGGAAGCAGCTATCGCCCCACTTCAGGATTTTGCCGGTTTTCCAGGAAATGATGGGATTGTGCTGCACTAACCATGGGCGCCCTAGGATCACGTCAGCGGTGGATTCCTCCAGAACCAGCAACTGTTGTTGTTCCGTGTGCAGAATACCCACTTGGAGCTGGATGGGAATGGTGACGGAACGCACTTGACGTCGGCTGAGGGGTTTCCCTGTTACCGAGTGGATCTGGTAGGTTGTTGGTGTAGCAGTGGTCTTGAGGTGAAGCTGACGGCAGAGGGCACCAGAGATGAAGTTGCCGGCTGACCCAGAGTCGAGGAGGGCACATACTGGAAGGGTAACACCGGCCGCAGTTAGGTTAACAATAGTGGTGAGAGGGTGCATATCATGTGAAAATGGGACTATAGCACTCACCATAGGACGAGGAGGACGAATGGGGCATTGGTTAATGTGGTGCCCCGTAGACCCACAGTACAGACATAGACCCTGGGTCAGCCGCCTCCTACGTTCACCTTGAGTAAGGCGTGCTTGCTGTATCTGCATGGTCTCGGGAGCTGGTTCTGGAGGACTGACGGACTCTGGCTGACGGAGGGAAGAAAGGACGAGTTCCTGGCCCTGGTGCTCTTCGAGACACGACTGCATACGAGTGGCGAAGCGTATGGATAGTTGGATGAAGCGTTCGAGCCCGATGGTATCCTCGTATGCAGCGAGATGCAACCGCACACGGGGATCCAAACCCTGACGATAGGTGGTGAGTAGAGATTGCTCGTTCCATCCACTGGCGGTGGCTAGGGTCCTGAACTGGAGGGCATACTCATTGATCGGCATTTTATTCTGTTTTAAGTGATACAATTGCTCACCTATGGAGGCATCCCAAGCTGGTTTCCCGAAGACGTCCTTGAAATGAGCTATGAAGCTCGTCAGGGTTCGAACGATAGGATTATCTTGAGTCCACAGAGTCTCAGCCCATTGCAGCGCTTTGCCCCTTAGTTGGGAAATGATGAATGCCACCTTGGATCTATCGACGTGGGAGCCTGGCGGGTCTGTGACAAATACATTATTAGGTGATATTATTAATCACGTATAAATAACTGAAATATTCTTGTTTAGTATCATTATCTCAGTAAACAGAGGTTAATCATGAACAAAGAAACCATCAGTAAATGATCAGTATATAATTTATTGATGTATCTTGAAGTTGTAAGCTGTTCAAAAGCACAAACCTGCAGGTGAGGAGTAAGAGGAGTAATTTATTTGTTTTAAAGCAGATAAACATTTATAAACGCCCTACAGTCAGTGGATTCCAGTGGGTTATCTTTCACTCAACAGACCTGTGTTCCGTGTGGAATCTGAGGATAGGCTAATGGGAACTGGGTTTACCTTCCACTGAAGCTCATATCCTGAAGGCGCACAGTAAAATATTAATATCTCATGGGGCCTGTAAATTGTATAATACATTACAGTCAATAAGTTACTTGTTAAGGCAAGACACCATAGGGTAACACTTATGGAAGAATATGTGTAGCAATATACAAAATGGCAATGCATTTCTGTATTTAAATTTACATTTTACATACCATGTGTGCAACATTTGGAGCAAAATGATAATTCAAATTGAATAATATAATTTACATTTACTATTTCCTACACTAGTTTTAACATATAATTTAAACGTATATTTTAATGCTTTATAAGTTGCAAAATTAAAATGAAAATGTATTACAGAAATGATTAGATGTTCAAGCAAAAATTGTAGCAAAATGATCATTTAAATGTTATTTTTCTTAATTGCATGTACACTCACAGTTAAGATACTTGCGAAGGCATTTTCATTATATGTTACAACATGTTATTTTACTCTCAAATAATCTTACACAAACTGTCCAAGATTATTGTTTGCTATATCAGTATTTTTTCTCTTGTTGTTGTTAGTTAATGCATCAATTATATTAATAAAACGATGTGTAGTCCATCTGGATGGTGATGGGTGTTATTTATAACAATAATAGGCCTAATAATAATAATTTTTATTCCCAAACAATAACTGTTTATTTATTAACATTTTATTTAAAACTTCACAACTGCTAATGTTTTTCAACATTGTACAAATCTCCCATTCCAGTACATCCTTTAGCTTTTTAGGGATTATTAAGGGAATTCTACCATGCGGTGGTTTGTGAATATTGATGCTTTAATAACAAGTAATTTAATGCGGGAATGTGTAGGCTAGTAACTGTTACATGTATACCCTGTCTTATGTGTTTTGATTTAGTCTCTGTTACTTTGTTGTCCCCATCTTGATTAATCGGTTATGTCTTTCACCTGTGCCTCGTCCTTCACCTGCTCCTCATTATCCTCATTTGCTCTGTGTATTTAAGCCCTCAGTTTGCCCTCAGTGTTTGTCGGTTCTCGTTCATGTTTTACGTGTTCCTGAGTTTTGTTATTAAAAGTTCCTGCTACCTGTTCTCCTTTGTCTCCATGCGATTATCTCCCACACGTAAGTGAAACAGAAGAACCGACCAAAAAAGTTGTTTTTTGCGGCGTTTTTTTCCCTCTGTTTTGTTTGAGTTTTCCCCGTTTCCCCATGGCCCTTCCCGAAGTTCAGCTTCTCTGCCTGGAGCAGGGAGACCGTCCGCTGGAGGCACACACTCGGGACTTCCTACAGCTCGCGTGCCTTACCTGTTTCCCGGACCGCTCGCTCTGTGTTTTCTACTACACCGGCCTGAGCGAGCGGTCGAAGGCACGCGTTCCAGCGGGCGGTCCAAAGGAAGATTTCGCCGCATTCGTGGAGTGGGTACTGGTAAATAACCACTCGCCATGTACCATCGGCCCCGCTGAGGAGGACAGCGTTACCAGTCCCACTCCACCACTGCCAGAGACCAGCCAACCACCACCAGCGAGTGATGCAACGGAGGAGTTGCACGAGCCCACCGCAGACCGTGGGGACCGGCCACCCGCGAGAGACGAGCCCGTACCGAGGACAAGGACGGAGTGTGTCATCGCCTCGGAGCCCGAACCACCAACAAGGTCTGACCAGGTGCATGAGCCGTCAACGCCGTATATCGCAGAGGGAGTTATTGTGGAGTTCGAGGGCTGGGAGGAAAGCCCCGCCCACAACACCGCCGCTGTGGTTGAATTGCAGGAAGTCACTGGCAACTATATTGAAGAACTGGGCAGTGTTTTTGAGGTAGACCTGATAGACTTTTTTGAAGAGGTTTTTCCTGTGGCCCCTGTCTCTCCAGCGACCCCTGTTTCTCTAGTGTCTCCTGCCTCTGAATTCCCACCCAGCCTCCCTCTCCCACCTCCTCTGTCGGTCTATTCCTCAGTCCTCCCTTCGCTGCTGTCCTTCCGCCCCTCTGCTCCGCCCACACGCGGTGTGGACACGCCTAGTGTCTTCAGGCCACCAGCTCTGTCCCGCACTGAGGTTACCCTGTCTTCGCCTCCAGCCTCTGTGCCCCCTGCTTCGCCTCAGCCCGTCGACACTTCGGTGCCCCCTTGGCTCCTCCCTCCCTCGGCTCCACCGGAAACCAGTGGTCATACGGCTTCTCCGGGCTCCCTCGTCTCTCCGGCTCTGCCTTGGTCAGTCGTCGACCTGCCTTCACCTGCGGCTTCGTCTGGCTCCGCCTTCCCTTCAGCTCCGCCTTTGTCCTCGGTCCCACCAGTTCAGCCGCTGCCCTCTGGTTCCCCGGATCCACCTCGGGTGCTCGTCGCTGCGGTGCCACCTCGGTCTCCAGGACCTTCTGCCTCGCGGGGGCTCATCGGCTCATCGGCTCTATCAGTGGCCCTTTCTCCGTTGGTCGTCCCCAGGGTGTCATCTACCTCCCAGTCGACTCCTCCATGGCTCCTCCCACCATCGACTCCGCCCTGGGGCCTCGTCCTGGCTGGTTTCTGGCATACCATCTGGCTCCTGCTCCTGGCTTCCCTCTGGCTCCTCCCTTTCCACTTTTCCCCTTGGACTCTGTTTAATTCCCCAGACTGTCTGTTTCCTTTTGCTCCGCGCCCTCCTCCTAAGCCCCCACCCTCCCTCCTTAGTTGTTCTTGTTTACGGCGCGAGGACGCGCCTTTCCGGGAGGGGGCGATATGTTACATGTATACCCTGTCTTATGTGTTTTGATTTAGTCTCTGTTACTTTGTTGTCCCCATCTTGATTAATCGGTTATGTCTTTCACCTGTGCCTCGTCCTTCACCTGCTCCTCATTATCCTCATTTGCTCTGTGTATTTAAGCCCTCAGTTTGCCCTCAGTGTTTGTCGGTTCTCGTTCATGTTTTACGTGTTCCTGAGTTTTGTTATTAAAAGTTCCTGCTACCTGTTCTCCTTTGTCTCCATGCGATTATCTCCCACACGTAAGTGTAACAGTAACCATTTCATGGAATTTTTATGGACATACAGAAAATAATCTATAGCCTACGTTTATGCGGGCATGAGCGGGACAAAACGTGAACGTTGCGGGAGGGAGAGGTTATAGCCTATATTTTTGCGGGAGCGAGACTGAGGTCATAAAGGGATGGACATGGACAGCAACAATACTAGGCTGTGGCGTTTAAATGGTTTTCAAATGGTAAGAGGCCCAAAGTGTGTCAAGAAAATATCCATCACACCACCAGCACCTGTTCACATCAGACCAGCATGCTTAGATGTGAAAGATGGGTTTATACATCACCAGAGTTATTATTATTAGGCCTATTAATGTTATAAACAACACCCATCACCATCCAGAATCTTGGACAGTTTGTGTAAGATTATTTGAGAGTAAAATAACATGTTGTAGCTAAAGCAGCTCACTTCAGCAGACACGCGACCCTGCTCGTGTTAAGGTGCACGAGCGCCAGGCGCATTCTCTGCGAGACGTTCTGGTTCTGGTTCACATGGTTCAGACCTCATTTATGTGTTCTTGCTCCACTTCATCTCCCAGTAAACGCCTCGCTCTAATAGCTCTGCTCAGAGCCATAGAAAAAGAGAGTTGCGACACGCTTTGATCTCGCCGCCACGTGGTCACGTGGTTCATGGAGCTCTCAATAGTTCCTAACAACTCTGCGCTGTCAGTCTGTTTGAATAGGATTAAGCAGGATAGACAGCAGTTTCGCTATATTTGCAGCAATTTCTGGTAAATATTAACACAATATGTGCATCGACTTCGACTAGGCTTTACAGTTGCATTTTATTCTGGGGAGAGATAAAGAAGAGACAACGTTAATGTTTTTCTTGAGTGATCTGGTTATTTTATATGGGTCATGTGAGTGCATGATTTTACAGCGTTGAGTATTGTAGCCAATCACGGGCATTTCTGTTGAAAATAATGACCAATCATATGTTTAATTTACCGGGAAATCCTCTTAGTATCGATCAAAACAAGTTTTATGCAGTCTCAAAACGCTGAATGCATGTTAGTGCAAGTTTATGTTTTACACGAATCTTCTCAGTATCTACAAATCTCTCATCATAACAAACAAAGCACAGACACGATTTAAATAAAGATTTATTGTGAAGTTTAGTCAGATGTTTTTGTTTTTCATTAGACTTTGTGATGTTCCCTACAATTAGCCTATTTAACACTTCAGTACAAATAAAGTAACAAAATTAGATATTTTAATGTTATAATAGTGATTTGTACGGTGGCCGAGAAGGACAGTTTCTACGCAACACTTGATAAATAAATGAGGCCCCTGAAATGCATTATAAATGCTTTCTAATAGTGTTTTTGTTTGTTTTTTGCAAAGTGAGTGACATAATAATTTTAGCTTGCAGCTTTGCAGATCATTAAAACAACAATTATTATCTTAGACGATACATCTCTAATATTTACACATGCACACGCGAATCAACTTTCTCCTGCCGCAGCCTGCTGTGCGTTCTGCATATCTTGATTGACAGATGTCTCGTCCAATCAGCGGTCAGTATTCCATTCGCCACATATACCTTTTCCGTTTTGTCCGACTTGTCGTTGTGTTTTCTGATTTGTTATTTTATTTCCGGAATTGTTATTGTGTTTTTTATTACTTGTTAATTTGTTTTTAGACTTTCCATTGCGTTTATAATTTGTTGTTTTGTTTTTGAATTTGTTATTTTGTTTTCATAATTGTGATTTTGTTTTGCACTTCTCAGCCACCGTAGATTTGATCATCTATACTAATTAATTCAAAAGAAAAAATGGCTATAATGAGCCAATAAGTGTTTCTCTTCCGCCATCTACTGGTTATAGTGGTAATTTATTTTATCATTTTAATGTTGTTAACGTCCTAATGTTATTTTATGATACTCGAAGCATACACAACAGGTTAATATAAATGAATGATGCTAGCATATACATAATTTAACCCAAGAAATAAGTTTTAAATAGTGTTAAAAAAAAACTAATTTAATTCAACTCTTTATATCCAGGCGGTAGATACGTTATTTCTTAAATGGGCTGACTTCATAGAAACGCATTCGACAGAATTAAGATCTCAGAGAGACTAAAAACTGTTGAAATATGACAGATAGCATCTGGATATAGCTGTTGCTGTGCTGCTCACGTTATCTAACTGCAGTTAGAGTCTAACAATCTATTATATAACAATAAACATTAACTCTAACGTGCTTCATAAAATACATCTTCTATCAATATTCCTGAGAGGTCAACCAATAATGCCATAAAATCTCAAAATATGTAGTAATTTCGTCAATTTGCCAGCGAGTGTGCTTGAGATACACTGAAATGAATGGGGTTCAATGCTGGAACTATTGGTCGCTCCGTGACATGCTTTACTTCCGCATTCCTCAGTTCCTATGGAAGTCTATCGGAGTGTCGTAACTCTGTTTCTCAACGGCTCTGGTTCTGCCTGCGCCATGTTTCCAACACCTGGCCCCGCCTTGATGCAGTGATTGTCAGGGCGGGGCGGAGACTTGATCGGCTCGGATTGCATTTTCAATTCCACATTGAATTTTGCTACATTCATTGCGGGACATATAATGAAAATGCATTCGCAAGTATCTTAACTGTGAGTGTACATGCAATTAAGAAAAATAACATTTAAATGATCATTTTGCTACAATTTTTTGCTTGAACATGTTAAACACATCTAATCATTTCTGTAATACATTTTAATTTTGCAACTTATAAAGCATTAAAATATATGTTTAAATGATATGTTAAAACTAGTGTAGGAAATAGTAAATGTAAATTATATTATTCAATTTGAATTATCATTTTGCTCCAAATGTTGCACACGTGGTATGTAAAATGTAAATTTAAATACAGAAATGCATTGCCATTTTATATATTGCATTGAAAATTGTATATTGCTACACATATGCTTCCATAATATCTATACTTCCCCAGTTGATTGATTACGTTAATAATTCTGAAATTTTAATTAAATAGCCTATGCAAATGAGGCATTTTCTAATTAAATAAGCTTTAATTTGCATACATTTCTAGAACAAAAACCTAAACATTGGATGAAGTCATGTTCTTGTTTTGTTTTTTGATGTATTAGAGGCAAAGGTTTTTACAGAGGGGATTTTGGATATCTCTCTTAAATCAGATAACTCCATAAATCAGAAAATACTGTCAACAGTATACTGTCAGAAACTCACAATTCTTTAGGAATAAAATGTTGTATAAAATCAGGAAATTCTATATGAACAAACCACTCTGTAAAAACCTTCAGAATATAGATAGGAATAAAACTGTGAAGTTTGGTGTATGAAGTGGAGATTTCTGACTCGAGGAGGAGAAAAAACTCATTTTGAGAGTTTTTAAAGATATATACTGTAATTGAAATGCAAATAGATAAAGTGCTACAGTTAAAGTGTATTTTGGATGTTTTCTTTCCACTGGTCTGAAAAAACACTTTATGAAAAGCCAAAAAGCCCCAAATCTCAAAATTGACAGATGCATAAAAAAACACTGTTTTCGCCTTAAAAAGTATTCAATTTAGTTATTTCAGTTTAAACAATTATTTACTGTATTTGTACATTGTCAAAATGTCTACATTAAAATTGCAATGATGACAATTTCGGTTATTTTTTTAAACTAATTAATTACACAGGTTTCTGTGATTAATCACACCTAATATTAAAATGTAATCACAAATGTCTTTACATTCACATCAGGGTGCTGTAACTTCCCTTTATGATAATGATCAGCTGTACAGTCATTTCATGAAATTCGCATTAAAAAAAAGCTTTTATGCTCTATAAACAACCTGAGCTACAGAACCAAGACTTCTCCAGCTTGTCTGGACGATTCTAATCATTGTACAAGGTAGGCAGATACTTAGAAACTTGTATAAATACATGTTAATGATCACGTTGTACATTTATTTAGTTTGATTAAATTAAAATGGCCCTACCATTGTTAAGTCTAAACACCCTGCCTTGACTAACTTCTTCGAGTGTGTAACAATACAAGTGTGTTTGTTGTTCTTTTTCATGAGAGATGAGACGGGAAAGGATTTTATTTCACTGTTGCGCTGCACAACAGTCCGTCAGGCGTTTTCAATCATCACTCCAGCAAGGTGAGTCCATTTTTCATGTACATGCCTTTTTATACAGGGAGTGCAGAATTATTAGGCAAGTTGTATTTTTGAGGATTAATTTTATTATTGAACAACAACCATGTTCTCAATGAACACAAAAAACTCATTAATATCAAAGCTGAATATTTTTGTATCAATATTTTAAGTAGTTTTTAGTTTTAGCTATTTTAGGGGGATATCTGTGTGTGCAGGTGACTATTACTGTGCATAATTATTAGGCAACTTAACAAAAAACAAATTTATACCCATTTCAATTATTTATTTTTACCAGTGAAACCAATATAACATCTCAACATTCACAAATATACATTTCTGACATTCAAAAACCAAACAAAAACAAATCAGTGACCAATATAGCCACCTTTCTTTGCAAGGACACTCAAAAGCCTGCCATCCATGGATTCTGTCAGTGTTTTGATCTGTTCACCATCAACATTGCGTGCAGCAGCAACCACAGCCTCCCAGACACTGTTCAGAGAGGTGTACTGTTTTCCCTCCTTGTAAATCGCACATTTGATGATGGACCACAGGTTCTCAATGGGGTTCAGATCAGGTGAACAAGGAGGCCATAGCATTAGATTTTCTTTTATACCCTTTCTTGCCAGCCACGCTGTGGAGTACTTGGACGCGTGTGATGGAGCATTGTCCTGCATGAAAATCATGTTTTTCTTGAAGGATGCAGACTTCTTCCTGTACCACTGCCTGAAGAAGGTGTCTTCCAGAAACTGGCAGTAGGACTGGGAGTTGAGCTTGACTCCATCCTCAACCCGAAAAGGCCCCACAAGCTCATCTTTGATGATACCAGCCCAAACCAGTACTCCACCTCCACCTTGCTGGCGTCTGAGTCGGACTGGAGCTCTCTGCCCTTTACCAATCCAGCCACGGGCCCATCCATCTGGCCCATCAAGACTCACTCTCATTTCATCAGTCCATAAAACCTTAGAAAAATCAGTCTTGAGATATTTCTTGGCCCAGTCTTGACGTTTCAGCTTGTGTGTCTTGTTCAGTGGTGGTCGACTTTCTGCCTTTCTTACCTTGGCCATGTCTCTGAGTATTGCACACCTTGTGCTTTTGGGCACTCCAGTGATGTTGCAGCTCTGAAATATGGCCAAACTGGTGGCAAGTGGCATCTTGGCAGCTGCACGCTTGACTTTTCTCAGTTCACGGGCAGTTATTTTGCGCCTTGGTTTTTCCACACGCTTCTTGCGACCCTGTTGACTATTTTGAATGAAACGCTTGATTGTTCGATGATCACGCTTCAGAAGCTTGGCTATTTTAAGACTGCTGCATCCCTCTGCAATATATCTCACTATTTTTGACTTTTCTGAGCCTGTCAAGTCCTTCTTTTGACCCATTTTGCCAAAGGAAAGGAAGTTGCCTAATAATTATGCACACCTGATATAGGGTGTTGATGTCATTAGACCACACCCCTTCTCATTACAGAGATGCACATCACCTAATATGCTTAATTGGTAGTAGGCTTTCCAGCCTATACAGCTTGGAGTAAGACAACATGCATAACGAGGATGATGTGGTCAAAATACTCATTTGCCTAATAATTCTGCACTCCCTGTACATGTCACATAATTATTTCAATGTTTTCATCAACTGACAGCTAACATCCTACAGATTTCTCTCATTCTTTATGTTAGCGTTAATTTTAGTACTGATATGACGAGCTTTACTGGGAAAGTCTCTGAGTTATTAAGCTGTCCGTACAAGTCCAATATCACCCAGAAGGAGCTGAATAGGTGGGTGGATCTTCTTCTCTGTTTTTCTATGTAAACATGCTTGATTAATGATTTAATTCAGCATTCCACACATCAACACACACTGGCTCTGTTCCAAAAGCTACTGAGGTGCTGCCTAACGCATACCGGTATATTGGCAGCTACTTCTTAGGCAGCATAATAACTGAAACCTCATAAGCAGCTGATTTGAGTGCTCTACATATGGCAACAAGGCACATAAAAAATCTAACATTTGAGTTACATTTTGTCTAAATGCCATTGCTTTGTTGTTTTTTGAAGTTTACGTGCTTCACGAATCAGAAAACCATTGTAGTTTTTATGTAGCAACTTGCTAGAAACGGTTTAATAAATCAGATGTTTTTAAACAAAATGTTCTCTCTTCAAGTAATGTTATCAACACTCAATGGGGTTCTATATAGAACCCTAGGGTTCTTGACTCAATTTTACAGAATGCTTTATGCCAAAAAGGTTCTATAGAAGGAGAAATGTCTTAAATGATTGCGTACTTTAATGTTTAATGGTTTATTACAAGTTTTCTAGTGATAAAGTATGTTTACATTTGTAATTCTTAAAATGTAATCAAAATGAATTAAAACTAAATCCATAAAATGATCCCATGATGGCGTATTTGACTCTGAGTATTTCATTTGTTATATTGGTTGCGATGTTAAATAAAGCATTAAAAATAGGGCTATGCGATTAATCGAAATCGTAATAAAATCGCAGAAAGCACAATTTTTTCCACCAGCCCTCTCTGCAATCTGAATGCAGCGCGCCTTAGCACAAGAAGACAACAGAGTGGGTTCACTGTTACGACATGGAAGAAAGCACAGAAACAAAAAATTCAAGATCTGTGATTTGGGAATATTTTGGATACAGGAGAGATGATGTATCAGAGCTAATGATGTGCGAGACTAGTCGACTAGTGGATTAAACGATGCTGTTGCTGCTAGTCGACTTGGAAACTACTAGTTTACACATTTAATGTTTTGCTTTATAAGATTACAAAGGCTAATTTAAATTACCGTCATGGTAATGGTGCATCATGAAATAATATCTTATTTTGAAAAGCGTATATCTGCAGCGGAAAACAAAATCCTTTAATTTTAATTTGATTTTGCATGTGTTGGTTTTCTCTGATGCTCGCAGAAGATGAGCAAGGTGAGGGAGGGTTTTGAAAGCCTCACAAAACTTTTCTGTTTTCTTCTGTCATGTCAAACTAACAATTAAGCTTGCTTAGGCTTGTTATAGACTACTACCGGTTATGAGGGACAATGCAGTATGACATTTTATAACGGATTAAGGGAGAAACATGACACAAAGAAAATACAGTTAAATAAATAATGTATAGTTGTCAGTACACGTCAAGCTTTTCTTGTGATTTTGCCGCCCGTCATCTGAGAAGCACATTCAAACCGGGACACACAAGTGGTTGTCATTGTCACAGCGTAGATGCAACAGTGGTGAAGAGAGGATCTAAAGGCAGCAGTTTTGAGATTTAAATAAAAGAACTCAGGATACAAGAAACTCAACCAAAACATTCACACAAACACAACAATAACTGACAACAGGTCTAAACACAGGGAAACTAATCAAATAAACGTGACACAGCTGACGAGACTAATTAACAAGACACAGGTGACAGGGATAACACAATCAGACATAGTGACAAATGGGCCAGGGAAACTGCGGGTGACAGAAGCAATAAACACACTGACAGCAAAGCAGGACTAGAAATACAGACTCAAAACGTGACTACTTCAACTGGGATGGGAGGGTGGGCACCCTGACGACTGACGACTGACGACTGACGACGAGGGTGTGACTAGGTGGACCAGGAAGCCTCCAGGCCGGTGTCCTCTCTGGAGTCGGGACAGGAGACGAAGCCCTCTCTGGATTTGGGACAGGAGACGGAGCCCTCTCTGGATTTGGGACAGGAGAAGGAGTCCTCTCTGGACTCGGGACAGGAGACGGAGCCCTCTCTGGACTCGGGACAGGAGATGGAGTCGACCAAAAGTCTATCAGCCACAGCTCCCTTACTGATTCTTGTGAGAACTGACCTCCAGTGGCGGCCATCTTAGCTAAAGACGCTGGCTCTGGCATGGCGGCAGCCATCTTGGCTGAAGACGCTGTCTCAGGCATGGCGGCGGCCATCTTAGCTGAAGACGCTGGCTCAGCCATGGCGGCAGCCATCTTAGCTGAAGACGCTGGCTCAGCCATGGCGGCGGCCATCTTAGGGCCAAACTCAGGAACTGGGTACCGGAGAGGGAAAAATCTCTTCATGGCTACCCGTATGGGGGTGAATGCAGGATCCGCCACCTTCGCTCCCAGGTCAGAGCGAATCAAAACAGCTGATCAAAACTCATGAATCCTGTCAGGGGGCTTGGTTTGGTGGAGAGAGTAGTTTACAACAGTACAATGTACCTATTGTGTTGATGTTGTATTACAGGCTTGGTGGTATGGGTAGGTTTAAAGGGGACCTGTTATGCAAAATTGAACATAAATGTGTGTCGGCAGTGTGAACACAACCACCCTATAATGGTAAAAATCCACCCACTTCTTTTTTTAATTTTCTCCAACCCCACCCACATCCAAGTGTGACGTCAGAGCATGTTTCATGTTTGGATAAACTATTCTTTTTAAATGCTGCCTATGGGTTGAGTCAGCTCACTAGTACATTGATATGCCAGTACATTGTAGGGCACCATTTGCAATTTTAAATTATACATTTTAAACATTATAATTATTTAATATTATTTTATTTTTTGCTCTCGCTCTCTCTTCCTCTCTATATAAGATTATTGTTGCGTTCCTGTTGTAATGCCACAGGCCATTTATATCTGACAAAGCAAAACACAGATGTGCATCAAATAATTCCCTATGAGTCTGATGTATATCCCAACTACAAAATGAACGAAGCACTTCACAACATGCTACCTGAGGTATGTCATATACAGAACAAAATTATCACCTGCAGTATTAAAATAAATAAAAAATTGTATAATAATATTTGAATATCAATGTCAAAGATGAGAAGAAAAAAAAATCACTAGCCCAAGAATGCATAAACAGGGTTGAATTGACCTGTGTTCATTTCCTATGGAATTTCGACTCTACACAGTATTTTTGTATACATTTTTGTCAATAATAATATTTATTTTCTTGAAACTTTATGGACTTTTTTTGCTCTGAACTAAGGATTTGCCTTAGACACCGACCCTTTGTCTGAATATTTATATCTACATACTATATTGTTGGTGAAAAGCAGTTTGTGAAATGAGTAGTATGGCTAAATTGACAGCATTCATAAAACAGTAGGCAAAAAAGTATCTGGGTGACCTACTACTTCTGCCATAATTCTGACGTTCAGATCTAATGGACACTTTACTATCCATAGACGTGAATAGCAGGGAAAGGACAGAACTCACTCATAGCTCACATGACAATGCTAACATGGCAGCGGATGTAGACAGTATGCAATTTCAGATGCAGTAGATGAGTAGAGAAAGGACAGCTGAAGGCCCAAACAAAGGAAGAGCTGCAAACTCTGCCCAAAAGAATCTTATGTGAAATGATAACTCTTGTCTGAAAAGATAATTTTCACACGGCCGTTGAAAAATGTGGGGAGTGAAAGTTTAGACTAGAATATACTTTACTGTAGATCTAAACTAGTTTAGAGTTTTAGAAAAAGTATATGCATTTTTGAAAGAATAAATTTCATCTTTTGTAATGCAAGGAACAGACAAGGAAAGTGGACAAATAAACATTTTGACACATTAAAACACTTGTGTATGATTAATTACTTTAATTATTTAATTAATAGGAAACTTATTTTCTTAAAGAAAACCATTAATTCCAATACGGGTCATTTTGACCCCCTTTATGCATTTGTGTAGGTTTTTTGATTCATGCATTCTAGGGTTAAGTGCACAATAATTTGACAGCCCGAGATTGCAAAATATTTAGGCCCTGAAGCACCCCAGTTTTTAAACCCCTGATCCACTGCAATTAAATTAATTTCATGTGTGACCCAATATTTATCAGGCCACTGTGATAGAAAATCTATATAATGTGTTAAATGAACTCATTACTTTGATCTGAGGCCTTTCCCTGGAGTGAGCGTCGTCTGAGTCGATGTGCTGTGGTGGGCAGTGGAGGGATTCTGAAGAACAGTAATTGTGGAAGAGAGATTGACAGCACTGACTATGTCATCAGGTACAACTACACTTGCTACGATGTCATGCTCTTTTGCAACAATAGAGTGCTACACTTTTTCAGCGTTGTTGGTTCCGGAAGTATTTTTTTTCCAATTTTTTCTCCCATAGGGATTGTAAAATGTTTTTGTTAAAGCATTATAAGTCATGAACCAAGCCAACTAGTGGAGTGAATCACAACATTACAAACTTTGATTTGAAGCAAAAACGTATTAGCAAATTTGCCCAAAAATATAAAGTTACAAGATTGTGTACTTAACAGCTTTAATGACGGAAAGAACTTTTTAGCATGTTATATGTTTGGCAACAGTTTGCAGCTTTTTATATCTTAAACAACCATGTATGAAGACACATCATGGTCCTATTCCAGGAGGACAATGTCAAGATTCATCAGCTCAAACTGTGAAAGAATGAAGAATCATTTTCACACATGAATCGGCTCCTCTGAGTCCAGACCTTAAATTCATTGAAAGTCTTTGGGATGTGCTGGAGGAGACTTTACAGAGTGCTGGACTCTTGCATTGTCAATACAAGATCTTCACCAAACATTGATGCTCCTCTTGATGGAAATAAATGTTGTGATGATATTACCATCAAGATTGATGAATCTTGACATTGTCCTCCTGGAATATGGCCATGATGTGTGCGATTTTTTTGTATATACAAATATATTAATGTATATTTGTTTAAGACTCATAATTTACTAATCTTTTCACATCTGACCAACTGTTACTAGCGCGTGCGCGAGTAAAGAAGCTTCAAGCTTTCATGACGTTCTCGCGCAAGTGGCGACTCTGTCTCTCTGGCGCCTCTGTCTTCTAGTCTTGTTTGTTTCTCATTGCTATTATCATATATTATGTTATTGTTTGTTTACTGTTGAGAGGGTAAAACAAATAAAGATTTCGAGTGATATCAGATTGTGTATGTGTTCTTATTGTACTTACACTGTAACTACATGAAACAAGAGGGGAACAGGCACCACTTTAATTTACAGCCCGTAGATTCATACTTACCCTGTAATTACATGGATAATTACCCCTTAATTAAAAAATACTTACAGTATAAATCATTTGTTAATTTTCCTGATAGTTACCCCTTTAGTCCCCAAATATTACATATTGTTCCCTTATAACTACACACACTTACTTTATAGTTACACTATAATTACCGAAAGTTATGCTGTAAATTTGCTTTACTTATGCAGAACTTTCCGGGCTGTAATCTAAAGCGTTACCTAGTTTTCTGTACAGCATCATGGGTAATGTAGTTTTCCCCATGAATTCCGCTGTTAAATTTAAAAAATAAGTTGAAATAATGTGGGCTAACGGCTTCAACAGCAGCAAATAGCATTGATTAACAACCTCGTAGTTCACAGTGGGGCTGTTTTTAAAAGTTTATAAGTTATCTTTAAAAAACTATTTCCCTTTGGAGAAAATGTATGGAGTTTATCCAGAACTTCCGGAACCAACTGTTGCACTCTACACAGTAAGCTTATAAAAGTAGTAATTAACTTGACTACATTTTTGAGTATGTTAGTGCAGCTTGATTTCTGAATGACAACAAAGGTCAAAGGTTCAACAACCCTCCACATATTAGTGTATATATACAGTCACTGTCATCTCTCAGGCTTTGTTGTTTTGTGCAAGACCACTCAATCTCAGACATTTTTTTTTTTAAATGGAAGCTCTGTTAAAAAATTCTTTCAGTATAACATACTGAACTTCTCTCTGGTTCCCCTCTGTTTGGTATCAATCTTAACCGATGAACTTTACCTGTTTGTTGCAGGTTTAACATGGCACCCGTTAATGACAGTGATGTTGGGCTAAAGACTGATTTAATCACGGTCAATCCCAGTCAGATCCGGGGAGGGTGAGTAACCATTAACAAAAGATTTTTATAGTATAGTTTTATATCATTCTTTATATTGCATTCTTGATAGTGAATCTAAAACGTCTTACGAAGGCAAAATGTTAAAGGTGTAGTTCACCCAAAAATGTTAATTCTGTCATGATTTTCAACGATAACTTGCAAACCTTTACAGACAGGCCTACTCTGAGCTATGAGGCTGTTAATCGATGGTTTATGCCAGGGGTCAGCAACCTTATGGCATGCGGAAGGATAATTACTGAAGTGAATGGTTTGTCTCACACTATAGTATAGTACCTAAATAATAAAACAGCATTGCACACGTGCCATAGGTTGCCGACCCCTTGTATATGCTTTTGTTGAAGCCATCAACCCGCATTTTTTAGATAATAGTGTTTAACAGAGAAATTCCTGGTGGAAAAACTACATTACCCATGATTCTGCAAAGAAATCTCCACCTTTCAAAGAATCAAGACAATAAAATCGCGCCAAAAGAGCTCTAAACGACTGCCCACTTCCATGAAGCACTTCGAATGAAATGTCAGTTTCCTCACACTCTCAAACTATTTTTATATTTGTATGCATAATATGCATATTTTGCAGTAAACATAAAATATGTTGATTCTACATATATAATCAACATTTTTAAATCAATTCTTTTATATTTTTCCATCGTTTTTAATTCTATTGCCATTCACAATGTTTCATGAGATTGTAGGTCTTTTTCTCATTAAAGCTGTGAAGTACACAATTAAGGTAAAGTTAAGGAAAAATACTTCCAGAACCAAGGCTGCTGAAAAGTCTGTGGCACTGTTTCACTCGATTGAAATCAGAGTCGAGTCTCCCGTTTTTTTCGCTATATGATGCACAGAGTTGTTGCCTATGTAGAGATTTCCAAATCACTCACTTATGAATTTCCTTTCAGTTACAATAATTCCTTAGGTTGCGTTCAGACTGCAGGCAAATGTGGCCTAAATCGGATTTTTTTGCTCATATGTGACTCAGATGTTTTTCTCACGACCACAAGAAATCTAATATTTTCAATTCCGATTTGTGCCACTTCCATATGTGGTACTAAATCCGATAGAGGTCTGATGTTTTGTAATGCGACCGCAGTCTGAACAGTCATATCAGAATTCAATGCGACTTTTACGTCACTCTAGAGCAGGAATGGGCAAACTCGGTCCTGGGGGGCCACTGCCCTGCAGAGTTTAGTTCCAGCCCTAATCAAACACTTTTCCTGATCAAAAATGTAGGGGTATAGTTAAAATCAGTCTCAATGGACTAAAACATACACTGTTTTGGTAGTGACATGAAAATGCAGGACACTGATATTTTACATATTATAGTGTGCTTCAATAGATAATAGAAGGTTCTTAGTAATCATGTAAGATTTGAATACTTAAATGCTGTTGAAATGCGTTTCACGCTATAAATAAGTGCATAATCACTTAGTTTAATGTTCTCCGTGTTTACTTCCGTATGACAGCGTGGCATCTTTTTATCATACTTTTGCGCATGTGAGTCAGTTCAGGACCATAATCTGTTCGCACTGGAATCTGAATCTTGTCCACATTTAAAACAACCTTGTGAAAAGCTATGCAAAAAATATCAGATCTGAGCAATAAATCAGAATTGAGCACTAAGACTTGCAGTGTGAACGTAACCTTAGGCAGTAGACAGTTCACTAGGTTTTAGGAACAAACATTTTTTTTGTGTGTGTGTACAAGAATGTCTGTAAGGACCAGCGAGCGTATCTTAATATGTTGGTGGTTTGTGTTATGTCTCTGCAGTTACAGAAATGCGCAAAAGAAACCAGGTCCATTAATGCGTCGTGTGAGTGTGTATGGTAATGCGTCTCTGATCATGCCTGCTTTTGCAAGCCCTTTAAACACTCAATTGTCAGTCAGCACTCTCAAAGCGCTCTGGCCTCCCAACCCTGAGCTGCGGGTGGTCTTCTTCAGCTCCAGCTACCTCAAGACACTGGACCGTTTCTGGAAAGGGCGTGGCCTGAATGGAAGACGCCTCTCCACAGGTTTTATGCTAATTAATGTTGCACTAGAGCTGTGTGATCATGTGCACGTTTATGGATTCTGGCCGTTTGACATCAATCTGGAAATGCAGATTGTTCCACATCACTATTTTGACAATAAAGGACCCAAAATTGGTATTCACTCCATGCCAGAGGAATTTCTCTGCTTGCTACAGCTCCACAGCCAGGGGGCGCTAACACTGCACCTGCAGCCCTGCTCATAATTTGAATAGTTTGCATATTGACTGAAATGTCCTTTATTGGCTCTCCTGGATATTTTTAGTTATAGAAACTAATTCTTTCTATGACATTTGCAAGGAGTAAATTATCTGTACATGTACACTTTACTGGCTTCAAGTGTACTTGATGTGTACATGTTGATATGTTGTGGTTTGAAATTAAAGAAGAATGTTAACCTTCGGTGTTTAAAGATTCTGCTATTTAATATAAACTTTTTGGACCGACTTTATATTAGGTGGCCTTAACTACTATGTACTAACATTTAAATCATGTATGTTTTTACATTGTACTTTTTTTTTTTTTAAATACCTGCATGTAATTACATCTGTAATTAATTAGTAGTTACATTTTTAATTACACTGTTGACACTTCCCTTACAGTTAACCCTACCCTTAAACTAACCCATACCACCACACCTGTTCCTAACCCTACCCTTAAACTTACCCATACCACCAAACCTGTCCCTAACGTTACCCTTAAACTTACCCATACCACCACACCTGCCCCTAACTTTACCCTTAAACTTACCCATACCACCACACCTGTCCCTAACTTTACCCTTAAACTAACCCATACCACCTCACCTGTCCCTAAATTTACCCTTAAACTTACCCATACCACCACACCTGTCCCTAACTTTACCTTTAAACTAACCCATACCACCACACCTGTCCCTAACTTTACCCTTAAACTAACCCATACCTGTCACATGTCTGTCCTGTCTTGTGTAGCACATGTGGTGTTTTGTTATTTTGGGCCATGTGCTTGTGTCTCTGTCTGATCCCTCCCCCTTGTTATCTGATTAGTGTTTGATTTGCCCCAATTGTTCTCCCTCATTACCTGCCTTGTTTGTACCCTTTATAATCTCCTTGTGTTTGCAGTCCTGTGCTGGATCGTTGTTTGATGTCATTGGTTTCCTGTATGTTTCATGTTCCTGCTTCCGCTCCTTGTGTTAAGTTTATTTCAAGTTTGGTTTTCCCCATTGTGGGTGTTTTGTTTGTGTTTGTTTATTTTGTTATTAATAAAACCCCTCCTTCTTCCTGCACTTGAGTCCTCGCTCCCTTTTCAACCACACCAACCGTGACAGAACGATCCAGCCATTAGAGGACTCAGCAGAAGATGGGTATCTTCCTTTTTCCATCCCCCCCCACTGAACCCTCCATCTATCTGCAACTCGCCAGATATGTGAACTCTCGTTACATCCGTCAGCAGGGGGCTGACGTGAGGGACTTCGCCTGCAGTTTCCTCATAGAGGTCGATCACGGAGGCGGAGATTAAGGAGGTTTGACAAATTCAGTTTCCGGTGGTCCCGAGTCCGGTGGTTCCGAGTCCGGTGGTCCCGAGTCCGGTGGTCCCGAGTCCTGACACGGCCAGGAGAGCTGTGCTGGGGTTTTTTGTGGGGGTAGCCCTACATGCCACCCTAAACTAACCCATACCACCTCACCTGTCCCTAAATTCACCCTTAAACTTACCCATACCACCACACCTGTCCCTAACTTTACCCTTAAACTTACCCATACCACCACACCTGTCCCTAACTTTACCCTTAAACTTACCCATACCACCACACCTGTCCCTAACTTTACCCTTAAACTTACCCATACCACCACACCTGTTTTTAACTTTACCCTTAAACATACCCATACCATCACACCTGTTCCTTTACCCTTAAACTTACCCATACCACTACACCTGTCCCTAACTTTACCCTTAAACTTACCCATACCACCACACCTGTCCCTAACTTTACCCTTAAACTTACCCATACCACCACACCTGTCCCTAACTTTACCCTTAAACTTACCCATACCAACTCACCTGTCCCTAACTTTACCCTTAAACTTACCCAAACGTTAGCCGAGCACTAACATGAATGACTGATGTAACAAACGTTTGTAAAACAAATCTTGCTTAATCCTACATCATTACTCAGAGTAGAAAGAACAACATACAATCTGCATTAACAGACACAGTTTTAGGTAATAGTGGCCCACAGCTGATGAGCAGAAGTATTTCAGTAAGACAGTAATAACGTGAGTTAGCTGGAAACTTACACAATATATACAAACCCGATTCCAAAAAAGTTGGGACACTGTACAAATTGTGAATAAAAACAGAATGCAATGATGTGGAAGTTTCAAATTTCAATATTTTATTCAGAATACAAATAAATGACATATCAAATGTTTAAACCGAGAAAATGTATAATTTTAAGGGGAAAAAAAGTTGATTTTAAATTTCATGGCATCAACACATCTCAAAAAAGTTGGGACAAGGCCATGTTTACCACTATGTGGCATCCCCTCTTCTTTTTATAACAGTCTGCAAATGTCTGGGGACTGAGGAGACAAGTTGCTCAAGTTTAGGAATATGAATGTTGTCCCATTCTTGTCTAATACAGGCTTCTAGTTGCTCAACTGTCTTAGGTCTTCTTTGTCGCATCTTCCTCTTTATGATGCGCCAAATGTTTTCTATGGGTGAAAGATCTGGACTGCAGGCTGGCCATTTCAGTACCCGGATCCTCCTTCTACGCAGCCATGATGTTGTAATTGATGCAGCATGTGGTCTGGCATTGTCATGTTGGAAAATGCAAGGTCTTCCCTGAAAGAGACGACGTCTGGATGGGAGCATATGTTGTTCTAGAACTTTGATATACCTTTCAGCATTGATGGTGCCTTTCCAGATGTGTAAGCTGCCCATGCCACATGCACTCATGCAACCCCATACCATCAGAGATGCAGGCTTCTGAACTGAGCGCTGATAACAACTTGGGTTGTCCTTGTCCTCTTTAGTCCGGGTGACATGGCGTCCCAGTTTTCCAAAAAGAACTTCAAATTTTGATTCGTCTGACCACAGAACAGTTTTCCACTTTGCCACAGTCCATTTTAAACGAGCCTTGGCCCAGAGAAAACGGCTGCGCTTCTGGATCATGTTTAGATGTGGCTTCTTTTTTGACCTATAGAGTTTTAGCCGGCAACGGTGAATGGCACGGTGGATTGTGTTCACAGACAATGTTTTCTGGAAGTATTCCGGAGCCCATGTTGTGATTTCCATTACAGTAGCATTCCTGTATGTGATGCAGTGCCGTCTAAGGGCCCGAAGATCACGGGCATCCAGTATGGTTTTCCGACCTTGACTCTTACGCACAGAGATTGTTCCAGATTCTCTGAATCTTTGGAGGATATTATGCACTGTAGATGATGATAACTTCAAACTCTTTGCAATTTTTCTCTGAGAAACTCCTTTCTGATATTGCTCCACTATTTTTCGCCGCAGCATTGGGGGAATTGGTGATCCTCTGCCCATCTTGACTTCTGAGAGACACTGCCACTCTGAGAGGCTCTTTTTATACCCAATCATGTTGCCAATTGACCTAATAAGTTGCAAATTGGTCCTCCAGCTGTTCCTTATATGTACATTTAACTTTTCCGGCCTCTTATTGCTACCTGTCCCAACTTTTTTGGAATGTGTAGCTCTCATGAAATCCAAAATGAGCCAATATTTGGCATGACATTTCAAAATGTCTCACTTTCAACATTTGATATGTTATCTATAATCTATTGTGAATAAAATATAAGTTTACAAGACGTTATAAAGGACTTGGCCTACAGATTTCAGCTTGGTTTGCATTACAGAAGGAAACGCTAACAAAGAGAATTAGTTTCAACTGGAACCATTTCAGTGGCGGTTTCTGGTGTTCTTGTTACTGGTTAATCACACTTTTGACTGGTTGAGCTGGTTTTCAGATAAAAAGACCAAAGAAAAAAAAATACAAAGGAAAGTGCAACGTCTGCCATTACTTTTTTCCATTGAACACAAAAACACAACTTCAATTTCTTCCATTGAACACAACTTTCAGACGCCATCTTTATTTTTTAGCTCAACTGTCACAGAATAAATGGAGAGGATTGTGGGATATCAAAGGCAGAGAACGATACATACAGGTTGCCTTCAAAAATCGATCAGATTCAGGTGTTTCAGGAGACAGGAAATGAAGCTTAACATTGTTTTCAGACGTGCCTTGATGCATTCCTACCTTGAAATCAATCCTCTAAAGGCAGCATTTTTAAGTTTTCAGATGCAGCCTAGGTGTGTTTGACTTGAATGGATCATTGGATCATTGATTAGTTCAAAAAGGGTGATTCATTCAGGAACAAACACCAGTTTGTGTCACTGTTCTGCAACAGTTCTGCTGTGGTCTTTGTTTGGAACTATTTTCATTGGTGAAATAGAGCAAAAACAGACAATATAAACAGTAATCTAACAACGTCCAGCAAATGTTTATTGAACTGTTGTACACCACTTTATCAAGTAAATATTGTAAATATTTACTTGATAAAGTGGTGTACAACAGTTCAATAAACATTTGCTGGACGTTGTTAGATTACTTCTCACTTTAGAGAGTTATGCTGAGGTCTCTGTCCTCACAGCTGAGCTAGGCAGTATGCCAGGTTGTTAGCTGCACTGTTAGCCTCCTTGGTTATTGCCTTTACAATACTGGCGTTATAGAAGATCATTCCTCTCAGGCTTCCGCTCCCTAAAGCTCCGCTCAGACAGTTGAGTTGTTAGGCTTTGAGGAGCCTCCTTGGTAAGCTTTTCTGAGCATAGGATGTCGTTAGGCCGCCTCTCGCTTGAGAGAGTCGTCATGCTGAGGTCTCTGCCCTCAGCAAGGCAGTACGCTAGGTTGTTCAGCTCTCTGTGAGCCTCCTAGGCCACTGCCTTTACAGTAGTGGAGCGCTGTTAGGCCTCCTCTCGTTATAGAGAGTCACTCTTGTCAGGTCTCTGCTCCCTAGAGCTCCGCCTGAATAGCGGGTCCGAGTTAGGCTTTGCGAAGCCTCCTTGGTAAGCTGTTCTGAGTGTAGGACGCTGACAGAGAGTCACCATATTAAGGCCTCTGTCCCCAGAGCTCGGCAGACAGTAGTGCTGAGTTTGGGCTCTTTGCGAGCCTTCTTGGCCATTGCTTTCAGAAGGAAGCTGGTTGTGAATGAATTGTCTGATGCCGGATAGGTTCTCTTGGAGCCTCCTTGGCTACTGACCTCAGTGCGGGTTGTTGCTAGGCCTCCTTTCATTATGAGAGTCGTTGTGTTGAGGCCTCCACTTTGTGGAGCTTCATGGGCCAATTATAAAGGCACGGACGACTGCCGCACACACACATAATAAAACATAAACAAAACACAAGGGTAGTGAGTAGTGAGGGTAGTGAGAGTGGAGGAGGCAGAATAATGGCAGTAAAAGGTGCCTTCCATGTTTTCTGAACCTCCTCATGCACCTCTGGGAAGAAAGGCACTGGAACCAATCATCCAACCGCAAGCGCTCGGGACATGAGGGTTCCACTTCAGACGGAAAGCATGGCCGTCAACTCTGCATCCGAATCAGCATAAGCAACCACCGCGGAAGGGGGCAGCTCAGCTTCCTCATCCACTGCAGAGGACAAAAGCCTACTCTCCGATGCAGCGATCGGCATCTGATCCTCACCAACTCGATGGCACATGGCACATCACACGAAACGTGTGCATGCCAGAAATAGAACCAACGCCTATTTTTCACGCGACATGCAAGCGTGTTGGAAGCGTTTCCAGGCAAAATTGAATAGGAAAAGATGTCATTTGACACGAATACATTAATAAATGACATTTTGATGTTTGAAAGTCTCTAGGTTTTGACAAATACAGATATAATTGTAATTATAAACAAAATTATATTATCGATTTTCAAATATTGCACCTGTCAATACAGAACGAAATATTCTGTAGCCTATTTTGCCGTCAATACTGCCAACGTTGTCTTTGCTGTATCAGAAGGCTATATATTTATGTTTAACATGAAGTATAGGCCTTCCCTGTACGTCACCTAGCAGCAGCAGCGCCGCATCAGACACGTTTCTGGTGTGCAAAGACATAGAAAACGCCACGCAGCCGCCACGCAGCTGACACGCAACAGAAATGCCACGCTCATGCCACGTTTGCAGTATGTCGCCGGCCAGCCATTTGGATATCACCGCTTTATATCACCTCAAAAGACAGTGTTTACTGAGTTTGATGTAGGCTAAATAAGTTTACAAATAAAATATATATTTTAAATTGTTACCGCCTTTAGTCATTATTTTGAAATAAATGTAAAAATGTGTAAAAACACTAACTTGATGAAATGTATGCTTGGTTTTAATAAATTGAATATTAGTGTGAAATTAGAATTGTAATGGGTCTTTCTTTTTTATGCAGCCCAATGTTTATTTAACCAGGAAAATGAAGTGTAATAGGGATATATATTTACATTTGATATGTAAAAAAAATGTGAGGACTTTGCCTCCTCATTTTAAAACACTACCGCACACCACTGAATATATACCTATTATTAATTGTTATTGGAAGTGATAGATATACTGTCATGGCCCTGCCAGTTGTATTAGGTCAAGTGACCTCTAAAGGCTATGTGGAATATAGCAGGAAGTGAGAGGAGTGTGACCTCATTAATGGGGGACGATGATGTCATTATATTCAGACTGAATCTGCCTGTGAGTTAGAGACACTGTGAGGTTGCACATGTTGTGGGCTTTTTAGTCCAAGGACATTTTCTGTATGGATGGAGTTTGATGGGGCATTCTTTGTGAGTTTTTCTGATTTTGTTATCTCTGAGTTGAATGCATTTTGCATATTGAAATTTGATGTATGATATTGTTTGGAATGGCATATATGCTTTTTCATGTTTTCATGTGACATTGCTTAACATCTTTGGTAATGATTTGTTTGACAAAACAGTTGTTCACATGTATATGTGTATATAATTTATTTTTCTTTGTATTTGTATTTTCAGTTTCACACCATTCATACAGTAAACATTCTCAAACATCACTTTGTGGTTCCGGGAATTGTGTGATGGAGTTTTAACTTGCTGGATAATTGAAAGTTGACTCGATGAGGCCAGTACATATATGCCCATTTTTTCATTTGAGCCCCTGCCCCTGAGGAACTACACGTCCCAGAGTCCCACGTCGTGATGGTGAAATAATGTCATGTGTCACAGAGTCACAGCCAACAGCCAACATCCACCAACAAGCATGCATCGTCACCAGATCTCCACGCTCCGCCCACTTGTTTACGCTCCCTGGAGTACTGATCACCTGCACCTGCAACCCATCATCACAGACACTTTATAAGCACACTCTCCCTGCACTTCAGTGTCTGGTCTTATCATACGTACCTGGGCTCCTTACATCCTACTCACCTGAGATACTATTGTCTTCTTCCAATGCGTTCCTCGTGTTTTCCATTTCCCTGCATTCTACAACTCTGATATCCTCAGCTAAGTGACTGTCTAAAGTGCTAGTTCTCCTCACCACCTGCATTCCCCTTTAACCTGTGTTTGTGTCTGTTTAATAAACACTATTTAGTTTCCCTCATCCTCTGCCTCCGTCTGTGTCCTGACAATATGATGTTAAATAGGCGGTGTGTAGGCTATCTATTATTTGATGAGTGGCGTTTGATCTGGGTGAATGTTTCAAGAGATTAAAATGACAATATTTGTCATAAAAAGCTAAATATTTAATATTTGAAATATATAAACAATTGATATCTAAGGTTAGCATTAAGATAAAGACATGAAGAAAATCATAAAATCCCCTAATTTAAAATTTTACTTTTTTTTATTTTTTATTTAATCAGTATTTACAAAAATGGACAAATCTTGAAAGTAACGATGTAAATGTCTTAAATTTTAATAGAAAAAAAAAAAAAAGAGTAAAATTTATATTATTGTAATGTTGTGGTAAGGACATTTTGTAAGAAGAGAAAACCATAAAAAAAATAAACATTCCAGATTAAAATCTTAATGACTACATTCAATTTTGTGTACATTTTTATGTCAAGTCACCTTTATTTATATAGCGCTTTTAACAATGTCAATTGTTTCAAAGCAGCTTCACAGTGTTAAACAGGAAAATAACGCAACAGAATTTGATTCGGCTGTACAGCCGCTCTGGAGAAAACTGTTCTCTAGCTCGTTTCAATTATCATATAGTGACAATGTGGGCAGTAATTTAGTTGAAAATTTATTTGAATATTTTGTTGAAAATTTAGTGTCCCCAACTGAGCAAGCCCAGCCAAAGGCGACAGTGGCAAGGAACCAAAACTCCATCAGGTGGCATAATGGAGAAAAATAAACCAGGCTCCGTCGGGGTGCCAGTTCTCTTCTGGCCATCATGCCGTTTCGGTGAGGCAGTTATTAGATGGGAATATTCGAAAGATCGGAGTCATCACGCCGGGGACGGGTTTATTGAGGATATCGTGATGATGAGGCAATTTCAGGGGGAGTCTAATTGACACGGCCTCTGCAGACACTTCAGGGATGCGTTGGTAATGTCTGGGCGCAGGTCCACCATCTGATCTGGATACAGCCCGGATCCGGCTGACTGCAGTAAACCTTGGGATAAACAGAGAGACTTACATTAGCGTCGATGCCATTCTTTTTATGATGTAACGAGTACATCAGGTGTTATGGGAAGTGGGAAGTGTTCTCGGTTCCGGCTGACTTAGTTAATGTAGCATAACAATCATTTAACTGATTTGAATAATAGAAATGATAAATGTTTTATGTGTATGCCAGAGAGATGTGTTTTTAGTCTAGATTTAAACTGACAAGAGTGTGTCTGCTTCCCGAACAATGCTAGGAAGACTGTTCCAGAGTTTAGGTGCTAAATAGGAAAAGGATCGACCGCCTGCAGTTGATTTTGATATTCTAGGTATTATCAACTGGCCAGAATTTTGAGACCGCAATAGACGTGATGGAGTATAATGCTTTAAGAGCTCGCTCAAGTACTGGGGAGCTAAACCATTTATTGCTTTGTAAGTAATTAGCAAGATTTTAAAATGTATGCAATGTTTAATAGGGAGCCAGTGCAGTGTTGACAGAACCGGGCTAATATGGTCATACTTACTGGTTCTAGTAAGAACTCGAGCTGCTGCGTTTTGGACCAGCTGCAGTTTATTTATTAAGTGAGCAGGGCAACCACCCAGTAGAGCATTACAATAATCTAGCCTTGAGGTCATAAACGCATGAACTAACTGGTCAGCATTTTGCATTGAAAGCATATGCTGTAATTTAGATATGTTTTTAAGATGGTAGAATGCACTTTTACAGATGCTAGAAACGTGGCTTTCAAATGAGAGATTGGTATCAAAGAGCACACCCAGGTTCCTAACTGACGACGAGGACTTGACAGAGCAGCCATCAAGTGTTAGACAGTAACCAGAAACCAATTTTTTATATCATCTATGCATTCCGTTAATCTTGTGAATTGGTAAGTTTCGTCAGGGCGTGAGGAAATATAGAGCTGAGTATCGTCAGCATAACAATGAAAAATGATAATGATATCTCCCAGTGGTAGCATGTACAGGGTGAAAAGCAACGGTCCTAGCACTGAGCCTTGTGGTACTTGTGTTTGGTGTGACATCTCTTCATTTACTGCTACAAATTGATAGCGGTTAGATAAGTATGATTTAAACCATGCCAATGCAATTCCACTAATGCCAACATAATTTTCGAGTCTATTCAAAAGAATGTTGTGGCCGATAGTATCGAATGCAGCGCTAAGATCGAGTAACACTAATAAAGAGATACAACCACGATTGGATGATAAGAGTAAATCATTTGAAACTCTGATGAGAGTCTTAGTACTATGATACGGTCTAAATCCTGACTGGAAATCCTCACAGATACCATTTCTTTCTAAAAATGAGCGTAGTTGTGAAGACACTGCCTTTTCTAGTATTTTTGACAGAAAGGGTAGATTTGAGATTGGCCTGTAATTGACTAATTCTGTAGGATCAAGTTGGTTTAATAATAGCCAACTTAAAAGTTTTCGGTACATATCCTAATGACAAGGATGAATTAATGATATTAAGAAGAGGATCTATGACCTCTGGAAGCATCTCTTTTAATAGCTAAATGTAATTTTTCCTCAGTGACACTACAATGCACTGTCTGATGTGATACTGTAGCAGACGGCTGCATGGTTATACTTTTTTTCCTAATATTAGCAATCTTGCACGTAAAGAAGCTCACAAAGTCATTACTGCTGTGCTGTTTGCAAACATCAGAAGTTGAAGCTTTATTTTTGGTTAATTTAGCCACTGTATTGAATAAATACCTAGGGTTGTGTTTGTTTTCTTCTAAGAGAGTCAAGAAATAACCTTTTTTTTCTGGCCTTTCTGTATGCAATTATGCTCTCTTTTCACAAAATGCGAAAAAAATAATTTGTTCTCTTCCAGTTGCGCTACATTTATCAACATTTATTCCATGTGACAAAATTAGGTCTAAAGTATGATTACAGCGATGAGTGGGTCCTGAAACGTGTTGCTTAACTTCAATAGAGTTTAGAATGTCTCTAAATGCCAATCCCAATGCTACTTTTTCATTGTCTACATGGATATTAAAATCACCAACAATTAGGACTTTATCTGTAGCCAGTACTAACTCTGATAGAAAATCAGCAAATTCATTGATAAAGTCTGTATTGTGCCCTGGTGGCCTGTATACAGTAGCCAGCACAAATGTCAAATGGGATTTGTCAATTACACTACATAACGTTACATAAAGCACTAAAATTTAAAAGGAATTATATTTGAGACTAGACTGCTGAGTAATACTGAAGATATTATTATAAATTACAGCAACACCTCCCCCTTTACCTTTCAGACACGGCTCGTGTTTATAACAATAATCTTGTGGGGTGGACTCATTTAAAGTAATGTAGTCGTCAGGTTTTAGCCAGGTTTCTGTCAAACACAGCACATCTAGGTTATGATCTGTAATCATATCATTAACAATAAGCGCTTTTTGGGAAAGGGATTGAATATTCAGCAGCCCGAGTTTTATCATTTGTTCATCTGTATTATATCTGTTGTTTATTTGTTGGACATCAATTAAATTTTTACAGTTGAATGGTTTTGATGTTTTTTTTGTATTTACTAATTCGGGGAACAGACACAGTCTCAATATGATAATATCTAGGTGTAAGAATCTCTATGTGTTGGGATTTATCTGACTTCTGTGACGTGAGACAGCTAGCAGACGGTCGGGTAAGCCAGTCCGTCTGCTTCCTGACTTGGGCCCTAGTTAGTCAAGGTTTAGCTTTAAGACTATGTGCCAAATTACTCTAGAGAGAAGAGCGGCACCACCCCAGGAAGGATGGATGCTATTTTTTTTAAACAGGTCAGGTCTGCCCCAAAAGCTTTTCCAATTGTCTATGAACCCTATGTTATTTTGCGGACACCACTTAGACAACCAGCCATTGAGTGATGATAGTCTGCTAAGTATCTCATCACTCCGGTGTAGCGACTGAGGCAAATCAGACACATAATCGCCTGTTACATTTAACAAATATGTTTTAAATGCTTTGTGCTTAGTAACAGACCTTCCCCCAACACAACAGAGAAAAGTCCTCAGTTACCCTGGATACCAACTGATAAGACGTTTTATGGCCCTAAAAAGTGTGGCCACATGGAAAAGGCCATAGTTAAGACACAAAGCCTGTAAAACACACGCTTTTGCCTCAAGTTATAGACAAACCGTCTATAAATGAACATGCACCCAGGACATTGTATGTACGCATATAACTGTATATGTATACAAGTGTCCCTTGTATGTTATTTCGTTTATGCATGTCTTATGAACAACTTACTAGGTCATGTAAGTTCATATATGTCGTGTCTCCTATCAAATTAATGCTCTCTTCACAACTTACTTTCATGTATGTCACTTCCTCGTAGGAAGTAATGTGTGTTTGTTGCATTAATTGGAGTATATATGGGCACAGGCCCATTGAATCTTGCTCGAAGCAAAGAGCCATAAATCTCCCACAGAGGAATTTCCCACTGGAAAAGCCCAACAATCCCATTGGTCAACCCGACTATCGAGGGTGGGACTTCTCTAAGACTCTTAAGAGAGACGCTGCCGACCCACGCTCAGTCTTCTCTTCTTCCTGGCTGAAACGACACCTCATCTCGGCCAGCCGGCCAGCAGGCCAGATAAGGCCTACACACACAGCCTCACGTGTGTGTGTGGGACAGGAAACCAGATGCCACCACACGGCCCAACTCACGGCGTGTGCAACTTCCTCAACCTCGATAGAGTTAAAGCAAGTTCACCGCCGTTCCTTCGCTCAACACGGAAGGAAACGATAGCAACTGCAAAACCATCGGACGGAACCATCAAGACTTTCTCCTGCGACCGTATATCTGGACGCCTTCCCGGGCAAATGCAAGTAATGTACTAAGAAATACAAATCGCTGTGTAGTTAGTAAAACTGTAAATTCCTTTGCTCAGACAAAGGAGCTTATCAGGGATGGTTCTCCCAGGTTTAGACTCTTTTTTTTTTTGTGATCAAAATTTAAATGTATTCACATAACAGGAACATATCAAAGCTCCCATGAACTATATACAGACAGATGCCATGAAATATGTCCACAATGAAAAGGTTTAGACTCTTTTCATAATTTCATCCATTTGTTCTGACCCGTTTCTTCCAACCACTTTAACTTTAACCTCTTGCCATGTATGTTTTGTGTATGTATGTTTTATGTCTGTTTAATCTTGTACGTGATTTTTTAAAGTTTGTGCACAATATGTGTTGGTTCTGACTCCCTGCCTGCAAACAAATTGTCACTTAAATGATCGATCTTGTTATGCGCTCTAAACGCTTATGTAAATACAAAGGAAGAATTATTTTTCTGTGGCCATGAAAAATATCCTTTTCTTAGAATTAATCAATACTGAACATTCACAGGATGAACGTATTGATTGATTGTAATGTTAATGTAGCCACATCAAGTTAATCTATTTAACTCTTTCAAATATTCATAATTAATCATAATGAATAATCATAACAAGTTATGAATAATTATTAATATTTCCCCTCTGAGCTAATTCGCTACAACGGCGAACAGGGAGGGCACCAGAGCAAAAAACGCTATCTGCCATCGTACTTGCGAGTTCACACACCTCTTTAATGTTAATTTTGGTGATCTCCGACTGGCGAAGTTGAACATCATTAGTGCCGACGTGAATAATAGTCGATTACATTACGATTAGCATTAGCCAGCACTTTTAAATTTGCTTTGATGTCAGGCGCTCTGGCTCCCGGTAAACATGTGACTATTGTGGCTGGTGTCTCTATTTTCACGTTTCATGTAATAGAATCGCCAATAACTAGGGCACTTTCAACAGGATTCTCAGTTGGTGCATCACTGAGTGGGCAGAACCTGTTTGATGTTCTAATCGGAACGGAAGAGTGGTGTTTTGATCCGCGACTATGCCGTCTCACAGTCACCCAGTTGCCCTGCTGCACGGGCTCTGCTGCTGGAACCGAACAATGTACAGAGTTCACTAAGCTAGTCACATCCAAAGCAGTTTCTAAAACTTTTACATTATATATGTATTACAGACTGTGATGGTAAAGAATTAAAATCATAGGGGTTCCGTTGTCTTTTTTTTTTGTAGTTGTTTTTTAAGGGGGTCAAAAGTGCAGAATATACCACTTACTGAAATGAATCCTGTCTCATGTAATTGTCAATCAGTGTTTCAACCGCGGAAAGATGCCAATAAAACCAGGGCTCTCACGCCACACATCCATTTTCTCACGCAGTAAAAAAAAATTGCGGAGCAAAGAGGACACGGACACCGACAGACAACTGGGCAGATTATGATATGAAACAAAGTCTCAGCTTTCAAATTCTGTCAATTTATGTCAAATTCAAACAATCAGTACAACTTACTAAAACGCATCATGTCTCTGTCTCATGTAATCGCTCAATCAGTGTCTCAACCGCGGACAGACGTAAAAAAAAAAAACGGCTTGTAAACAATATGTCACGTTAGATTTACCATATTTAGCAAGAAAAAAAAGAACTACAGAGAATAGTATTGCTAAATATATGCACTATGTTACATATTATATTTTTACTCATGTCGTTAAAAATATTATAACGTTATTAGCCTATATTCATTTGAGTTGTTAATTTTAACCTTTAATAATACCAGCTGACATGGCTCCCATATGTTTACAGCATTAGTTGAGAGATTTTTTTTTCCTTGAGAAAAATGAATTTGTAGCTACTGATATTTATCCAAATGAATTGATACTGAATCCAGACCTGAATCAAATCACAAGCTTGTGTTGTGAAGCACTAATAAAACTGTAGCTGCCAGTTATTGTAAACATTGTAACATGTTGTCACTAAACTTAATGAAATTCTGGTTAGTTGCCAAATGTTTTGGCAATCACGATACACAAGTTTTTTTTTTACACCCCCCAATCTCCATAATTCTCACTCCAAACTCAAAAGTTGGCAGCCCTGAATAGGTTCTACATTCCCTAACAAGTCAATCCCTGAATATTGACTCATTTCAAACCATTTTAACAAACCAGATCATATTCATTAACGTTAATGTAGAATATAGACAAACCATATATTACTGCAATTGTCTAGATTGGCAATATGTTTAATCTGCCCTATTAAACCATTTCTTTTTTGTTTTTTGTAATTTATCACAACTTTTCACAAATCTTTTGCCAAATCAGCTTAGGTTCACAAACGTTGTAACAGATAACATAATATTTTGAGTTTCTGTTGAATAAACTAAATTCTTTTTTTTTGTATACACTAAAATGTTTAGTTTAAATGAACTCAAAATTTTAAGGCAACCAGGTTAGGCTACTTTAAGTTAAACCAACAAATTATTTTTGCAGTGTGATTATGTCTAATCTTTTCTGTGCAGGATGTTAATCTAATGCCACATACACAATAATATGTTTACGTTTTTGCTGAAGGGAAACAATGTGATAAGGGGTGAATGCAAAACTTGGATGGGAACCTGTCTCATATCGCTCCTCTATCACATTATGTAAACAGCATTTATGACAAAGAACTGCAGATGTTATGACAATCTATCGATTGATACACCTTGTCTTCTGCTTCTGATGTTGGACTGAGGCAATCACAAATTTGTGTACATATTACACAGCTAATCACATTGTTTTTTTGTGGGGGCTGAGTAGAAAAAGGGCCTACTGATGCCCATGTAAGTAGTTCTTCAAGCACTGGATGTGACAGTTGTTTTTTTACATGCTGGAGATTTTAGTAGTAAGTCAGTGTGATTCTTAATAGAGTAGTGATTTAGTCTTGCTCAGCTAAAAATGTGGGTTATTGCCCAAATATTGATTGTATATATATTAGTAGCAATAGCCAACAATACATTGTATGGGTCAAAATGATACATTTTTCTTTTATGCCAAAAATCATTAGGATATTAGGTAAAGATCATGTTCCATGAAGATATTTTGTAAATTACTTTTAATTTCCTACCGTAAATATATAAAAAATGTATTATTAGCTGGTATTTGCCACCACCAGTGTATGGCATAACTTGGTATAACACACCGTGCTGGATTTCCTATCTTATCCAATCACTTTGTTCATCCTTCATGTCTAATTTATCCATTAATTCCTTTACATACTCATCTTGTTCTTGAGCTTTTGCTATCTCAGCCAGTGAGGTGGGCAACTCAACGCTCTATGAGGAGGTCCTTTATGGTTGACATGCTGCCACAATTGGTTGATCTTGGCTGGACCTAGATAGGGCATCAGGTACAAAGTACATTCTCTTTTTCCTATACTGAACCTGGAATTGGAACCGTTGTAGCCTCAAGGTCCATCTGGTGAGTCTGGATGTAGTCTTTAGAGTGTTAAAGGCCCACGACAGTGCTGCATGGTCAGTATATACTACAAAGTGTACCCCCTCCAGGTAGTGGCGCCATTTCATTATCAGGCCTAAAAACCTCTGCAATGAAGAAAGATCATGTGAAAGGGATAGTTGATAATAACAGCTGTCTTTTTTGGATCCACTTCCACCCCATTTCCTGAGACTACATGGCCCAAGAATCTTAGCTCTGTCTTGAGAAAATGGCATTTCTTCAAGTTCAGAGTCAAGTTGGCACTATGGAGTCTACAAAAGTCCACTTCAAGATCTTAATGATGCTGCTGTTTAGATGGAGTATACAATAATATCATCAATGTACACAAATCAGATGCTGCCTCTCCACTAATACTCTCTTCATAGCCTCTGGAAATTAGCTCCTGCGTTTTTCAGTCCAAAAGGCATAGTCAAAAAATGGTATAG
The DNA here is from genome assembly GCA_039654625.1 of Rhinogobio ventralis. Classification (NCBI taxonomy): domain Eukaryota; kingdom Metazoa; phylum Chordata; class Actinopteri; order Cypriniformes; family Gobionidae; genus Rhinogobio; species Rhinogobio ventralis. The sequence goes on along the minus strand of CM077203.1, from coordinate 29,138,705 downwards.
GCCAAAGGGGGTGATGAAAGCCTTCTTTTCCCAACTACCCCTCTTCATTTCCACTTGCCAATACCCTGGTTTCAAATCCAGTGTGCTGAAATATTGTGCTCCATGTATAGATTCTAGAATATGATGGATGAGGGGCATAGGATAAGCATCTTGAGGTGTTTTGACATTTAAACGCCTATAGTCAAAACAGAACCGTAGGCTTTGATCAGGTTTAGGCACAAGTACAACTGGGGATGCCCAAAGAGATTGTGAGGGCTTAATGATGCCATCTTGGAGCAGCCTTTGAATCTCTTCTTGAATTATTACCTTCTTTAGAAGGATTAGTCAACAAACACGAATGAATTAATTGGATTAGCAAGTAGACTCCATCAAACAACTGTGGTAAATTGGATTAATCAACAAATACGGTAAGCCATGTCTTCTTCTCCTTTTATTGTCAACTGCACTACATGTTTCATGTTTAGTATATCTGTCTACGTTGGTGAACAGGGCTTCACATGTGATAAATGTAAGGAGATAGTCAGGTTGACAGAGAAGATTTCAGAATTAGAGACACGCATCCAGACTTTATTTGAGAGTAGTGAGAACGTAACAGCTTTAGACACTGCTTTGGAGGCGACTAGCTTAGTGAAATCTGTACATTGTTCGGTTCCGGCTGTAGAGCCCGTGCAGCAGGGCAACTGGGTGAGATGGCATAGTCGCGGATCAAAAAACCACTCTTCCGTTCCGATTAGAACATCAAACAGGTTCTCCCCACTCAGTGATGCACCCACTGAGAATCCAAATACAAAAAAACACCAAAACTATTCAACGTTAAAAATTGAATTGATGTCCAACAAATAAACAACAGATATAATACAGATGAACAAATGATAAAGCTCGGGCTGCTGAATATTTGATCCCTTTCCTCAAAAACTCTTATTGTTAATGATATGATTACAGATAATAATCTAGATGTGCTGTGTTTGACAGAAACCTGGCTAAAACCTGACGACTACATTACTTTAAATGAGTCCACCCCACAAGATTATTGTTATAAACACGAGCCGCGTCTGAAAGGTAAAGGGGGAGGTGTTGCTGTAATTTATAATAATATCTTCAGTATTACTCAGAAGTCTAGTTTCAAATATAATTCTTTTGAAGTTTTGGTGCTTTACGTAACGTTATGTAGTGAAATTGATAAATCCCGTTTAACATTTGTGTTAGCTACTGTATACAGGCCACCAGGGCACAATACACACTTTACCAGAGAATTTGCTGATTTTCTATCAGAGTTAGTACTGGCTATAGATAATGTCCTAATCTTTGGTGATTTTAATATCCATGTAGACAATGAAAAAGACGCATTGGTATTGGCATTTAGAGACATTCTAAACTCTATTGGAGTTAGGCAACACATATCAGGACCCACTCATCGCTGTAATCATACTTTAGACCTAATATTGTCACATGGAATAAATGTTGATACCGTTGAAATTCTGCAGCAGAGCGATGACATCTCAGATCATTACCTAGTATCATGTATACTTAATTTAGCAAAGGCTGCAAAGCCGTCCCCTCGCTTCAAATATGGCAGGACTATCACTGCTGCGACTAAAGATTTCTTTGTAAATAAACTTCCTCATCAGTTTCATCTCCTCAGCATCCCAGATAGCCCAGAGGAACTCGATGTTGCAACAGAAACTATTGACTCTCTCTTTTCCAGCACTTTAGACACAGTTTTTAGGCCAAGATCAAGCAATTGTGGCAGCATGTCAACCATAAAGGACCTCCCCATAGAGCTTTGAGTTGCCCACCTCACTGGCTGAGATAGCAGAAGCTCAAGAACAAGATGAGCATGTAAAGGAATTAATGGATAAATTAGACATGAAGGATGAACAAAGTGATTGGATAAGATAAGAAATCCAGCAAGGTGTGTTATACCAAGTTATGCCATACGCTGGTGGTGGCAAATACCAGCTAATAATATTTTTTTTATATATTTACGGTAGGAAATTAAAAGTCATTTACAAAATATCTTAATGGAACATGATCTTTACTTAATATCCTAATGATTTTTGGCATAAAAGAAAAATTGATCATTTAAAGAAGATTAAAGAAGATTAAAGAAAATAGTCCAACGCCGTGGTACAACGAGCACACCCTGGCCCTTAAAACAGCAGCCAGAAAAATGGAGCGCAGCTGGAAGAAAACAAAACTGGAAGTTTTTCGCATTTCGTGGAAAGAGAGCATGATTTCATACAGAAAGGCCGTAAAAACTGCTAGATCTGCTTATTTCTCGACTCTCTTAGAAGAAAACAAACACCACCCTAGGTATTTATTCAATACAGTGGCTAAATTAACCAAAAATAAAGCTTCAACTTCTGATGTCTGCCAACAGCACAGCAGTAATGACTTTATGAACTTCTTTACTTGTAAGATTGATAATATTAGGAAAAAAATTATAACCATGCAGCCGTCTACTACTGTATCACATCAGAAAAAAATTACATTCATTCACTGCTATAGGAGAAGAAGAATTGGCTAAACTCGTTAAATCATCTAAATCAACAACATGTATGCTCGACCCTATATCGACTAAACTACTAAAAGAGATCATAGATCCTCTTCTTAATATCATTAATTCATCTTTGACATTAGGATATGTACCGTATTATTAAACCACTTATTAAAAAAACGCAACTTGATCCTACAGAATTAGTCAATTACAGGCCAATCTCAAATCTACCCTTTCTGTCAAAAATACTAGAAAAGGCAGTGTCCTCACAATTATGCTCCTTTTTAGAAAGAAATGGTATCTGGGAGGATTTCCAGTCAGGATTTAGACCGTATCATAGTACTGAGACTGCTCTCATTAGAGTTACAAATGATTTACTCTTATCATCCGATCGTGGTTGTATCTCTCTGTTAATGTTTGATACCATCGACCACAACATTCTTTTGAATAGACTCGAAAATTATGTTGGCATTAGTGGAATTGCATTGGCATGGTTTAAATCATACTTATCTGACCGTTATCAGTTTGTAGCAGTAAATGAAGAGATGTCACACCGATCACAAGTTCAATATGGATGTAGCGACATATATCGGCTACATATAATAATAATAAATTAAATTAACTCAATAGGGAATTAGCCTATGGTTATTCAATTATTTATAACTAATCGCCACGGGTTATGATTAAATTATAAATCTCCAAATCACCCAAAAAGGGGAATACCTAACCTAGGTATTTATGCAATATATATATATATGGTTAACAACAATGGGTTGCAATTAACTACGAATATATATTAAATCATTACAGAATAACCTTTGGATTTAGAATTAATTCAAAATTCATCTGATCTGTTCATTTAACGAACGAACAGTACAATCTTTTATCAACTCTCACAAAGTTTTATTCTTTCTTATCAAATCTTCAGGAAGGTTATCCTTCTGGTCACCTAAGTCAGGGTGACCGTACGAGTGGGAGTGTTGATGAGCCACGGTCACCCACGATCTCAGCTCGAGTTTCAGTGACTTGGGTGCGAGACGTGGCCTCGGCAGAGCAACGGGTGTCACTTCTCATGGGCTGCAACCTGCAGATTCCTTCAGTGTTGTCTCTGAGGAATGGCTTGCTAGGGCAGAGGTAGTGAATGTCCTTTGTCAAAGGACACATACACAGGTTGGGGGCCAGGCACATCTGGGGTGTGTATCTTGATCTGGGTGTTACCTTGATAAAGCCCAATATTGACAGTGTCCTTGAGGCTGTAGATGTTGTTTTTTTTGGTGCCGGTGTAGTTTGTCAATGTACTGTTGAGTGGTGTAGGCTGTGACAAGGCTGGAGTCTCCTGTTTGATACAGCAGGTGCAGCGGCAGTGTCGGCAGGGAGACATACGAGTTGATTCATGCGGGGTGGCTCTGATGGCCATGAGCACCAAAGGAAGTTTCCCATCCCAGTCTTGCTGGTTAGCAGACACATACTTTCTCAGCATGCTGACCACAGTTCGACTTGTGAGACATCTTGTGAGGAAGTATTTGTTGCCCCTCATCGATCTGGGCAGGGGTCCTACCCAGTCTATTTGGAGGTCTGACCATGGGAATGTGACTCCTCTGCGTTGCAGTGGAGCTCTATGGTTTGGGTTTGCTGGTTGGAATTGGCAGCAAACCAGGCACTCTCTGACATATTCTGCCACGTCTTGCTGCATGCCAGGCCAGTATGCCACTTGTTTCAGTGTCTTGTAAGTGGCTCTGGTACCGTGATGTCCGGGACATGGTGCGTCGTGGGCATACATTAGCATGACCCCCCTTTGGCAATGTGGCACCACAAGCCTTTGCACTGTGAGGTCATCAGGGGCATACCACAGAATGTTGTCTTTTACACGCAGCATGTGTTTGACGTCATGCAATCGTCTGAGGCTTGAGGCAGCAGTGAATTCAGACTTAGTAATAGGGTGGTTGGAGGGGTCTGAGGGGTGGTTTAGCATAGTTTGTATGGCAGAATCAGAGGCTTGCATGTCAGCTATGTCGTTGTTGGAAATTTGTGGAGCCAGCGCAAGCAGCTGTGATGTTGGAACCGTCGCAGGAATAGGTTGCTTGCTGCGGGTTATCGCTGCAACATTAAGGGTGGGTGGGTGGGTTGGAGGTGACCATGGATTGCCATGAAGTGCGCCAGTCTTGGCCAGGGCATCAGCTTGGTCATTCAATTCTTTGTCAAGGCCTGGTTGTTTTGAGTGACCTTTCACCTTTTTCCAGTAGACGATCATGTTGTGTACTCTTGTGATGTCATCGCACGCTTGGAACAGGTGTTGGTGTTTGACTGACTTGTTGTTTGCTGTTTTGAACCCATTTTGTTTCCAACCTGGAAGGTGGCATGTGAAACTGAATCTGGCATAGTTGGAGTCTGTGCAAATAAGGAGTTCTCTGATGTTATGGGGACCTGTGACAGGTCTGTTGTTGTTGTTGGGGTTCCTCTGTGTTCAGCATCGCCGCTGGTGTGTCATCAGAACAGTTTTGGCAGGCAGTCAAGCCATTGCCAAGCGCAGACTTGTGATTTTTAGCATATCGTGCCTCAACGTTGCGCCCCTGGAGGGCCATCAACCACGTGGCAATGTGTGAATTGGTGACAACGGCATCTCGGGTGCGTTGGCTGTTGAGGAACATTACAGGCTGGTGGCATGTCTCTATAATAACCTTCCGTGCTCCAATGTAGCTGGATGGCCCATACACTGCAGAGTAGAGCCTTTTCACAGTCAGAATATTTGCTCTCTGGTGGAAGAAGTGTCTTGCTGGCATATGCGACCACTCTTTTGTCTTGGTCATGCCTTTGGTATAGACCAGCACTAAGGCAGTGTTTGGAGAATCAAGCTTCCAGGTGGAACTCCTTTTGTGGGTCAGGGTAAGCAAGACATGGAGCTATGCACAGATGTTGTTTCAGTTCATTCATGGCATTTGCTTGAGCTTCTGTCCAGACGAATGGGCAGTCCTTCTTCAGAAGAGCAGTTAGTGGTCGTGCAATGTCCGCGTAGTTCTCGATGAACTGCCGTGAGTAGTTGCACACCCCAAGAAAGCTTTCACAACTCTGAGACATTAGTGGGTGGCTTGATGTTCTTAATGGCTTGGATACGGCTGGATTGCGGTTCAATGCCCCGTGATCCAATAAGTAGGCCAACGTAATTGACCTTGGTTCGACACCACTGTCCCTTGTGGAGGGCAATTTTGGCACCGGCGATGGTTAATTGGTTTAGAACATGGTCTATTTCTTTCAGGTGATCAGCTACTGTTGTGCTCTTCATGAGGACATCATCTACGTAGATGAGGTTGCCTCTCATTCTTGTGTCTGGGCATGCTTTGTTCAGGAAGATGTTGAACTCGGCTGGTGAGTTGGCATAGCCGAACGGACACCTTGTGAAGGTATACTGTCGGTTGCTGAAGGTGAACACAAGCTTGTATTGATCTTCTGGATGCACTGGAATGGTCCAGAACCACATCAAGTGTAGAGAAGATTGTGGCTCCTTTGATTCTGGGTATTTCCTGCTCCAGCTGGGTCATGGGCCATCGCGACAGTTGAACTTGTTGGTTCAGTTTCCTGTAGTCAATGGTGGGTCGCCACTTGCCGTTTGGTTTGAGGACGAGCCAGATAGGAGCAGAGTAGGTGCTGTTGCATGGACGGATGACACCTTTCTCAAGCATAGAGTCAACGATCTCCTGCACCGGTTCGTGTGAGGGGATGGGAATCTTGTACTGCTTGATGAAAGTGGGAGGAGCATTAGGGTGTGTTGGGATGCGCACTGTGTGGAGGTTAGTGAGACCACAGTCTAAAGAGTCTTTGGCAAATGACGCTTGGTATTTGTAAAGGACTTGTCTGAGTTCTTTACGTTCTGCATCATCCTTTATGGCATCTGCCTCTTTCAGAATTTGCTGAACTTGTGTCTCAAATCCTGGATACAGCCCCTCTGTTGTTGTGTCGCCTGTCGTGTTGGCAGTCAGAGGTGCAGCACTGTCATCAGTCTCGCAGGCAGGCTGGCTAGTGACTGTGTATACTGCAAGATGTTGGTCCTCTGTCAGCTCTGTTCTGCACACTTGATCTGGTAAGGTGAGTTCAAAGTCATGGAAGTCGTGACTCACTAGCCATCCCAGGCGGTAGGCCTTGGGAATCCTGATGTCCATTGCCGTGCAGTTGTTAAACAGGATGTAGACTACACGGGATGACAGTTCAGTGAGTGGTGTGGCTTCCAGACTGAGTCCAAGTCCCACAACCTTCAGGTGAAGGTTGAAAGAAGCCCAGCGTGTGGTTTAGTGTTTGGCCGCATCGCATGTTGAGCCGAACAGCGACCCCTTTGGTGTAAGCTGGTACTGCGGTTTCCTGTTCGTTGATTAAAGTGCAGACTTCTGGAATGGTCTGGCCTGACAGGAGGTTTTCAGGGTTGACAGGAAGCACAGGGGGCTATGATGTCGGTGGGGACCACACCACCTCATTGATAAAGTCCACATGAGCCTTGAGGCGAATCAAGATGTCTGCTCCTATGTAGACATTATGCGGGGGGTCTGGAAGGACCAGGAAGTAGTGAGTGAGGCACCGGTCATTCCATTTCAAGTTCAAAGCACAGATGCCCTTGGCGGTTACCATGGTTGATAGGCAGGAGCCCAAAGGGAAGCGGGTGCGCTTGCTGGCAGACGGAAGGTCTGGTGTGTCTTCCATGAGGGATTTGAACAGTGTTAGACTGATGGCTGAGTTGTCTGCCCATAGTGCGAGTATGATGTCTGTAGTTGTTACATCATTCAGCTGGAGGTCAGTCATGACCTTGGGTCAGTGACAGTCAGAGTCTATGGTGAGTTGAAAAGTGCAGAGTAGCGAACTTGAACTTTGCTCTGGTGCTGAGACAGTGTTCTCGTGGCTGGCTGCGAGATTTCTCGTGACCTCTGTGGCCTGACAGTCTGGCTCAGGTGATCTGGGTGGCTGGAGAGGCAGAGGTTCTCGCACTTGAGCCCAAATTTTCAGCTGTCTGAAGTCCAATAGGGGCTCGAAGCGGTCTAGCAGATCTTTGCCGACGAGAAGGGTGTATGTGTCCATTGGTAAGATGTACACAGGGTGTACCAGACTCATTGGACCAATCGTTAGATGGATGGGAGCGATCTGTTCAAGTTGGATCTCATTTTGGCTGTATGACTGCACATTTAGCTCACATTTTTGGGATTTCAAAGTTCGATTTTGTCTCTTGGCTTCAATTCGGAGTCTGTCAAAGAGTTGTGATGACATCAAAGTGAGATCAGCTCCGGTGTCAACCAGGGCTTCAAGTCTCACCTCATTCTCCAATGTGATGGCTAGATAGAGTTTTCTGGCCACTCCCTTTTCAATCAGGTTTCCCAGGAGTCTCGGTTCTGGGGTTTGTGTGGTGATCGGTAAGCAGTTAGGGATGGTCTCATGTGGCTCGTTAGGGAGGCAGACAACCAAAACAGCACTCTCTGGTACCTTGGGATTTTGGTTGTTGGCGTGATGACTTGCGTTGGGTTGATCAGGAAGTGCAGCTGTCAGCTGAGGTGATTGGGCGACGCTGTCACTTGGTGATGAGGTGTCTGGTTCTGTGGACTGTGACTGGTGCGCAGTGCTTTGGGTGCTTGGTTTAGTCGGAGGGCAGTCAGGAAGGATGTTGGGTGCAGGCCTTATACTTAGTCATAAGGAGTCTGGCCTGTCCTTCTTGTCTCCCTCGCGAGGTTTCTTCTGAATGAGTTCTTTCAGAATCCTCAGGATCTCTGCTGACTCAGACGAAGCTGCAATGTTTTGCTCTGGTGGGTGCTCAGACTTGAGTTTGCTCGGGGCGTGTCGCGAGCTGTTCCGCTGCTGGCTGTCTGGGCTGGATGCTCTGGCCGATGAAGGTCGTCCTTTCTGGGCCGTGGGCTGTCATCCCACGTGGCTCCACCCTTTGGGTGGTTAGACGGACGTGGCTTGTCCCAGGATCTTTCAGAGCGCCCGGTCTGGTGCTTAGGACGGGCACCATCCCGGTTGTGCTGCTCTCTGCTGGCTTGGAACGGTCTTGACCCTCTGTTAAAAAGTCTGTCACTGTGGTGTTGCTGGGCGCCCTCTAGAGCCAGCTCTGAATGGTGGTCAGAGACGGGGCAAATCGTTGGATTTCTCACAGTCTTTTCAGAAGCAGTCTTTTGCTTGGCATAAGCTTTATGGGCTAAGTCCCGTAGCTGTTGGGTGGACATGCTACTTGGGCAGGCCAGGACTCCTAAGTGATGGCTTATTGTTGGATGCAGAAGGAATAGAGTTCTGAAGTTGAAATCCTCCTCCATTCCTGGCTCGTTTTGTGCTCCAAAGTAGGCCTGTGGGGTTTCCAGTCGGCCCTGTCTCAAGTCCATGGCGCTGATGCTCCCTTGGTCTGAATCAGGGTCCGAAAACTCTCTAATCAGGGCCTGACGCAGCTGCTGTTAGTCTGATTTGACAGTCTCGGGTTGCCGATCGAGGAAACTCCGCACCTCATGGCTGGACGTACCTCGGAGGAGATAAAGTCTGCCCCAAGTGGTCACGTTAGCCACAGTCCTGCAGATAGGCGTGCACGCCGTGGCCTCCTGCAGGGTTTGGGGTGAAAGTTGGGATGTTTCTGGCCAGCTGGCCAGTTCTTGGGGAGCCATGGCGTGACTGGGGGCACAGATTTTCTGAATGGGCTCCCACCCCTTTGCTGCTGATGGGGGCTCTTGGAAGCTGGCTGGTGACATCTTGAGCAGTGGGCTTTCACCCCCCTTTTGAGCTCGGAACTCTTGACGGGGAGGCATAGGCCCACTTGTTAGGGGAAACTCTGTGGTGTGTGTTTCCCCTTGCTGGTCACTCTGCAGTCTGTAAGTGTACTTAAGTTCTCTGTGAACAGCTTCAAGTTCTTGTTTTAAATAGTCTTTTTGTTGAACCAAATCATGGATCTGGGCACGGGCTGCTTGCAAGTGGTTTTCACAGGCTTTGGCCTTGCCGTCCCTTTCTTTCAATTCAATTTCTGCTCTTGCTAGGAGAGCTTCACCTCATTGGAGTTTTTCCCTTAGTTCCTCTTTGGATTCTCTCTCCAACTGCTCTCTGTGCTCTGTCTCTACACAAAGGTCTGCCAGGGCATTTTGAAGTCTCTCTACTTCCTCCTGAAGCTGTGGGTCTGTTTCATCCTCTCTCTCGTGCCGGTCCTGGGCCTCGAGGAGTAGCTGATCTAAACGACTCTGTGCGTGGGCCTGGTTCCTCCGGGCCTCCTCAGCCTGGAGCTTCAGCGCTGCTGCTTCTTGCTCCAGTTGGATGTTGCTCTTTTCACTGAGTCGTGCCTGGACGATGAGGTTGTGAGCGAGGCCCCCAACGATCTTGGCCCATTCTTTGTGGTTGTGGCTCTGGGTTGGATCGTGGGCCATCAGCCGGTTCAAGTCGTCATCCAGCTGCTCTTGGCTCAAGTGCTGCAGGTCACCGGCGGCTTTAGGCAGGAACGCAGTCGTCATGGCGCTCAACCAGGCCTCGACGTGATCCCAGTGGGCGGTGGGGCTGGATGAACGGGACATACTGGGCTGTAGGCAAGAGAAAGACAACACAAAGAGGCCAATGCAAGTCCGTATAGGGTTTTAGCAAGCTATAGCAATATGTGACTATTTAATTTGTGTGTGTAATTTTGACTAACTGGTGCAGACAGTTAGTGAAATCTAGGCCGGGCACCTATTGTCTTGGCCGTGGGTGGCCAGGTGTGGCCGATTTATGTGGGTGAGTGTTGGATCTAAATAAACATTTTGACACTGCGGTAGCCTACTGGGTCATTTACTGACACTGGCTGCTTGGTCGTCAATCTATTATTCAGCTTTCCTTGATGGCTCTCACAGGTCCTGTCTTTAGGTGAACTGGAAGAAAACAAAACCACATAAAAGCAAATAGAACAAAACAAAATAACCGAAAATAATTAAAAGGTATGAAATAAAAATGAAACAAAAATGAGAACATAAGAAGAGATAGAGAGGGAAAAGGTCTCAGCTTAATACCAATGCTAGGGTTAATGACAGGGCAAAGCGAGTGGGAGGCGCTGTTGAGCTATAAAACCTAGGGGGATGGGGACACTAAATTTTCAAATAAATATCCAAATAAATGTAATTACTAAACTAAATTAACTATATCAACTACATTACTTGAATATATATGATAATTGAAATGAGCTAGATGACATCACCGTTTTCTCCAGAGCGGCTGTACAGCCGAATCAGATTCGGTTGCATTATTTTCCTGTTTAACAATGTGAAGCTGCTTTGAAACAATCTGCATTGTAAAAAGCGCTATATAAATAAAGTTGACTTGACTTGACTTTAGTGGTGAGATATGATAGGCTGGTGGGTGGTCAGGTTTGTCCTTCCCAGCTTGTCGGAACAGACAGAAAGCCATGCATGCAAGAGCTGTTGTATTACCTGAGGATGCTTCTGTATCAGATCATCCTTTAATGATGATTCCACAGCACTCCAGACTCTAGGGGTAAAGCCATATACACATTGATAACCTGTTCCTCCATAATTGTCCCTCAAGTGGCTGGCAGAGAAATGGAAACATCCATTGATACACAGTTCATAACTATGTTCTCCCACGTGTAATCGTACTCCAGTTTGACCAGAAAATCCAGGCCTAATATAAGGGGAAAAGCAAGCTGTTTGTCTGCCATCACATAAGTGTGAACTGTCCACATCATCCCATGCCACTTGTAGGTAATAGGGACTCTGCCTTCTGAGGTTTGTGCCTTCCCATCAGACAGCATGTCCAGACAATGGAGATGAAGAAATGGTGCAAATCCAGAAAGTGAGTCCGAGGGCATAGAAATAGCTGAGTGTATAATCTAAGTAATTAAATGCTATATTTTACTGTGTTGATCCATGATAAAACATGAATAAAATATTGTGAAAGGCAAATTGAAAGAAAGAGACAAACAATGAAAAGACATTTAAAAGCTTTATTTTTGTGTTTGAAGAAACTTTGTGAATGTTGGAGATTGATTTGTTGTCAATAAACACACATACTGAGGAGCTGGCAGAGAACAGTTTCCTGTATACACAGTAATCTGTCTGCTGGATCTCTGGAGGCGGAGCCTGCAACAGTATTGTATACAATCTTGTTCTTTTGTCTTTTTTCCCTAATTTTTTATATACTTTTTACTCTGATGTGGTTTAGAATTACTTGAATTATTGAATAATTTTCTAAAAAGGCCTATGGGGGAAATTAATAGGAAAAATACTAAAGTAACCAAGGCTGCTGAAAAAGGGGGCGGTCACTGTTGCACCCTGGGAAATATAAACTGGTCAAACCACCTTAAGGTAGAATCAAAAGTGAAAAAAGCATGAGAGACATTTTTTTCATTCTGTGATCAAAACAAGGAGAGACACACTGAGGGACAAAAGCAGTGAAAATCTCTTTGATGTGAACACTGGACAACTTGCAAACTCAAACGACATATCTTTAAGTGTGTAGCATATCTTTCTGATAAGGACTATAGCAGAGGTGAGGTGACGTTATTTAGCTAAACTTATTTATTATACATATTGTAATAATATAGTGTGTGACTAACTCTTACACAATGATTATATGTGTTTGCAGGCATGCAACCAGTTAGCAAGGAATCATGACTTCCAGATCTAAGCTTTCATTGAAACATAAAACTGAATCATTAAAGAGGTTAGAATATGATTTTTGTACAGTAATATAGCACCCTAGAAAGTATATAGACACTCAAGACATTTAAAATGTATGAATAATAACAAACAGGAAGTGGCATCCGAAAATATGCTTCACAAGCTTTTCTCAGAAATAACTTTATTTTTCTAAACCTTTTTTTGAATGACTGTTGTCCCAGTAATTTTTTAAAATATCTATGTCTATTATTTTGAACAGTATTTCTATTGTTTTATCATTTGATACTCAAGTTCTTTATGTAAAAATGTTCATTTGAAAAGTGTGCTTCTGCTTTCTTTGTAATACTGTTAATGCTAAGCGGTTTGATGTTTTGTTATATAATTTTTATTTAATCCACAATAAAGTGTGGCTTAAAGACAAAATTGAAATACACATAGAGAATCACACATGTATTTGTGTATGTCTGTAAATGTAAAGAATGTTTTCTATACTAGTCCAATTCAGGTAAAACCATACCAATCTGACCGCAGCTGTGTGTCCCTGAAGAGTGACCAGTCGAGGGATCTTGATGTTAATTTCAGTGAGGAAAACTGTTCTGCTGAGAAGAGGTCAGAATAGTGGTTTAACGGATTAAATGTTTTTCTAGTATTTATTTTCTGAGGTGGAATCTGTGGTGTCTGAACTTTATTGTGAAGGTGCCCACCTGTAAAAATGTTTTAGTAAAAGGACTAAATATATATATATATATATATATATATATATATATATATATATATATATATATATATATATATATGCTTTGGTTTATCTTTGTTTAGATTAGATAGAGACACTATTTTTTCTAATGGGTTTGAGGCTTGTGGAAATGTAGTTATTGCTATGCTGACACATTGTATGTATGGTACAATGTATGTGATAATGATATACAGCATATACATTACAATACCTACACAATCTAAAATATAGATAGATAGATAGATAGATAGATAGATAGATTGTAGTCTATATACATACAGCACTGTGCAAAATGTTTTGTGAAGCGTCTAATGTGTCTAAGATAGTTATCTTTTACTTTAGTGACAATCAAGATGGACTTCATTCCTCAAGAGGAACAATCAAGAATGCCGTCTTTAAGGTGTGTATTTGCCTGCCTTTATGTGTGGTTGCAAATTTGTAATATACAGTAATAAACACAAACACCCACACATTTTATTTAATTAAATTGACATTGGTCAATTATTGTTCCCTGAAATTTGATTTTAGAGGCTTGAGCACAAAGTAATTTCTCTGGTGAAAAAAGAACTGAAGAGGTTCAAGAGACTACTAAACCCAGATTACCCAGCATGCTCTGAGAGAGAGAAAGAGGAGGATGAAGGTCAGAGCAATGTCAGAGATGGAGTTCTAAAAATCACACTGCATGTTCTGAGGGAGATGAATCAGGCAGACCTTGCCAACACACTACAGACCAGTAAGAGCTCATATAATCGGCACATTCATTTTACTTTATAGGAAGGATCACAATTCACAATCTTATCATGATTATTTTGCTGAGCAGTACAGCCAAACTAATTTCCCTATTTAAAAATATAACCCTACAAGATAACAAACATAAAAGAAAAAATAATGATAGACCATTTAGGACAAAGTATAGGGGGGCGATATGACCAAAATCAAAAATCATCCTTGTGAGTACTATCTTAACATCAACATGAAATGGTATTAACAACCCATTTTGCATTTGTAATGTGACATTTCTGAGTGAAACAGGTTATTTGGGTGTAAAAATGTAGGGTAGGACTTGATTTTATTAATCAGGAATTGATTAAATCACACCTAAAATAACATAGGATAACACAAGAGAGCCTTTAGTACATCAGAGCTTAATGTACACAGTACTTTAACAAGCATGCCTTAATATACTTCTGTGGTATTACTCTACCTACCAGAACTGACACCAAGTCATCAAGTACTAAAATCCAACCTGAGGGTGAAATTGAATAGAATTCATGAAGGAATTGCACTGCAAGGAAGCACAACTCTTCTGAATAAGATCTACACAGAGCTCTACATCACAGAAGGAGGGAGTGGAGCAATCAATTATGACCATGAAGTGAGACAGATTGAGACAGCTCCAAGAACACCTTATATGCTGAACACACCAATCAAATGCAATGACATCTTTAAAGCCTCACCTGGACAAGACAAACCCATCAGAACTGTACTGACTAAAGGAGTTTCTGGAATTGGAAAAACAGTCTCTGTGCAGAAATTCATTCTGGATTGGGCAGAAGAAAAAGCAAATCAGGATGTACACTTCATATTTCCACTTCCTTTCAGAGAGCTCAATTTAATAAAGGACGAAAACATCAGTCTGATGGAGCTTCTGCATCGTTTTTTTGCAAAGCTGGGATTACCAAGTTTTGATGACAGTAAAATCATCTTCATTTTTGACGGTTTGGATGAGTGTCGACTTCCTCTAGATTTCCAGAACAATGATAATTTGTGTGATGTGACAGAACCAGCCTCAGTGGATGTGCTGCTAACCAATCTCATCAAAGGGAATCTGCTTCCTTCTGCTCTCCTCTGGATCACCTCTCGACCAGCAGCAGCCAGTCAAATACCTCCTGAGTGTGTTGATCAGGTCACAGAAGTACGAGGGTTCAATGATGCTCAGAAAGATGAGTATTTCAGGAGGAAAATTAATGATCAGAGTCTGGCCAATAGAATCATCACACACATCAAATCATCAAGGAGCCTTCACATCATGTGTCACATCCCAGTGTTCTGCTGGATCTCAGCCTCTGTTCTAGAGAGAATGTTGAGTGAAGCAGAGAGTGCAGAGATCCCAAAGACTCTAACTCAAATGTTCACACACTTCCTGGTCTACCAGATCAAACAAAGAAGCCAGAAGTACCAAGGAAATACTGAAGTGGATCTTCAGCATACAACAGAGAACATATTGTCCTTTGGAAAACTGGCTTTTCAAGAGCTAGAAAAGGGCAACCTGCTCTTCTATGAGGAAGACCTCAGAGAATGTGGCATTGATGTCAGAGAAGTGTCAGCATATTCAGGACTGTGCACCCAGATCTTCAGAGAGGAGTTTGGATTGTACCTGGGAAAGGTGTACAGCTTTGTTCATCTGAGCTTTCAGGAGTTTCTTGCTGCTTTATTCAAATTTCTTTGTTTCATCCAAAAACCTGCCAAGCATTTAAAACTTTTTAGCTCCACAATGACCAATTTGCTAAAAAGAGAAGTAGACAGGGCCTTACAGAGTGAGAATGGACACCTAGACCTTTACCTTCGTTTCCTTTTGGGCCTCTCATTGGAATCAAATCAACGTCTCTTACAAGGCCTGCTGACATTTACAGGGAATGTCTATAACAATGAACAAAAAATAATTAAATATATCAAGAAAAAGATCAAGGATAATCCTTCTCCAGAGAAATCCATTAATCTGTTCCACTGTCTGAATGAACTGAATGATCATTCTCTAGTGCAGGAAGTCCAAACATACCTGAAGGAAAGAGGTCCCAGTGGTCTCTCTGGAGTCAAACTCTCTCCTGCTCAGTGGTCGGCTATGGGGTTTGTGTTGCTGAACTCAGAAGAGGAGCTGGATGAGTTTAAACTGAGTAAATATGATCAATCAGAAGAATGTCTTCTGAGACTGCTGCCAGTGGTCAAAGTTTCTAGAAAAGCTGAGTGAGTATATATAATATAAATACATTTTTAATGGATCGTGAAACAGATAAAGAAACGGTACAGCGAGAAAATGACGAATTATAGGATAATTTGTTGTAAGTTGTAGAGAAGTAGAAAGTAAATGAATGAAAGAGATGAGAGAGTGAATTGTTTAATGAAAAATTTTGTTGTACAGCTTCTTGGCATACAAACTAAACTGCACAACACTCTGAAGATTAAAATCAGTATGATTTAAGATGACAATAGTAATAACAGCAATAATTAACATTATTGCTAAAATTAAATATTTCTATAATTTTGCTCCCAGGCTGTGTGATTCTAATCTGACAGAGAAGAGCTGCTCAGCACTGGCCTCAGCTCTCAGCTCAAATTCATCATGTCTGAGAGAGCTGAACCTCAATTTCAACAACCTACAGGATTCAGGAGTGAAGCTACTCTCTGCTGGACTGAAGAATCCGCAATGTAAACTGGAGACATTACAGTATGTTATATCACATTTTATAATGATGCAGTATATGTATGTATCTCCACCCAATGTATGAATGTATCTCCACCCAGTTTTAGTTTAGCTGAATATTCTGGAAGGGATATTTAAGAGCAAAGATACAACATTCATATGAAGACATAACATTCATATGAAGAGACATTCTCTTTGCAGGTTGTCAAACTGCAGTATTACAGAAGAAGGCTGTGCTGCTTTGGCCTCTGCTCTTGGGGAAAATCCCTCACACCTGACAGAACTCAACCTGAACTGCAATGAACCAACAGACACAGGAGTGAAACTATTCTCAGCTCTACTGGAGGATCCACATTGTAAGCTAGAGAAATTTAAGTAAGAACCAGAAGCTCTGTCAACATTTTCAGTGCTATAATGGATTTTATTTTAAATAGGATGTTTTTCCACATTACTTATACCATCAAAACAAAAATTACAGTTATCAGTAATGTTAGATTAGCAAAAACCTAAAAGTCTTGTGCTATAAATGTGGTGGATTTCTCTAGGTTGCATAACTGCAGCATTACAGAAGACGGCTGTGCTGCTCTGGTTTCAGCTCTGAAGTCAAACCCTTCACACTTGAGAGAACTTAATCTGAGTGAGAATAAACTAGGAGACTCAGGATTAAACATGCTGTCTGATCTACTGGAGGATCCACACTGCAAACTGGGCAAACTATAGTGAGTATCATTATCATATTAACTATTATATTGTATATACTGTACGTATAACCAGTGGTATAAAGTAATTAAACACTGCATCCAATGCACCACTCTTGTGGCTCGTGCAGGGCACCCCTGCATGACAATGACGAGCACAGTGAGTGCGTTGCCTGTCTGGGGATATCCCACGCAGAATCCGCGCTCACAGAGGCAAACTGTTCTCACTGCGAGAACATGAGCCTCTCCTCTCTGCGCTCACGGATCGCTTTATTTTCAGAGAGTGACTCCGCCCCTCGCTTTCTTCCTCCCAGGAACCTCGGAGGAAAAAACAGCGGGGCACAGTTCTACCTCCACCGTCCTCACCACTATCGACAGCGCTGAGGAAAAGGGCTATCAGATGCTGCCACCTCTGGATAATGCTGTGGCCGCGCGTTTCTGTCCGCCCACTGCTATCGGATGGAAGGCCAAGGTTGCCCATCCATAGAAGCCCTGTAGGACCACATCAGCCCTCGCTGGACATGCCTACACTTCGGCTGGGCAGGTGGCTTCATCCCGCCACACTATGGCCGTCCTTCAGGTCTTTCAGACCAGACTCCGTTTAAGGAGCTGTGCAGCGCGATTGATATTGCCCTGCAAGCTACCAAAGCAACGGCCCAGGCGATTGGCAGAGCGATGGCGAGCCTATTGGTGCTGGAGCGCCATCTATGGCTTAACCTGACAGAGATAAATGACGCAGATAAGACTGCTTTTCTAGATGACAACTTTGAAACAAATTCTCTCGCAAATATGGTTCCAATCTGACGTGGCTTAGGGAGTGGTCTTGAAGAGGAAGGTGGTCTTGACAGATGCTTCCAACTGGGGAGCTCTGTGCAAAGGCAAACCGACCTTCGGCTCCTGGTTGGCCAAGGAAAAGCAGATGCACATTAACTGCAGAGGGCAGAGGTAGACCTCTTCGCTTCAGAAGACTCTCGCTGCTAAACATATTTCTCAAAGGACAGGGATGCGCTGGCCCATGACTGGCCCAGCCTCCTCCTTTATGCCTTCCCTCCAATCGCACCGATCCCCCATGCCATCAGGCGAATCAGGGTACACAAACACTTGGTCCTCTTATTGGTCCCCCTATTGAAAAACCAACCCTGGTTCCCAGAGTTGATTCAGCTGCTCATGGCAGCTCCATTGCCCATTCTCCCTGCGACGGGACCTTCTCGGACGATTTGGCATCCCCAACTGCCCTCGTGCTAGCTCTAGCATTGGTTAAGCGAGTTGGAGATTTACAGGCGCTCTCTATAGGCGCTTCCTGCCTCAAAATTGGGCCCAACGACTTACAAAAGAATGATTGTGCTAGAGTGGCTTGGCTTTAACATCTAAGCTCAACCCACTTGCCCTCCTAGTCTGGCGATATATTTCGTCTTATCTCGTCTTAGTGTCTGTTGGCCCATTCCAATTTTACTGGGTTCCAAATAGGCGTCTAGCAACGCAGTACGAGTGAAGTATCGAAAGGGAACATACTCAGTTACTTACGTAACCTCGGTTCCCTGAGATACGGGAACAAGTCTGTGTAGACGGCCGTGCTATTATGCTGCACAACTCAGTGATTTGTAGCTTCAGTCGAATTGATCTGAGATCCTATGGCAAATCGCCTGCATATATAAAAAAACTGGAAAAAAACAGCATCAGTGTTGCAAAGCTCAATTACAGGAATCAGTAATTTTATAATTACAACTTAAATTTCAAATATAAAGCAGCTCTACAGTTCACCTCTGTCTTTACAATTTCAGTGTGATTGATCATTCCAGTATGGTTGTCATGTTTTATAAGATGTGAATAGATTTGGAGGGGGATCATGGGATGCTTTCATGGGCCTACATTTACTCTGTTACGTTTATTAGAGGGTTTTTTTCTTTGTTGAACATTTTTACTTTAAGAGTATATTTAATTGTGGATACTTTTACTTTAACCTGAGTACATTTCTAATGAAAAAACTGTACTTTTACTCTGTCACGCTGGGCGACGTTACTCTCATATGCGTAGTTTATTCCAAGAACGCTGTTTTTTCTGGGGCATAAGCGATGCCCCATTCACAAATGAACCACTCTTTTGAGTCAATTCTGTTCAAAGGCTTGATTAAGCAAGTTGGCAAAACTTTCTAAACTGGTTCACAAATCAGTTTGAATTATTTGTTCAGTTTCCTGCACACACTAAATCGTCTGAAGTGGTTTCTCACTCGGAGTCGTAACAGGACATTTAAGAACAGAGTTTTGGATGAAGTGGCCAAGAACTTACAGTCATTCGAAAGCAAATCTGCATCCTATTGTATCCAGTAATGAAGATCTGTCTCTCAGCATAACTCAAAAACTCTCTAAGACATTGTCTAATAATCCAAGTGTAGCTGTATAAGTTATTATTCAAAGCAAAGGACATGCAATGACAGATAAAAGGCCAGAAATATTGCTTGTCTCTTGTGTTTGTTGCAAATATATAATTATGATAATGATATATTTAAATGAATTATCTATCTAAATAATAACATGTTATATGGTCGAAAGTATCTAGTAACTATCTACTCTTTAGTGGTTTTTTATTGGATACTTTTTACTCTTACTCAAGTAACTATTAAGATTATTACTTTTACTTTGAGTAAATATTTCTATTAGTACTTGAACTTTTACTTAAGTACAGTTTTTGGATACTCTACCCACCTCTGATTGCAGCATGAATCAATTATGCAGATGAATTTATAAGATTATGCAGTATTTTCTTTTATTATTACTATCTGCTTTTATTTTTGCTGTTGTTTTTGTTGTGACTTCTTTGTAGCTTGTTTTGTGAAGTTTTATTTGAATATTTTGTTGATTGTCACTGTTGATGTCTTGATGTCTGTGTTTGTCTAAATGATACAGTAAACCTTTTTTGTACACAATGTGTTTTTAAGTCCTTCAGATTATCTGTTTGTCACTGCTTGCTCTCATGCTGTAGGGTCACAGAGATATTATAATCTAACATTCCTCATATAATTAAAGATAAGACTTTAGCTGCTTTCACGTCTGCAAAAAAATGTTTGTTAGTATATGGATCCCTCCATATATGTGAGAAGGTGCGTATGTGGCTTATCTTTACTAGATATTTCTTTGGAGTTATCAACAGCTCACATTCATGGGGGAAGGCCAAAAACTTTAGAGATTTTGAGTTTTTATCTTCTGATATTGTCCCTTGTTTCTTCTTTTTAATGTAAACTATATTTGTATTTATTTATATTTTCTTATTTAACTACCTAATACCTATTTGATTAGATTGTTTAGTGTATCTTGACTATTTGAGCATTTGTCTTATTCAACTGAAATTTTTTTCAGCATAAAACTACTTTTATTTTCCATCATTTTGAGATTAAATTTATGAGATTAAGAACATAACATGTTGTATACACTGTTCAAGAAGTTTAATAATACATTTTCATTCAACTTTGTCCTTCATCTATCCATGATGTTTTTGTTTTTGTTGAGCAATAAATGAGAAGAGGTTTTATTTTCTTTTTTTGCAGTTTGTCTAACTGTGCTATTGGAGAAGAAGGCTATGCAGCTTTGGCTTCAGCTCTGAAGTCAAATCCCCCATACCTGAGAGAGCTGGATCTGAGTATGAATAAACCAGGAGAGTCAGGAGTTAAGCTACTCTCTGATCTACTGGAAGATCAAAACTGTAAATTGGAGAAACTGCTGTAAGTTAAAGATATACTCTTGTCATTAGCTATGTTTCTATCCAAAGTAGCAAATTTAACTTATATACAAAATTGAAAATCGTGACTTCCTGAGAAATTGCCACAAAATATCTGTAATAAAAATGGAAATTGCTGCAATCGGGGAAGCCACAGTGGCTACTTCATAAATGACTTGCGTCTCAGAGCGTGCAGGCGAAACACAATAAACACTGTCATGTCATCTTGCATTCAGAGACACTTCTGGGAGGTCATAATACCAAATCATTCTGATGACAGACTTTGATCAAACCAACGTTTGAAATGCTGTTCTTTGAAATTGGTTTGCTGATTAGTCCAGTTATCCAATCACATCCCCTCTTGAGGCAAAGTTTTTTTGTTGCACACTGAGGAATTTATTCGGTAAATGTGTTTCTATCATAGTTTATGCGCATGACTACTTATCGGTTAAAAAAATGATACGTCTCAACTTAGCACATACTTTTTTATGCACATTTTAAGAATTTATGCGCATCTTGGTGTTTCCATCCAGAGGTTTTTAATGTGATATCCCAAAATTTGCATAAAAATAGTTGGATGGAAACATAGTTAATTTCAGTGTTTAAATTGTTTATACAATTACACTGTTTGTAATTGAACTGGCCATTTAACTGGGAAGATCAGTGTAACAAATGGTTCAGGCAAAATTTAGGTTACATGGTGTACAAGTGCAGCACATGACAGAAAAAAATCTGTGGGTTTCTGTGGGTCTTAAAAAGAGCTAAAAACTTTTAATTTGTCCTTCTGTAAATTAAGGTCCTTAAAACGGTCTTACCTCTGAGTAACAAGTTTTAAATGGATAGGGTCATGGCATTAAATGTTGCAGGCAGGATTATTTTATTATTGCGTTTTGTTCAAGAGTCAAGAGAAGGCAGTATTTCTATGCTATTTGGCTTAGGTTGGATTGCTTAATATTTATTGAACCATATGCAGTAGGTTGCAGTATGTGTTGCTTCATCTGTCAGTAACTTGTAGAAGAGCTCAATAAACAGCAGATATTATTATATTTTGGGTGTTGTTTAAACACTATTAAACAGCAGCATCATAGAATAATATAGCTGATACAATGGGTCTGATCAGACATTACAGTTATTTCAACATTAAAAAACATGGGGCCAATACATTTCTCGTAGGTGAGCTTTTGAATATGTGTGTACGTCTGTCTCTGTTAGTCTTGCGATGGACTGGCCATCCATCCAGGGTGTTTCCATGCCTATAACTCAGAGACATTGGGATAGGCTCCAGCATCCCCACAACCCTAGATAGGACAAGCCATTTGGAGGATGAATGATTGGAATTAAAAAGTATTTCACCCACGACACATTTAAATGCAATACAGGGGAATTAGAGAGACAAAATTGCCCATAGTTGTGAGTGAGAGTGTGAGTGTGTGTGTGTGTGTGTTTGCTCTGTAATGGACTGGCCATCTGTCCAGGGTACCCCCCACCTGTGGCTCAAAATTTTGCTATAGGCTCAGGCCCTACAGAGGATAAGCAGTATGGAGAATGGATGGATGAATTAAAATGTAATAGAGGCTGCAATAAATAAAATGTGCTTCTTAGAAATATACATTCTGTCTTTTTATTAATTGAAAGCAACAACACTCAGGAACACTAGGAGATTGGAAAACCAAACCTTCTAACCTTCTCCACTGACGAGAACAAAGAATCGAACCAAACAATGGAATATAAGTA
The DNA here is from genome assembly GCA_039654625.1 of Rhinogobio ventralis. Lineage (NCBI taxonomy): Eukaryota > Metazoa > Chordata > Actinopteri > Cypriniformes > Gobionidae > Rhinogobio > Rhinogobio ventralis. Next base: position 29,116,303 of record CM077203.1, on the reverse strand, counting down.
CAATAATGAAGGGTTAAACTAGGCACAGGTGGGACTGATCAATAAATATAATTATATGAATATTATAATCCATAGCAACCAAGGACACAGGGACTATACACAGGCAAAGAAACGTGGCGGCATCTGGCTTCGGCTTGTGGTCCATGGTGGGCTATCGCATAGGCTTTGGGTCCGTGGCAGCTGGTGTTACCTCTGGGGCTGAGGCATACTCTGGAGGCTTAGGGACTGGAATGGATCCTGAACCTTCCACTGTTAGGGAAGAACCAGTTGGCCACAAAGCATAATCAATGTATTGTAGTAAGCAACGGGAATCTCACATTGGCATTGACTCAAGGAGATGGTCGTCTAGCCCAATCCAGAAACAAATCTTCAACTTGCCCTTAATCCAGGAGACCTGATGGCACAGTTCTAAAAATGCCTATTTAAAATACAGAGTGAGGATTCTGGTCTACCACTCTGGTAGAGGGAGAGCAGCTGGTCCTCCGGGTGAATGTAGACTGCTGCCACATCTAAGTAAAGTCTGTTCTTCCATGGCTTAGCTCAAATGGGAGAGGAGAGAATCCAATTGCAAGCAGTCATATAAATTGAAAACAACAAAATTCAGGAACAATAGGAGAACCAAACCTAGCACAGATGAGAACAGACAAAGAACTGAATCAAACATGAATATAAATACACACGATGATGAGGGGTAAAACAAGGCACATGTGGGACTGATCAGTGAACTAATTAGAAACCATAGTACCAAGGACACAGCAACTAAACACTGACAATGAGTGACACATTTAAGGATTTTTTTTACATATTGTATTGTATTGTATTCATCATTGCTTAAAGGTTCTTAGTTTTTCTTAAAAAGGTCTGTGTAACAGATCTGCCTGGTTCCTGCAAAAGCCACTCACAACACACTCCCTCTCCTGAATATTAATCACACACACCTGCACCTTGTCTGCACCCTCATCAGCACAACTATTTAAGCACACACCTCACCCCAGTCATTTGTCTGGTTTTGTTTGTATGAAGTGGATACTTACCATGGTTCTCCCTACAATTGCCAATGATTATGTCCAGTTTGCAACCGGAGTTTCCATCCAGCGTCTTCCCTTTCTCCACATCTTCTGTGAGCCCCCCTGTGTATCTTAGCTCCAAAAAAGGTCATTGAGGTGTGTGCATCTGACTGCTTTCCGACTCATCCACGCTCTTCCAAGTCTGTAAGATCCAGTATATAGGATTACCCATCAGTTGAAGATTCCTATGCTCTGTCTACTTACCTGATTGAAATCTCTCAGCTTGATTGTCAATAAATCACCCTTACACTGCATTTCTCTGTCTCTGAGTGTGCTTCTGTAACAGTCTGTATATATATATATACAGAATCAAGTGTGTCCATCTTGCCCGAGACCCTGTTTGCGAGACATTTAGCAAATTGTGAACTGACAGAACCTGAAGTGAGGTTAGTCACTTACTCACATGAACAAAGCTTACCAACCTTAGGCTCTTTCACCATGGGTGTCACCAATTGTCATAACCAGAAAAAAGTCTGGAGATATTTGGGTGTGCATGGATTTGAGAGCCTAATCGGGCTGTAATGGATAAGCCTAGCATGGATAAGAGCAGGGAGAGCAGCAATAACCCCCTTAGGGTAAACAAAACAGAACCAACATAATGTATTGCAGATATCACGAATGTCAATATTTAATGTACAACATAATTCGGGAACTTAGTCTGATTCAACATTTTTAACATTTTGTCCTCAAAGTTGATGTGTTAGAAGCAGGAAAATTTGGCAGGTGTAAGGATTTGAGTTTGACATGGGCCAAATTGTAATGGTTAGATGAGTGCAGCTTTTGTGGGGTGTTCCCGGCCTGCAGTGATCAGTATCTATCAAAAGTGGTTCAAGGAAGGAACAGAACCGGCGACAGGGTCATGGGTGGCTAAGGATCATTGATGCACGTGGGGAGCGAAGGCTAGCCCGTGTGGTCCGATCAAACATACAAGCTACTTTAGCTCAAATTGCTCAAGAAGTTAATGCTGGTTCTGATCGAAAGGTGTCAGAATACACTGCGTTGCACTGATGAATCACATTTTTTTACATTATATGGATGGCTGTGTACGTTGATTTCCTGGGGAACACATGGCACCAGAACTTTGGGCACGTAGGTTGCACGCCCGTTGCATACACTGCCCCAGCCTGTCTTGGAAGCATCTGTTGTGACAACATGTCTGGACACTTGTTCTAAGGAAACTCCCACCCGTAGAAATACAACATCCATCCAAGGGCTGAAAGTGCAACGAGACAAGCACTACACCCGACCATTTGTCTGAGTTTTCCATGTTAATACCCCAAACCCAAGACGAAACTGGTTCTACACGGAGATTGTAGAATCGCACAAAGTTGTTGGGTGTAGCCCAGCCCACAGCTCTGCAGATGTCTGCTAATGAGGCAACATTTGCTAAAGCCAATGAGGCTGTGACCAGGGGTAGAGTAAGCTTTCACTCCCAAGGGGCATGGTACATCTTGGGATTGATAAGCCAGGTGAATGGCATCCACAGTCCAGCGGGCCCTTCTTTGTTTGGAGACAGCCTTCCCCTTCTGCTGTTCTCCAAAGCAGACAAAGACCTGCTCAGATCATCTAATGCTCTATGTGCATTCCAGGGATATGTGCAAAGCATGCATCAGGCACAACAAAGACAGGGCTGGGTCTCCCTTGTCAGGAGGGATAGCTTGCAAGCTCACTACTTGATCCCTGAAAGGAGTAGTGAAAACTTGAGAGTGAGAGTCTGCTGGACCGAACTCTAGGTATGTCTCGCTAATGGAGAGGGCTTGTAAGTCCCCAGCCCTCTTGATGGAGGAGAGCGCAGTCAGGAGGGCCATCTTCATGAAGAGGCCACTGAGCTTAACTGACTGTAAGGGCTCAAATATATATATGGCTTATAAGACCAAGACGTTCTTGGAGGAGAGGATGCTTCGGCATCTTCGGCTTCGTGGAGCACACCTGTCACACAAAAACTCTCCATGTGGACTTTGTTTTGCACCATTTTTCCGCCTTAGTTAATCTGTTGTCATGGTTGTTGATTTGATTGTATTAGGGGTGGCACGGTTCACAAAACCCACGGTTAAGTTCGTATCACGGTTTTAGGGTCACGGCTTTCGGTTCTGTAAGGTTCTTGTTGTTGTTTTTTCTTTTAATCGTTAACACTCCAGAAATTTACTTCAGCATATGATATATAGCTTAATTATCTGCAATTTAGGATACAGTATTACATTGTCACTGAATTTGACTTGACTTTAAGCACATTATTGGGACCATCTCTGAGGAAAGCTAGTTGAGATTTTGATACAGCAAGAGAGAAGGCATTGATGACATGCTTTTCATTTATTTGGCAAAAAAAATAGAATGTGTATTGCTATCTCTACAGAAACTTATGTGCCTTTTTAGCAAATAAAGACTGAACTTGAAGCACACAAAGATTGACTAACTTGCATTTAACTTGCATTTATCAAACTGCCAACTTCAGTGTAGCTGAAAAAATTTATCTTTTAAAAGAAAAAGAGAGGAACTCTTAAAGCTCTGTCTTTTAAACAAGTCCCACACACCTTATCTCTCCCACTTGCCATTTCTACACGTGACGTGACCTGCAGCACTCCACTTTTATTGTATTTTACTTCTTTTACTGTATGTCCACACACCTCTTATTTCACGCGAAAAAGACACCACTGTCTGAAGCCTTGTCTGTGTTCCTGAGAATTATGTTGTTTCTATTAAAGACTCTTGATCCATCCTCTTCGTCCTCATTCGTGTTTAAACTACAAGTTGAAGAAAAGATTAGAAAAGATTAGCAGCATGTGTTTTTGAAGTTCCTCTCTCCTGTGATTCTGCCGTGGGGCACAGTCCCAGCTGTGGGCTAAATCAGCGACCATCTTCCTCTGCTCAGGCCAGCCCTTGGACTTTACCACCATCAGCACCACCCTGGACTTTTTGTTTGACCTCCTCCCAAATGTCCTTCCTCCTTCAGAGCCTCCTCTATTTTCTATCCTCGGGTCGGGAGGGGGAGCTCTGTCACACGAAGACTCTCCATGTGGACTTTGTTTATGTTTTGCACTGGTTTCCCGCCTTGGTTAATCTGTTGTCATGGTTGTTGATTTGATTGTATTATGTTCAGCTGTGCATGTCTTATCACTGCCTCTTTTTAAGTTCATGTTAAGTTCATGTCTTTGTCATGTCATGGCCTTTTCTGAATACGTCAGAAGTGTTTGTGGCTCCCAAGAGCGATCCCTAGTGTCAGTCTAGACACAATGAAGTGACTGACAGATGGGGAACAGAACATAATTGGGGGCTCATCACAGTGAACGTGATGAAGTGAAGGGTCAAGAACACAGAGAATCTGATTAGGCTTTCAACGAATGTAAATCATATAAATATGTGAAACGCATTGCAGGATATTTAGTTAAAAGTCTAAAAATGAACCATTCCTAAAAATGTAAAAAAAAAAAAAAAAAATGCAGTGATGAGCCTCCTTTGCTAAAGAAAATAAAACTGAGGTTCATGAAACCTCATTCACTTACTATGCTGTTTTAGCATAGGTTTAAAGATAAGTCAAATGTGAGCTTGTCACTTTTTGCAATGGCCATTTTCCTTCTGGCATAATGGAAGAATTTGTTTTAAGATGGCAGCACACAATGTACAAATTGTGTTTGCTGTTGGTTATATAATGTAGTATATAACGTATATGTAATGCGTAATGGAAGAATTTTAAAACTGCAATGCCTTACAATGCCTTGTCCTATAGACATCTATTTTAAGTGCATTGCTGTAAGTATGACTTTCTTTGGTTTTTACAAACTGGGAGTCAAATGAAAGTCATTTTCAGTGGTAATTGGGGGAAAAAAGTGTCCCAGATGCTGCTAATTGAGTTTAATGTGGAACATTCCTTTAAAATATCAATGCATCCACTTCATGCTGTGTGAAATGTTTTCTTTCTTCAGGCTGTCTAAGAGCAGTATTAGAGAGGAAGGCTGTGCTCTTCTAGCATCAGTTCTGAGATCAAACCCCTCACACATGAGAGAACTGGATCTGAGTGGGAATGAACCAGGAGACTTAGGAGTGATTATACTCTCTGATTTACTGGAGGATTCAAACTGTAAACTGGAGACACTGAAGTAAGTGTAACAGTCATACAGAAGGGTGAAGCATAATTACCTTGTATACTTTTATTAAATGTATATACAGTGCCTCCCATTAATTAACATAATAATAACACTGTAATATGAGCATAACATGCTGTGGAAAAATATCTTTCTTGTTTATTCTTTTGATCTTTCATTCAAAGTATTCACAAAACTGATAAAAAATTATAAACTCATATATGACAAAAAATCCAAAACCATTTATCCATATGGAATCTTGCCAGATCTAGAAGTCCACTTGTGGACCTTCCTCTTCAGCTCATCTCCTCATTATATCTGTAATATTCAATGCCCATTTTATATCTGTAATCCATTATCAATGCCCATTTTAAGCTTCTTGGCCAAGACAGTCAGGTGTTGATTTAAAGTTTATTGGTACTTGTTGAAGTCTATTATACCATGTATTCTAACAAATTGTTTGCAATACTTCACATTGGGAATGATGTTGTTTTTTTTTTTTTTACATGGTTACCTTTCTGTCAATCCCAAAACCCACATCTGGTGATTGTTTATAAATAGCTTTATTTTGGTCTTGTTTGACCATAGAACCCAGCCCCACTGAAAATGGAAGTAAAGTCTCGCAAAATATAGGTGATTGAGTTGTTTTACATCAAAGTATTTTTAAATGATAACCCTCCCAAACGATGTAGGTGGCATCTTAGTTTTGGAGACTTTCTGACCCGCAACTAATGTCTACAATTTTCCAACCTTACAGATAATCTGGCCACTCAAACCATGTTCATGTTGTCAATATAGGATTTTTATGAAATAAGTCATGGCTTATGTGTTTCTAACTAAGCCATTGCCATTTGGGCAAATGTTTCGACATAAGGTCCTCAAGGTCCTTTCCCGGTCTAATTCCCTTCTCTTTAAATAAAGTAAAATAAATAAATAAATAAATACAATATGAATAGGAACATTTTTGGTTTCATTGTCAATTTTTTTAAATATACAGGAGAGTCAATAATTCAAATATTTTGGTGCCAAAGTAACTATCATTTATTTGTTTTTTTTCTTAAAAATTTTCTTTCAGATTTTTGTGATTTTTTTGGTTAGTGGAAGGCGGATAACCTTTGAAACAGTTCCAGCCGGTTAAGAAAGCTGAAAGTGTGCTCGAGGCAAGACAAGGCTTCTTGATAAGCATTAGTGAGATTTCTGATCTGCTGGTTAGTTGAGCTTGGTTGTCAAAAAAGTCAGATTCAGGAGCTGAGAGTCTGAACTTCTGAGATTTGAGTTGGCTATGAGATTGAGGTGTCCGAATCTTTTGTAGGGGTGTAACGATATTCAAACCAAACCGAAAAACCGCGATACACCACCCACAGTTCGAACTGCGATACTCTCATGTTGAACCGAACGTGCCCTGCCCCCTGCTGCCCCGGCCAAGCTCTCACTTCACCTTATGCCACAAAACTATTTTTTTCTTGAAATGAAATAAAAGTAAAGTACCAATAAATCACGTAACTAGTACAACGTGTGTGAGCTGGGAAGGCATGCAGGTATGATGTTCATTCTATTCATCAGGAGCAGTTTTCATTTCATTAACAGTTTATGTTGATATTGTGTATTCACCATAGTAACTATTGTTTCCATAACCCCAAAATGCCACTTTATTTTCAAATTAGTGTGGTGGCTACTTTATTGTATTAACAAAAAACGCTATTTAATAGCTTTACCTTATAGGCCTATTTATTCATCAGTATTAGTCATATTCATACAATGTATGTGTTTAAGTAGGCTGTGTGTGTGTCATTATAGGGGGCATTGTTACATCACAGAGAGCAAGCCTCTCACCTGAGAATGTGGACATGATGGTGTTTTTGAAGAACTTAAACTTTAATTGAACATTTTAAATGTATGGTAAAATGAGTAGATAAACCAGTTTATTTCTAACTAGTCTGAGGCATTTATTTCATTTTAGTTTACTCAGGTATGCTAACTGCTCTAAAAAAAACATGAAGCCAAGTTATAAAGTTAATGAGTTAAATTATTGTTGTTGTTATTAAGTTAAAAGTGAATCTAGTGTTATTATTGCTGGTGCCCTGCCATGAACCCTGCTTCCACAGCAAACTGAACCGAACCGAACCGTGGCTCCAAAACCGTGATGTGAACTGAACCGTGGCTCCAAAACCGTGATGTGAACCGAACCGTGGCTCCAAAACCGTGATGTGAACCGAACCGTGGCTTCAAAACCGTGATGTGAACCGAACCGTGGCTCCAAAACCGTGATGTGAACCGAACCGTGGCTCCAAAACCGTGATGTGAACCGAACCGTGGCTCCAAAACCGTGATGTGAACCGAACCGTGGCTTCAAAACCGTGATGTGAACCGAACCGTGGCTCCAAAACCGTGATGTGAACCGAACCGTGGCTCCAAATCCGTGATGTGAACCGAACCGTGGCTCCAAAACCGTGATGTGAACCGAACCGTGGCTTCAAAACCGTGATGTGAACCGAACTGTGGCTCCAAAACCGTGATGTGAACCGAACCGTGGCTCCAAAACCGTGATGTGAACCGAACCGTGGCTCCAAAACTGTGATGTGAACCGAACCGTGGCTTCAAAACCGTGATGTGAACCGAACCGTGGCTCCAAAACCGTGATGTGAACCGAACCGTGGCTTCAAAACCGTGATGTGAACCGAACCGTGGCTCCAAAACCGTGATGTGAACCGAACCGTGGCTCCAAAACCGTGATGTGAACCGAACCGTGGCTTCAAAACCGTGATGTGAACCGAACCGTGGCTCCAAAACCGTGATGTGAACCGAACCGTGGCTCCAAAACCGTGATGTGAACCGAACCGTGGCTTCAAAACCGTGATGTGAACCGAACCGTGGCTCCAAAACCGTGATGTGAACCGAACCGTGGCTCCAAAACCGTGATGTGAACCGAACCGTGGCTTCAAAACCGTGATGTGAACCGAACCGTGGCTCCAAAACCGTGATGTGAACCGAACCGTGGCTCCAAAACCGTGATGTGAACCGAACCGTGGCTCCAAAACCGTGATGTGAACCGAACCGTGGCTTCAAAACCGTGATGTGAACCGAACCGTGGCTCCAAAACCGTGATGTGAACCGAACCGTGGCTCCAAAACCGTGATGTGAACCGAACCGTGGCTCCAAAACCGTGATGTGAACCGAACCGTGGCTCCAAAACCGTGATGTGAACCGAACCGTGGCTCCAAAACCGTGATGTGAACCGAACCGTAGCTCCAAAACCGTGATGTGAACCGAACCGTGGCTCCAAAACCGTGATGTGAACCGAACCGTGGCTTCAAAACCGTGATGTGAACCGAACCGTGGCTCCAAAACCGTGATGTGAACCGAACCGTGGCTTCAAAACCGTGATGTGAACCGAACCGTGGCTCCAAAACCGTGATGTGAACCGAACCGTGGCTCCAAAACCGTGATGTGAACCGAACCGTGGCTTCAAAACCGTGATGTGAACCGAACCGTGGCTCCAAAACCATGATGTGAACCGTACCATGGCATTGGTGTATCGTTACAACCATAATCTTTTGCCAACTCCTTTTCGCTAATAATATACTATTATTACGAATTCTTACAGAGGATTATGAGGATTACAGATCCTAGACCAGCAGTGTTGGGCAGCTTTTCCCTCTAAAAGCAATCAGTAGCAGAAGCAGCAGGCGGCAGTGGTCTGAGTGAGAAAACCATTTAACTATCAAGTCTAACTATTAAGTCCGTCTCCCTCGGTCCGGAGGGATGTCCATGGGGTGGAAATACAGCTTGGATGCCGCTAGGGGGAGCTAGAGCTGCAGTCTGAGGCTGTTGTGGAAGGAGAATTTCTTGTGATGTTGCAGGTGACGGAGAGTGGCCTGCTTGCAGTTGCCGGAAGTGCTGAAGGTTTGGAGTTTGTTATGACAGAAGTTTTGGTGGATGTTGCATACATTTGGAATAATCCTGTTATCTGAACGATTGAAGTGCATGACTTTGCTTTTAAAAGTGCATTGAAGGTGAGCCGCGGTCCCGTTCCTGATGTTGTTCTCGGATCTGGTATACGTTTGACGGCCCTGGGAACGCAGAGCAGGATTTCAGTGCTGGGGAGGGGAATGAGGAAGCCGGTTTCCGTGTATACTATGAGTATAACGATCTCGGTTCATGGGTCTTCAAGGCGGAGAAGAGGAAGCCTGGAAACGAGTCGAAGTTGGAGAGTTTTCTTGAGATGGTTTTGGACGAGAATGCGATCAGAATGATGAGAGATGATTCTTTATAGGGTGAAATTGTAATCGAACAGATCATCTGAATAGGGTTAGTTAATCTGCATCTCTGAATCCGTAGTGAGTGAACTTTGAGAGAACGAGATAAACAGTACTGTAAGGGGCGGCCCAATATAAGAAGGTTTTGAGAAGGCAGGTGATTGGTTGAGGCGTGGCCCCGCTCCCGAACCGCAGTTAACTAGTTAACTCCATTAAATGGCAGATTGTTTTCCTCCCACAGCCTGTTTTGCTCATATTTACCAAAGGTGCCAATATTTGTGAATGGCACTGTATAATGGTGCAATGAAACCACCTACCACGCTTTTTTTTTTTACAATGGATATAAAAAGTCTACACACCCCTGTTTAAACAGCTGTTTTTTATATATATATCTTAAGATAAATCTTATCAGAACTTTTGTACCTTTGACCTTGCAATGCCACTGAAAACCAAAATTACACATTTCAGAGAAAAAACTTAAAAAAATTGGAACAGCTAACTGCATAAGTTTGCACAGGGACGTAAATACTTATCCACTGTATGTTATCACTGAGATTAATACAATGGAACTCATGTACTAATTATTAATTGTATAAAGTTAAATTTTTATGTATCACAGCAGATGTATATACTTGTAATTGTTCTAATGTTGATGAATTCAGATGTTAAATTAGGCAGTAAAAAGCACAATACATGCCAAAATTATCATCATCTAGTGGTTTTGAGCACTTGTCAAAGTGTCAAATAATTCAAATCTGTCATTTACTGTTACTGTTTGTTTATTTGTAAGTGTGAGATGTTTTTCTCCTCATTTATGCAGACTATCTAACTGCAGTATTGGAGAGGAAGGTTGTGCCGTTCTGGTGGCAGCTCTGTTGTCAAACCCCTCACACCTGAGAGAGTTTGATCTCAGTTGGAACAAACCTCAAGATTCAGCAGTGAAGCTGCTGTCAGATCTACTGAAGGCTCCACTTTGTAAACTAGAGAAACTGAAGTGAGATTTGTACATAATACTGCATAAACTTAACATCAATGAAAAATCATCAAATGCTTTTGAAAGATTATCCAACAATAATTTCCACTTTTTTTCCCCTTTTGCACTGCCAGAGTTTGCCTTTGAATATTGAAAATTATGTATGACATGAAAATTTTGTACAAATGTATTAGAAACTAATACATATCACTCATTAACAGCATTTTACTTCTCTTTGCAGGTTGTGTAACTGCAGCATTAGAGAGGAAGGTTGTTCTGCTCTGGCTTCAGCTCTGAAATCAAACCCCTCACACCTGAGAGAACTCAATCTGAGCTGGAATATACCTGGAAACTCTGTGAAATTATTGTCCGATCTACTGAAGGATGCAAATTGCAAACTTGAGTCCCTAAAGTAAGTTTTACTGTGGCGACTGTTACGTTGTTTGTTTTGGTATTATAGTAATATAACTAGTACTGAAATTATGTTTCTTACTCTTTAATGTATCCTGTGTCTTTCCCCCTGTTAAACAGACTCTAGACTCCATCCATTTGTCCTTCAGTGTAGTCGGTGTCCTGAACTCCATTGCCTACAAGCAATAATCCAACAGTGTTTTCCATCCAGACTGTTTCCGTCAGATGGTCCTATGTGATCCAGCTCTCTGCTATTTAAAACACATTCACCCACTTCAACTTTATAATAATTTTTCAGTAATGAACATATTAACCATGAATACTGACACTATCAAATACAGAAACTTTAATACTACAAATAGCAATACGAACACCACAGACACTCAGTACTCCATTTACCCTTACTTAAACTAAATGTTATAGGCCTACATGATTCGTAAGTTGATATAAAAAGAATATCTGTATCAATTAAATATTTGAAGTATTCAAACTGTTGCATCATTAATTCATTTTTATTGAACATATTCTCACACTTGTCAATCTTTTTTGACAAAACATCATAGCTTCTTAGCATGTGTCTACTTGATTTCATTAATTAATCTTATATAGAAGTTCATTACTTTTTCCATTTGTTTGTATATTAGGTATATTTTTTTTAGATTTTGTAAAGTTATGTTAAAGTTTGTTAAAGTTGATGGTCTCATGTTCACTACAACTTTAAAAGCCAGAGTCTTTAACCTTTTCATGGATACAGAGACAATATAGGGGATGCCCTATAACAAACTGAATAAAAGTGTTATTATATGTAAATGTATAGATAGATCATATATACACTCACCTAAAGGATTATTAGGAACACCATACTAATACTGTGTTTGACCCTCTTTCGCCTTCAGAACTGCCTTAATTCTACGTGCCATTGATTCAACAAGGTGCTGAAAGCATTCTTTAGAAATGTTGGCCCATATTGATAGGATAGCATCTTGCAGTTGATGGAGAATTGTGGGATGCACATCCAGGGCACGAAGCTCCCGTTCCACCACATCCCAAAGATGCTCTATTGGGTTGAGATCTGGTGACTGCGGGGGCCATTTTAGTACAGTGAACTCATTGTCATGTTCAAGAAACCAATTTGAAATGATTGGAGCTTTGTGACATGGTGCATTATCCTGCTGGAAGTAGCCATCAGAGGATGGGTACATGGTGGTCATAAAGGGATGGACATGGTCAGAAACAATGCTCAGGTAGGCCGTGGCATTTAAACGATGCCCAATTGCCACTAAGGGGCCTAAAGTGTGCCAAGAAAACATCCCCCACACCATTACACCACCACCACCAGCCTGCACAGTGGTAACAAGGCATGATGGATCCATGTTCTCATTCTGTTTACGCCAAATTCTGACTCTACCATCTGAATGTCTCAACAGAAATCGAGACTCTTCAGACCAGGCAACATTTTTCCAGTCTTCAACTGTCCAATTTTGGTGAGCTTGTGCAAATTGTAGCCTATTTTTCCTATTTGTAGTGGAGATGAGTGGTACCCGGTGGGGTCTTCTGCTGTTGTAGCCCATCCGCCTCAAGGTTGTGCGTGTTGTGGCTTCACAAATGATTTGCTGCATACCTCGGTTGTAACGAGTGGTTATTTCAGTCAAAGTTGCTCTTCTATCTGCTTGAATCAGTCGGCCCATTCTCCTCTGACCTCTAGCATCAACAAGGCATATTCACCCACAGGACTGCCGCATACTGAATGTTTTTCCCTTTTCACACCATTGTTTGTAAACTCTAGAAATGGTTGTGCGTGAAAATACCAGTAACTGAGCAGATTGTGAAATACTCAGACCGGCCCGTCTGGCACCAACAACCATGCCACGCTCAAAATTGCTTAAATCACCTTTCTTTCCCATTCTGACATTCAGTTTGGAGTTCAGGAGATTGTCTTGACCAGGACCACACCCCTAAATGCATTGAAGCAACTGCCATGTGATTGGTTGATTAGATAATTGCATTAATGAGAAATTGAACAGGTGTCCCTAATAATCCTTTAGGTGAGTGTATATATAATTACACATTGTTTTAAATAAAAGTTTTTAAATTGTTATTATTGAATTTTGTATATGCATATATGAATTAGCCTATGTAACATATAATGTAACATTCATGTATCATATTAAATGTATATACATGAAAATTCACTTGTATTCATACAGACTTTTTTAATTGGTTCACACACTCATTAACACAACAAAGTCAAACATGATCCCAAACATTGGTTGTTCTCGCTCACATATTCATGTGGTTTCCTATGCATGGCAACGCCTGGATTCACATTCCATTATTCTGTCAAGACGGAACACTTGTACATTCCATGATGTCACAACGAACAGTGCCTGCACATTTACACAATTAAATTTATTTGATTCTAGTTGTTTTTCGGCTAGTATATTGACAACCCGTCTTGTATCTTGATAGCAACGAACATATTATGGGAATAATACAAATAATGCGCAAAGTAATGCCATTGTGCTGCTGGGTAAGTAGCCTACCTGACCTAAATCACCAAGTATTCATAGCTAATCAATTAATCTTCATTACTGATTGAAGAAATATCCAGGTCATATTCTGCACCTTATAAAAGAAAATTTATAATTTGCATATTTTTAGGAACATTAAATACGTTTAGATACATTTTGCTCTCATTACTGTAATACATGTAGGGTATGAACATTATCCTGTACTGACACATTTTAGGCTTAGACATAATTCCTCATAACAAATACAACAATTATGTATAAATATTTTAAAATTTAAATGTTATAACAGTGCAATGTGAAAGAGAAGTTTAATAGTCATAAACACAGGCCTCCTATTCTTCATGCAAAATTTGATTCCTTAATTTATTTCTTTTGGGTGAAATATGACTTACAATTATTATTGTAAATTTCATATTTTTGCTTTTTTATCACATACTAGACGTCTGTTTTTGCTTTCAGCTGCTCTCATTTCTTTGCAGGCTAATATTGATGTTTCAGATCCAGCACTCAAGCCAAAGTCTGTATTTGGTGCCTCCCTTAAAAAACTGAAGGACACGGGACAGATGCGGCAGGGCGTTCCTGTGGTGCTCATGCAGATGGTGGAGTTTTTGGAACAATATGGTAGGAGGTGTGAGTGTTGTTGAAAGTGCTTCTCTTAGAGTAATTACTTGTATGTTAAATGTATGTTGAGATTATGTGTATAATTTGTATTTGAGGTCTCCATCAGTGTGAATTGTTCCGTGCCAGCGGATCAGAGGCGCGACGCAATGCGTTGAGGGAAAGTCTGAACTGTGGTGAGGTTCAGGCTTTTCGCAGCGATGATGTCCATGCCGTGGCCTCTCTGCTGATTCTCTTCCTGAGAGAACTGCCCCATGGACTCATCCCAGTCAGGGACACCAAACGGCTCTTGAGAGTCTATACAAGTACGTCCACATTCGAGAATATTCTCGTCTCATGAAGGTTTCTGCAAATCGGATCTGTTTTGATCCTCTGTCTATCCTGCAGAAACCAAAGGGAAGGTTTTGAACCTCCAGCGTGCAAAGAAAGTCCTGTACAGTTATGCACCTGAAACCTTCAACATCCTGTCCATGCTCATCCACTTCCTGTCCCGGGTCGCTGCCCAATGTCATGTCAACCACATGTCATCAGAGGACTTGTCAGAAGTTTTTGGACCCTGCATCTTTCAGTGAGTCTTTGTATATTATGCTGTTTTGTCAATCAAATGATTTTTTGCTAATAAATAAATAAGTCAAGCCTAAATTGGCCCTTTAAAATATAGATACATGCTGCTGTTTGTTGACATAAACAGCCCTTATTAAAACCCACCATTACTATAAGGTCTCATTAGTTAAAGGCCCACTCAAATGTTTGTTATAATTTGACCACAAGGTGTCACTTTTTGAGTAACTTTAAGGCCTTGTGCCGAAGAATCATACCCAGTTTCGTAACAATACGGCAATGCGTTAATTAAATATAGCATTTTACAGCATAATTCAAAAAAAGGCCGACATAGGAAAATTGGGTACCGTTTGACTCAGTATGCTTCAGCTTCAGCGTTTATTTGGGGGACGGGACCCTGTAGATTCTAGAGAGCATTTGATTGGACAGAAAATCTGATGAGAAGCTAAAGTACAGAGGGATGTTATCAAAATCACTGATCCATATTGGCTGAAGTGAGATACTGTAAGTTTTGAATGCTTATATCTCCTTAATGCAAATGTTGTCATTGTTTTGGAGCACACTAGCTAATAGATAACAGTACGACTAACATATTCATACTAAAACCCCAAAAAACTTCAAAAAAAATTTAATAGAGACTTTAACATTAGCGAATGCATTAACTAGCATTAACTTACATATGGGAAAAACATTTGTTACATTATTTATTAATCTTTGTTAATGCTAGTGTTACAGAACAGATGATACGGATGGGGAGTAAAAAACAAACAGGTTATTGAACAGTTAGAGTGAATAAAGCAGCAATATGAGATGCTACAATGCAGATCACAGGTAACTGAGAGAATGCATAGAGCTTATATAATGAGATCATAGAGCTTTTATTTATATGCATATGATTTAGAAGTATTTTTTATTGTTAGTTCATGTTAACTTATGTTTCCAGATGGAACATTGTTGTAAAGTGCTACGCCATTTTCTGTGATTGCAGTGTTCCTGACAGCTGCATTAAGCTATTGGAACAGGAGCTGTGTACTTTTCTTACACAGCACCTAATAGACAGTGTCATGGTCCTGCTTCCAAACATGTACCCTCCCAAACCTCGCTGTGACACGCTCTCGACGGGGGACTGTGCTCCGCCACCATCTCCTGCTTCTAGCAGATCAACGGTGCTGTCCGGTCTGAGTGTGGGTGGAGCCAAAAGGGCAAATTCATCTGTCTCATCCATTAGGTATGAACTCAGCAGCTGAGCTATCTGGTTTAATTGTATTATTATTATGTTACTAAATATCAGCATCAAATGTCTTTGCAGGAAGTGAGTCCTCTCTCTCTCACACTTTTATATTCTATATTTTAGATACTATATGGAATAGATTTATTTACTACTGATAAATTAGTTTTGTATGCCAAGACTCATGATTATCTCTCTTCTTTCAGGTCAAAGGCCTTTCGCAGAAGAACATGTGTAGGACCGTACTGCAAATAAGCACAAACCTTCTTTACACAGAAAAAAAAAGACCCCCAGCACATATATGAAAAAATAAATACAAAATTATAATAAAAAACAAAAAAGTAATAATTTTGATCAAATTATTAAGGTTACACTTTATTTTAAGGTGTCCGTGTTACAGTGTAATTGTGTATTTATGTATACCACAACATGGGAACATTTCACATCAGGCAATTTGAAGTATGACAGGGGTTTTCTTGAAGTTTCTTGAAGACTTGAAGCACTATTGTGATGACCTTAGAATTAAACGAATTAAAATATCTTCGGCAGAAAAAAATAATTTCAAAGACCATCATTATGATTGGTTCATAATATAAATGAATGTATATCATAAATAGTACAAAATAAGTTGTACACGGTAAAGAAATAATGTGTAATAACAACGTAAAATAACAATACAATTACAATCAATCATATAGCATGCAAGGCATAATTAGTTATGCAAGCATGACTGGGAGCATCAGACCAACTGCAACAATGAGTAATTGAAGACATAGATTATTTTAGGCAAAATGTAGGAAAAATCTTAAATAGAATCACTATTAATATGATTTAATTGCTTATACCTTTTGACCAATAGGTGGCACTTTGACCAAATTGATGTGGTGTGGTGTGACAATGACACACACAAAGGTTGGTGTCAAAATGCCAAAGTATTTCAGTCATTTTAGTATCATGCCATAAACTTGGCTGACGCGTTAACCGATAATGGTTTGGTATATCAACAGAAAATCAATAACTTTTTGCCAGCATGGTCTAAAGATGATCTGACTCGGTTTGGTGAAAATCAGACAAACAGTCTAGTGGGAGTTCGAAAAAGTAGGTTTTTAAAGAAAATCAAACAGGAACAGGGAGTTCGGCCAACTATAGCAAAATTGGCATCTATGTTCTCAGCATGACCCAAGGAATCTATTAAGACTAGTTTCATTACAATAGGCGAAATTAATTAAAGGGCACCTATTATGCAAAATTTCCTTTTACATGGTGTTTGAACATAAATGTGTGTTGGCAGTGTGTGTACACAACCACCCTATAATGGTAAAAATCCACCCAGTCCTTTTTTTTAATCCCCATAAATCATAAGCAGTGTCTCAGAACAAGCAGATTCCTGGGAATGTGACGTCACATTTCACAGGCCCCGCCCACGAGTGTTGATGGACACTGCCGTATTAGCGTAGACCCCGCTCTCAGAGAGCTGTACACAGTCCGCCATGTTTATCTCCTCGCCAGAGAATTTAACAGCAGCATTCAAGTAAGAAATGTGTTCTTAATAAAGCTACTAAAGTTCATTCAGTCAAGAGCCATGAGTAATTTTCTGTTTATCTTTTGTTGTTTGATTCATATTAACAGCAGATATAGCAGTAGGTACTGTATATTACACTGCTGTCACTTTAGTACACAGATCTAATATACACACAGGATTTCTGTACTTGCTGCATACGTGCACAGACATAACTAACTGTTTTCATGTGAACTTTGTGTGTTTCTGACATAACCTTGTGTGCCTTTGACAGTTTAATTGCAATAACACATGAAAGAGAACTAGTCTAGTTTAATAGCCTACTCACGGACGCGCCGACGTCCAGCTCTCTGTGCGCATGCGTCGGGGGTGTGTGCTCAAGTTGAGAGTGATAATGGTTTTAAAACGCATGCAGATGATAATATTTCATGATGATGAAGAACTGCAATGTCACATGAGCGTGTCTGCGATAGAGATGATCATCAAAACCAAACAGATGTATCATGTTTCAGTTTTCATTGGCGTGTTCACAAGCCATGAAGGCTTCGCCCTCTGGGGTGGGGAGCAGCAGCTCATTTGCATTTAAAGGAGACACACAGAAAACAGCTCATTTTTCTCAAACCCCAAAATTGGCATTTTCAAAATGGTATATTAAATGATCTGCCAGGAATTTTGATCTGAAACTTCACAGACACACTCTGGGAACACCTGAGACTTATATTACATCTTGTAAAAAGGGGCATAAATAGGTGCCCTTGAAAAGTTATTAGCATTTATGTTTGTTATAATTTGACCGCAAGTAACTTCAAGGCCTTGTGCCGAAGATACATACCCAGTTTCGTAACAATATGCCAATGCGTTCATAAAATATAGCATTTTACAACATCATTCAAAATGGTCGATGCTCAAATTGGCCAACATGGGAATTTGGGAATATTCACAAGTTATCCGAGAACGGTTTAGTGAATCAACTTATTCCATAAGAATTCCATAACTTTTTGTCGGCATGGCCTGAAGATTATCTGATTCGATTTTCGTAAAAATCTGAGCAATGGTCGAGGTTTTTCTGAAAATTCAAAATGGCAGAAAATTTTGGCCCGTAAAATGGCATCCGACTGACATCCGATTAACTGTTCCAATATGGCGGACTGCTTACGTAAAGTGCCCCATAGAAACAGACGCTAATGAGGCATCTATGTATGTATATATATATATAGGTGCCGTCAGAAGGATTGATTTAGAGATTTAAAAATTGCTATGGTTAATGTTGAGACTGACCTCTATCTGTGTGCCAAATTTCATAACTTTCCCACAAGTAGATATGGGCTAACGGATACAAGGCCTATGCACCTTCGTTGCTTGGCCCCTAATACATTAATACATAAATAAAACAATGGCTGTGTCCGAAATCACCCCCTATACCCTTAAATAAAACGACTCGATTTGGTGAAAATCAGACAAACGGTCTAGGAGGAGTTCCAAAAAGTAGGTTTTTAAAGAAAACCAAACAGGAACAGGAAGTTTGGCCAACTATGGCAAAATTGGCATCTATGTTCACAGCATGACCCAAGGAATCTATTTTCAGTACAATAGACAAAATTAAATAAAAGTTATTAGCATGGTCTGCCATTTGCTCCCATGGTAGAAGAAGTAGACGACTAATGGATATGCCTATGCACCTTCGTTGCTTGGCCCCTAATAAATTAAGACATAAATAAAACTATGGCTGTGTCTGAAATCGCCCCCTATATCCTTAAACAGGGCATTGAAGGGACAGCCATTTGTGGTGGTGTCCGAAACCAGACTTTATCAAGTGCACTAATTCAATCGCACAATGCACCACAATAACGAGTGTACAACCGATGTACGCTAATGGCTAGAGAATAATGCACAGATGGTGCCTGTAGCCAAATCGTTCATCCATCCATTTTCCAAACCGCTGGTCCAATGTGGCTACAGCATAATATCATACAGGTAATGAATCCCTTTTTAATTGATTATTAAATGGTTTACTTAAGGTTTGTATAGTTTCCATGACAGAGTTATCTTTTCGTCTTACTGGAGCTGCCAGTTTGCTAATTTCAAATGATTATTAAACAGCAAACACAAACTATGACAGCCCTTCCGGTGAACTCAGTGTCTGAATTCACTCACTCGTTTTCATTCACTCCTTCAAGTGGACTATATTAGTGGAGTAATGTAGGGCATAGTGAATGAGTGTATAGGGGGCGATTTCAGACACAGCATTAAATAAGGCTTTTGCCAGGAGGAGCTCCGTGGCTTAGGTTGTTGGATATATTTAGACATACGAGCTGTTTCTTGACATAAAACTGGAAATCCGTTTTATGATTTATAAAACGCCATATCTAGCCACCATCGCCAACTGTGATTGCTCCAACATGACTAGCGCTGAGAAAAGTAACAGACACCACGTGACTACGGCGCTCTAAGCGCGTTCATGTGCCGTTTGAGCCACCGGTTTAGACGATCGTTTGTACCCGAATAAGGACACTGAGAAACTTTAAGACATTTAACCGAAATGCACAGTGATTTCGTCTCTGAAAACGCCAGGGCACCAAAGCGCCGCTTCTGGTTGTTTCTCAGGAGGGGCGTAGGGGAACGCTTTGTAAAGTGAACGCCACGCTGCGTTCAGACATGCGCAGAGAGGAATGACATTGCAGAACGGGCGTGGTTTGAACGTAATCTAAAATTTCGTACAATAACAACAGCCTAACCTAAACCGTTCCAATAGCAACAACAAACTTAAGTAAGAGGTGATAAATTACAAAAAACCTGTACGATAAACACAAGGCGAGTGACAGCGGCGGACCGAGCATGTCTGTACACGGTACAAGTGCATCTCTTCACAACAATACACATTGAACGCTGTAAATGCGACTAGCTCAAACAATACATAAAACTGTGTGGGTTTTGTTTATCGCGTTATCATGTTTTGCTGGCTCTAAAAACAGAAGTAGCTTCATATTCACTGAGCGTTTATTCAACAAACCGTTCCTCGTTTATTGCGAACGGAGGTAACCACTATCGGCTGTTTAACCTTCGGAACGCTTTGTAATGTCCGTTTTTAACACCAAATACCTCTTAGAAATGTCATTAACATGGTACCAAAAGAAATGTCAACTATGGTACTGTTATGTCCACATGTTTAAAACCAGTATTTTCTATTATGTTGGCATTCTGTGATGCTACCTCACCATAGTACAGTAGTAGTATCAGATGGTGATACCAAGATACTTTGATATAATATGACACTGAATGATTGCCATATTAATACCATGGTACATGGTAATTAGCGTTGCATTGTATTACCATGGTACTCCAGTATACTTCAAAAATAACAACTGTAATTATGTTCCATATACTAAAATAATAAGGGGCAACCATTGTACAGTACATGTCCAGAAACCCTGGTAACTTTGTTTTCTTAGTAGAGCTGGTATTGTAACACCTTTCAGGCACTTTATTCATAATATCAATTCATAACATATGATTGCACTCAAGGTTGAGTCACTTTCAATAACTTTTTTCCCATGAAACACAGGAGTTTTTTTGAAAGAAGTCTCTTCTGCTCACAAAGGCTGCATTTATTTGATCATAAATACAGTAAGAACAATAGCATTATGAAATATCATTTCAATTTAAAATAACTGTTTTCTAATTGAAATATATTTTAAAATGTAATTTATTCCTGTGATGCAAAGCTACATTTTCAGTCTTCAGTGTCACATGATCAATAATGCTTATTTAAGGCTCAATAAACGTTTATTATTATGACTCCAACCCTTTGAATGGCAGTGTATTATGCACATCTGACACCCGAACAAAAGAAGCCTAACATATTTCAGATGTCATTTGTTTGTAATTAGCACAACTATGCCACAATTAAAATTCTATACAAGCATTTATAAGTAACTACAACTTTGGCACAGTGAATTAATCCACACACACCCATGTTTTCTTCGTCCAGTCAACAGAGGGAGAAGTGTTTTGTGTGGTTTGAAGGCTGACGCAGAAGAGGAGAGTCTAGAGAGCATGGACAATGACAGCACAGCAGTGATGAGATCCAGAGGCCCCAGTCCCATCAGTGACAGTATGGTAGAGTATCACACTGTACATTTTCATACTTATTGGAGAGGATGGTAAAGTAAACCATCTGTGGCAGTCAGTTCCACATGTGTATATATACACACCGATCAGGCATAACATAGAATTTTGTCCTCAAAGTCGATGTGTTATAAGCAGAAAAGGATTTGAGCGAGTTTGACAAGGGCCAAATTGTGATGGCCAGACGACTGGGTCAGAGCATCTCCAATCTGCAGCTCTTGTGGGGTGTTCCCGGTCTGCAGTGGTCAGTATCTATCAAAAGTGCTCCAAGGAAGGAACAGTGGTGAACCGGCGACAGGGTCATGGGCGGCCAAGGCTCATTGATGCACGTGGGGAGCGAAGGCTGGCCCGTGTGGTGAGATCAAACAGACGAGCTACTGTAGCTCAAATTGCTCAAGAAGTTAATGCTGGTTCTGATAGAAAGGTGTCAGAATACACAGTGCATCACAGTTTGTTGCGTATGGGGCTGCATAGCCACAGACCAGTCAGGGTGCCCATGCTGACCCCTGTCCACCGGCGAAAGCACCAACAGTGGACATGAGCATCAGAACTGGACCACGGAGCAATGGAAGAAGGTGGCCTGGTCTGATGAATCATGTTTTCTTTTATATCACGTGGATGGCCGGGTGCGTGTGCGTCGCTTACCTGGGGAACACATGGCACCAGGATGCACTATGGGAAGAAGGCAAGCCGGCGGAGGCAGTGTGATGCTTTAGGCAATGTTCTGCTGGGAAACCTTGGCTCCTGCCATCCATGTGGATGTTACTTTGACACGTACCACCTACCTAAGCATTGTTGCAGACCATGTACATCCTTTCATGGAAACGGTATTCTCTGGTGGCTGTGGCTCTTTCAGCAGGATAATGCACCCTGCCACAAAGCAGAAATGGTTCAGGAATGGTTTGAGGAGCACAACAACGAGTTTGAGGGGTTGACTTGGCCTCCAAATTCCCCAGAATTCTCTGTGGGATGTGCTGAACAAACAAGTCCGATCCATGGAGGCCCCACCTCGCAACTTACAGGACTTAAAGGATCTGCTGCTAACATCTTGGTGCCAGATACCACAACACACCTTCAGGGGTCTAGTGGAGGCCATGCCTCGATGGGTCAGGGCTGTTTTGGCAGCAAAAGGGGGACCAACACAATATTAGTAATGTTATGCTGGATCGGTGTGTATTTTTTCTCTCAAAATGCTGCCCTAATTTTGACTCTCTAATAAGAGGCAAGAATATGTAATATGTGGATTCAGTTCTATTGGTAATTTGACAGAGCAAATGTAGTCCTATGCTGTCTTTTATTTTCTGCTAGGTGTCCGAGGCAGATGATGAAGTTCTCATAAATGAAATCACACATGAAATACCATGTGATTCACATGAGGTGATGGCTCTTTACAAACATACTTCATTCCTATAATGAACAATGGCTTCAATAAGTTGCCATGATTTCTTGTTTTTACCTAACTTTTCTTTCAAAGCCTTTCTTTTGTTGTTGTTGTGCATGAAGGCAGAGAGTGTCATTTCGACTGAGATATATGGAGCTGATTTGCAAAGAACTCTGGGAGAGATTCTTGCATACTGTCAGGTACTGATGAGTCAGTTGATCCATCGCTAAGCCCCGCCCTTAAAACATTACTGACCAATCCTCTCTGTTGTGTGTTGTAAGGTCAATTCACACCGGGCCGACAGACGGCAACAGACACTTTGTTGGGTTTTGTCGGATCAGTGCGTTACCCTCGTTGGAGTCTGTTGCCGTCTGTCTGAGCTTGTTTTCGGTCGGTGCAGTGTGAATTGGCCTTTAGACACTTTAAGAACAGATTTGTTCACTCACACTAATGTTATTACTTTTCGAATGAGGGTTTTTTTCTTGTTTTATTTTTCTCTTTCTCCACATAAAATGCTTCTGCAATATCACAATTCATGCTGACCCACATCACTTCCAATCATAGTTTCAATAGTTTTTATGAGCACATTTTACTGAAATTGCTCATCAACAGAAATCTCCTATTTGCTCCTATGGGACGTTCTGTTGTGAGTCAGCAGTAGTCAAGCAGGGCAGAGCTCAGCGAAGGGTCAATTCTGCAACTTTTTTTTTTACTATGGATTTAACAACGATTGTTAATGTTGAACATTGAGTTGTCATTTTTGAGTCAGTATGACATTTAGGTGTCTTTGTGCAGGTTACATATGGAGCCATTCTGAAACTCGATGAGAAGTTTGAGATGCTTCAGGCGAAAGTAGCAAGCATCCAAAATCCAGCTGTCCTCTCTCAGGTAAAAATAACACACTTTACTCATATATCAATATATATATAAATATATATTTATAATAATATAAATATAAATATTTAAATAATATAAATATAAATATTTAAATAATGTAATGTAGACGCAAGCATTTTCTGTACAGCTGCTTTGAAATGATATGCACTGTGAAAAGTGCTATACAAATAAATGTGAATAAATATTGAGTATTGAGTATTTTTACTGCAGTTGTAACTTTCCAGTGTAAATTATTTCATTTGATTGGTAACAGCCCTATAGTGTCTTATTATTTTAATTGAATTTATTGATCAAATTTAAGAATTTTAAATGAGAATACATAAGAATAAATTATATTTACAACACAGTAAATGACTGATCTACTTGTCCGAAGGACAAGCACATGAAAAGGCTTAATTTCGAGCCCTGTATTACAGTAATAGTTATTCACTGCCCGGCCAAAAACAAAAGTCGCTGTTTGGATTTAAATAGGCAAATGCTTAAAGGAATAGTTCACCCAAAAATGAAAATTAGCCCATGATTTACTCACCCTCAAGTCATCCTAGGTGTATATGACATTCTTCTTTCAGACGAACACAATCTGAGTTATATTAAAAAATGTCCTGGCTAATCCAAGCTTTATAATGGCATTGAATGGCTGATTTGTTTTGAAATCCATAAAAGTGCATCCTTCCATCATAAAAGTATTTCACACGGCTCCGGGGGTTAATAAAGGCCTTGTGAAGCGAAGCGATGCATCTGTGTAAGAAAAATATCCATACCTACGGCAAAAGAATAACCCCTGAAGCAATGTATGACATAGGATGTAGGAGTATTGCAAGCTTTGACGCCTCTCGAGGTTCAAACAAATAGGGCTGGGCAACAAACTCAAGCCCCTCTTATATCGAAATCCTCCGGCATTTCTCTTTAAAAATTCTCGTTTTAGACTTCTAATTCATGACCGGTGTTTTGTTTTGCTCTATCCTCTGCGCTTCTGCATTCGTCAATACGTCATGCGTTGGGTCAGGGGTTACTCTTTCACCGTAAATCGATGCGTACAGCCGTCTGTCGGAAGCTAGTTATTTTAATTTATAACGTTTAAAAAAAAATTCACACAAATGCATCGCTTCAGAAGGCTTTTATTAACCCCCCGGAGCCGTGTGGAGTACGTTTATGATGGATGGATGCACTTTTATGGACTTCAAAACAGAATCAGCCATTCACTGCCATTATAAAGCTTGGAAGAGCCAGGACATTTTTTAATATAACTCTGATTGTGTTTGTCTGAAAGAAGAATGTCATATACACCTAGGATGAGTTGAGGGTGAGTAAAACATGGCCAATTTTCATTTTTGGGTGAACTATCCCTTTAAGGGTCTATGATTGGATCATTATTGCAGTGATTATGATGTTTCTATCATGTTATATGTTTGGCATCAATTCTTCTAACCCTAATTGATGGAGTGTGTAGCTTTTCATTTCTTAAACAACCATGTATGAAGACACATCATGGTCATATTCCAGGAGGACAATGTCAAGATTCATCAGCTCAAACTTTAAAAGAATGAAGAATCATTTTCACACATGAATCGGCTCCAGACCTTAAATTCATGAAAAGTCTTTGGGATGTGCTGGAGAAGACTTTACAGAGTGCTGGACTCAATGCATTGTCAATACAAGATCTTGACCAAACATTGATGCTCCTCTTGATGGAAATAAATGTTGTGATGTTATTTCCATCAAGAGGCCAATTCACATATGAAAATGATTCTTCATTCTTCTACATTGTCATCCTGGAATATGGCCATTTTAACTTTTCATCATTTCTTAATCACCTTTGAGTTTTTGTTAATTTCAGTTCATTTAAATAATCCTGCAGGGTGACATGAATTTTACTCCCAATTAAAATGGGGTGATTAAAAACAAACTTTTAAAACTAATTATACAAAAATTAGAAACATTTTGTTTAGTTTTAGATGAATTATAGCATGTTATACATTTGGGACACAAAATGTTCAAATAAATATCCAAATAAATTTAATTACTAAACTAAATTAACTATGTCAACTACATTACTTGAATATATATGATAATTGAAATGAGCTAGATGACATCACCGTTTTCTCCAGAGCGGCTGTACAGCCGAATCGAAATTCGGTTGCATTATTTTCCTGTTTAACACTGTGAAGCTGCTTTGAATCAATCTGCATTGTAAAAAGCGCTATATAAATAAAGTAGACTTGACTTGACTTATTGCTTGAAATGTAATGTCAGGTACTAGATAACACGTTTGCTTAAAAATATATATAATATAATAAAAATAATAAATAGTTAAATATATGTGCAGATGACAATCAGCAGCTCTGTATTTTCACATTTGTCTGTCAAAAAAATCTGTTAAACATCGGAGACATAAAAGTGCCTGCCGTTGAAGAAACACCCATATGCAGTCTTGACTGTAAATTAACTTTCTCCCTCTCATCTTAGAGGACACATTTGTCATCCAGCTACAGAGACAGTTGCCAGGCGAAGTCTGAAGCCATGATCAATTCTGAATCGTCGATGCCCCGTCTTGTTCATATTTCCACTACGTCTCCCCTTCCATCTGTGGAGAGTTGGAAACCTCCTGCCCTCTCTCCCGGCCCAGAGGTGCCCAGCCCTCCACGACTTGTTATCCAGAACCAGGCCAGGGCCACAGCACCGCCCCACACAGCACAAGAACCTCTCAGCATGAATAAAATTAGTCTAATGCAGCAACATCTGGAGCGAGTGAAGAGTACAGCTGAAATCAGCTCAGAGACCAGCAACCTAGCTTTAACTACAGACCTTTCTAAGATGAGTAAGTAGTCCTTTTTTCAGAAAAATATTTAGCAAAATTCAGCAAAGCGAGTGTTTTCAATTAATTCCTATGAAAGTTAAGCTTCCATAGGCATGAACTGAAAATGCACCGTGAATGACTGACAGTGCAGCCGTAAATGTGTGCGCACTGTGCGGCCGTGCTCATTTTACTTTCGGTTTTGAATTAGCGCCAATTCGGGGCCGGGTTGCTTGAGTTGTGGGTTCATTAGCCTATTATTCTTTATGAAAAACACAACAACAAAACAGTACAATGACAAACTCACTTAAATAGGCGCCTTTACATTTCACTTTGAAACCAAATCTTCTGCGATCATCTGGTCTGTCAGCTCTTCGCTCTCGTGATGAATGAAATCTGACTCCTGCTGCGTTTGTGCTGCGACTCTCGTTCGGCTCACACTGTATTGAGTAGACACGTTCAGTTTTTAATTGTAGTGTCTGTTCTCTAACTGAACTAAATGATTTTATTACTATAAAAATCTAAACGACCGTGGGGGGAGGTGCCGCGGTGGGCAAGTGATGTAACCAGTGTTTCGCCTGAACACTGGCAACACTGACTCGCAGCAAGCCTAGAACACAGCCTGAGACAATGTGAGAAAGGAGGTGATGCTGCAATGTATATTATGAGAAAATTAGTGTTTTTGACTTTCTGATCCTGTAATTTAACAAAATTAGGAACCTTTAAAATAGCATAATAGGGGAACTTTAAGTGTAAATAAAGTGTATTTTCTTACCCCATTGCCATTTTTTTCATTGGCATTTGAACCTCGCTAAATTGAATGATTTCATGCTGCCATTTGTGTCTGTTTCCACTCCTGTAGGTTGTCTGGGTAGCTCTGATAGAAAGGTGTTCCTGTCAAACTGTATCCTACAGAGGGCTGGTAAAATGGCACGTCCTGGTGCGGCAGTGCGGTACCTCACAAGAAACATTTTCACAGTGGAGGAACTTTCTCAAAGCAGCACCACTGGAAACCCAACCAGACGCCTAAAGAGACTCGACCCAAACAAGATCAATGCCATCAGAGGTGAGCTGGATCTATTTCACGAATGGCCTTCTCTGTGCAGTGTTGCCAACTATTTTCAATGGAAAGTAGCTAAAGACGGCGCAAAATGACACTAGATAACAGGCCATTTACATCTGTTTCCTCTCCTAATCTGTGCTCACATAAGGGGCTTTCGCACCGGAGGAACCTTTGAACCAATGGCGTAAGTGGAACCAATGGCAGAAGTACCCGGATTTTGCCGTGTTCGCACCGCAGGAACTAGCCATTTTTCAAAAAGCCGTCTACACACAGATTATAGTCTATATATTTACTCCAGAAACTAACTCTACGAACAAGGAAAACGGTGATAGATGGACCTCTTGACATTTACGCTAAAGAGAAAATACAACACAACTTTGAGGGGACCAGGCAAAACATGATTATGTATTTCTGCTCCGCTAGCAACATTAAACAAACATCGACCACACAACAAACGCTAATACTTTTTCATATACTGTCTACTTTCTTTATATAACAGTTATATCTAATAACGTATTAGACAGGACTGTTAAACAGATCTAAACTAATGTAGACGGAGAATGGGAGCGCTGTGTGCTCAGGCTCTGGCGTTCAGCGCTGTCAAAGTAAAGGTCTGCCGCACCATCAAAATAAGAGTCACAACAACAAGCGCGGCTTACATCACTTCAGAGTTCCTACTGGTGGTGCGAATGCAACCAGGAAAATGTTCCTAGGGGAACTTTTAGTTCTCGGGAAACCACCCTGGTGGCTAGTTCCTATAACTAAGATCCTAGAACTACCTGGTGCGAAAACCCTATTCTGTATTTTAAAGGAACACGCAGACTTTTTGGGACTATAGCTTATTCACCGTATCCCCCAGAGTTAGATAAGTCCATACATACCATTTTTATCTCCGTGCGTGCCATAACTCTTGTCTAGAAAACTGCAACTTTTCATTTTCTGTCGGTCTTAGTACACGATGTAACTATACACAACACATGTAAATGTTGGCGTTATTTTGTCACTTATTGAGCAGTAGGCTAGATGGAGCCGTTTACCTCCAGTCTTTGTGCTAAGCTAGGCTAGCGGTGTTTACCACTTTATCAACTATTCATCCACCGATACGTTGAAATTACAGTATTCTATCAATCTTGAATCGGGATATTACCCCGTGGCCAACGGCAATAATATCATTAACTTTACGTTCACTGTTTGTGAGCTTAGGTAACACAATCAATCAGTTTAAGGCAGTAACTTGTAAACACAAAGCACAAGTAACCTGTATAGATAAAAAGGTAAACAAGGGTTTATTGAGCTATTCTTAACACACAATCTAATCTACTAAGACATACAAGCACGCATCCATTCATACAGTTTGCAGGGAAAGGGATGTTTGTTAACGGAAAGGAATGTCCCAAGTGTCTCGTTCAGACACGATTTCTTACCCGCAACCGGAGAAAATCAGGTGAGCGGCTGCGCGGACAGGAAGTCTCTTCTGCGAGGTTCAAATAGAGTTTTTCGGAGTTTCGTGAAGAGCTCTTGGTAGCTCGAAGGGCAGTGAAACGTGCAGGCAGGAAGGTGGAAAGGCCAGCACGAACCAAAGCAGAAGTCACCGCAAAAACATGGCAGTCAGCATAAGCATGAAGCAAAAGCAAAAAGCAAAGACATCTTGTTTGTCCTTAGTTTTAAGCGTGTTTCAAAGTATAGAGATTCATACGTGATAAATGTCTAACATACAGAGAAACTTCACAGGTTACATGATAATACACATAATACCTTGGTATATGTTTAAGGCACCGTTTGGTGGATTAATTCACATTATTAGTATGAATTCAGAGGTTTTGGCTCAGAATCATGCCTGAGTCCTGTGAGGTCTTTTGATGTGATATTCAGAGAGTCTTCTGGACTGTGTCAACCGACAAGGAGGGGGGAGGCAAAGTGTCCCTGTTTGATGTTTGAGCGCACCTTTTGCTTCCAGATAACACTTTGGTTTCATGTGTGAGGGTTCCTTGCAGGGGTTCTTACCCCTGTGGTCTTTACGGGTTTGAGATGAGGCAGACGAGGTGTCTTTTCCGGCCATTTGGTTCCATGGAGTAGTTTTATGATTCGTTCATGGTTCGGAGAGGGGGTCTCTGGAATGCTTTGTTGTGTCGACTCGCTGCTTGTTCATACATATTCTTACAACGGTGAATAAGCTAAAGTCCCAAAAAGTCGGCATGTTCCTTTAATATAAAATACTAGATGACAGCCACATGTCCAATAAAGCCATTTCCATTTACATATTTTCTGTCAGTCCAAAAATTCACTAGATTTGTAGCTAGGTGCTTTTTTAAATTAAAACATTTGTTATATCTAGAGACAAAGTTGCTAATTTGGCAACACGGTCTCTGTGTGATGTTTTTTTTTTATTACATTTAAATCATGGACTTACATTTCAAACATATCAAGCTTTTCTCAGAATTAACTTTTCTAAGAACACTTTCCTGAGGCATTTTTGCAATGACTTAATCAACTGCAATTTTTTCCATTTCAGACTTGATGCACAATGTAGAGATTTTGATTAAAGCAATAAATGACTTGCTCAGCTTCATATCGGTTGCAGTTTACTGAGCAGCATGAAAGTCACTCGTTTTAACAATGGTGTGTATTTCCACAGAGTGGGCGGTAAAGAGATACCCAAAATTTGATCTTCGAGAGAGAGGCAAAGACTGGAAAATTTGTCTGTCTGTAATTAACTCAATGGCCCGCTACTATCGGTTCATGGACAAGACACGGAAGGTGAGAATGAAAGCAACTCTTCTCTAACATCAGCGAAAACGGACACTGTAACATTAAACACTACACTGCACGACAACTAGGGATACAGACTCTGGGCAAAAACTGAACATTCAAGATGAACTTGGCCGAAAACCAAAAAATAAATAAATAATCGATAAACATGTAAACTCCACAGAAGAATTTTTAAAAAGTCAATAAACTAATGTTTTCATGACAGATTTATTCAAACATACATTAAATAATGAAGACATCACTAACAGGTTAAGTAAAATATAATGGATATGTAATATAGTGTATATATTTAGCAAATTTCTTCTAGCTAGCTAAAGAGTTTATGGACAATAGCTTTCTTGAGGTAAATCTAATGTTAAGTGACATTGTATAGACTACAAAGCTGTTTTGACTTTTTCCCCCTGGTTGAAACACTGATTGAGAGATTACACAAGACAAGATTAATTTCTGTAAGTTGTACTGCATCTTTCAACATTCTTTATGATGTTCATTCATGTTTATTTCTTGCTGTAACTATTAGTAGAAAGAGAGGAGGTGAGATGATCCATGCTGCAGCTTGAACTGAGACGCTACAGCGATCTGTCACGGCGTATTAAAGAGTGCCAAAACAACATTTGTTTAAATTTTTTAATAAATTCGACAATTTTAAAGTTGAGACTTCCTATTAATGGCACAGTATGTAAGATATTTAGATGGAAAATATCCAAAAACCACTAGAACAATGTTAAAATGATAAAAGCTCCGCTGGACTCGAGACCGGTGTGTCGCGCAGGTTTCTCACCGCCCTTGTTCTGTTCCCACAGCTCTTGGCCCGCTCTGCTTTATACCACAGTACCGTTAATAAAACTTTAATACATTTAGCTCATCCATGAACATGATTTCTGCCCGAGTCCGTCGGATCCTTTTCCATCGGCTCTAGGGATGTCAACGATTAATTAACAATTGATTAATTGTCGATAATACATTTAATCGATAAAACTTATCGATCATCGATTAAGCAGGGTCATGTACGTGCGTGCTCTCAACCGCGAAACAAGCAGCAGACATGAGGAAAAATAAAGCGAGAGCACCGGAGTTATGTTTGGGACCATTTTACAGCTGGAGTTACACCTTCATCATGACTATAAGTGAGCGTGTGCATTCGCAGCCTTTTGCTTTGTGTAAATGCAAGTTGTAATGCGTTTATTTTGTGTAGATTTATCTCATATAGGATGCATTTGGTTAAGAATTAACGTGGTAGTGAAGCGTGGCGGTGATCAGCTTCAGCGCATGCAGCTCAAACAGCAATGCACGACTAATAATGACTATGATTGGGACTGTCATGTTACATAACATTATAAAGAGAGCAATATTGTGATAAACATTGTGAATTATTTTTGTTTAGTTGCCCGTTTCATCACTTTGCTCCAGGAAGAGCGCGTGCACAACATGAGTTGCTATTCTGAATATGAATATCACGTAACTTAGTTCAAGTTCACTTGTACGTTCGTGTCATTTTGTGCAGATTTGTAATGTTTATTTTATATATATCGGATTAATCTCACATAGGATGCGTTTCTTTGGAGTTAAATAACGTGCTAGCAAAGAGCATCAGTGTGTTAATTCAGCAATTCAGCACTTCAGCTCGCGCAGCTCAAACAGCAATGCACAATTAATAACTATGACTGTCATATTACATAACATTAATAAGAAGACTATTTTAATAAATCGTTGTGAATTCATTAGTTTTCAGCGCGTTGTTCCAAGAAGAGCGCATCCACACATTCTGAATAGCACGCATCTGAGGCGGCGTTGGTGACACGTTGTAGCAGTCGTTATATTTGGTAATTAAGTAATTTAATTAAATGATCAATCACATCAACTCATTTTGCAATCCTACTAGCCCTTTATTTAGACTAAAAACCCTTCTCATTCATTTGGTGAGGAACATGGTGTTTTGAGCAGCATTTGCACACCCTGTCATACTGTTGCTATAAGCCACTGCTGTAGACGCATATCGCAGTATTAAGGCTAACGATTAATTGATCGTTTATTTAAACGACGATCGATCATGGGAATTTGTGTAAATTTACATCTCTAATTGGCTCTGGAGGTGAAGACGACAACTCCCATGAATCCATGCTTATTCATGGCGTCATCAAGCTATGCCTTTGTTTTGAATAAGCGACTAAAATTACATATTGTGCCTTAAAAAGTAACAAAGCACTGTGATTATTGGATGGCAGGCGCGCTACAAATGTTTAGTGAAGTTTTGATCACGCATCAACAGAAAACAGCACAGACTAAAAGATTAGATTTGAGAAATGCCGATTAAAATCGAGAAATGAATATTGTCAATCCAGAGCTAGTGTCCACAAAGCTGACATGTTTACCTTATTCACGTTGTGTGCACGAAATAGACACTGAACAGTCAAAATGTGCCATTGGAGAAGCGCTAATTAAACTTATGTGCATCCCTAAATTACCTCAATTTAAAGAATTTTACAATTAATTTGCCGCACTACAGGATTATTTAAATGAACTGCACCAAAAAACAAAACAAAACAAAACAAAAAAAACATCATACATCACAAGATTTTTCTTGGAGTGGTATTTAGTTAAGTTAATGTTTCTTTCACAGCTAAAGATTGAAGAAAGTGTAAAACCTGAGAACAGAGCATCAGTAACAGAGTCGGCACCTTCAGCAGTTACGTGTGAAGCGGCTGCAGAGATTGACGTTGAACTGTCTGACAGCGACACCGAGCAGAAACAGCAGGAAGTGCTGATGAGCCACATCACAGAAGAATACGACATGCCTGCTGACTGGGAATCTAACAGCGGTCAGTGCAGACTGAAATCTGTCAATGAAATGTAGTTCCTATTAGGGCTGTGCTTTGGGGTCAAGATCTCACACATTTGAATCTGAATCTTTTTTACATTAAAATTACATGTCAATACAGTAGCTATGTTTCCATCCCCCTATTCTTAATGTTGGGATATCGCATTAAAAAACTAGATGGAAATGCCAAGATGCACAAATTCTTGGCAGATTTTTTTTATCCGATAAGACATGCGCATAAACTATAATGGAAACACGTTTACCAAATGAATCCCTTGATGCACAGCAAAAAAAAAAACTCACGTGACTTGCCTCAACGGTGGATGTGATTGGATAACTGGACCAACCAGTGGATCAATTTCATTGAACAGCATCTCAAATGTTGGTTTGGTCGTTTTGAAATGCCTGAGCCAAAGTCTGTCATCAGAATGATGTAGTTTAACTCCCTCACAGAAGTGTCTCACACGATTGCATTCACAAGTACCTGCCTTCCAGCACAAGATAACATGACAGCATTTATTGCGCTTCGTCTGCGCGCACAAGACATTTATGATGGAGGAAAAAGAGGCACAGATTCTTCCCTGATTGCAGCAACTTCCATTTTATGCCGATTTCCCAGGAAGTGACGATTTTGTTGTCTTGATCACATAAGATGGAAATGCCGCTTAATTCGCAAAGGTTTTACGTGATATTCCAATTTTGCACCCAAGTTCAATTTGCAACTTTGGATGGAAACATAGCTAATGTCTTTAGGAAATTTAAATAAAAAAAACAACTGAGATTATATGAAATCATGATTATCACTTCATTTTATGGCAACAGCTATTTAAATACTGCAAATAGTGATACTTTTATATCACTTACATAAATCGCAAATACATTGAAATTATTCCATACCACCCTACTTCTCATTAGATATTATGGCCAATCACAAGGGTTGAAATTGCGCAACCAACTATAGAATATGGCGCTTAATATTTAAAAACAGTTTTATTGCGCTACATTTTGGTGCTGAATTCAGATCACTTTCGTAGGCTATTGAGTGAATAAAATTGCTTTCATTTCCCTAAAAAACTATTTTGAACTGGAACACTGCCCCGCCTCGAAATTAATTTGTCCCCCATTTCCAGCCCTGCA
Organism: Rhinogobio ventralis; assembly: GCA_039654625.1. NCBI lineage: Eukaryota > Metazoa > Chordata > Actinopteri > Cypriniformes > Gobionidae > Rhinogobio > Rhinogobio ventralis. The sequence goes on along the minus strand of CM077203.1, from coordinate 29,082,076 downwards.
TGTAACCAAGTCAATAGGAATCAATTTGCCAGATCGCCAATCCCTTCAATAGGACATGTAAACACTTGGATCAGATTGAAAACCAAAACCTGAAAGTTCTGCACATGTGCAGTAACATAGAAATGGCGCAATGACGCATGGAACAAGCCACTATTTTTGAGTAGTGTTATAAATGACTGACGTGTCATTCTAAAATTCTCGTTCCAATCATTGTCTATGAAGTGGAGTAGGACAATGTTGTCCCACCAGTCCTTGCTTCAGATTCTCATCCACAGACGCCTTTCTTTGGCCGTGGGAAAGGGCTTTTCACTGCTTGATAAATATAAGCAGCACAGCACAAAGCTTCATGTTCTCGTCGTTTACCAATCAGGACACCAAATAGATATTAAGCCTGCTTTTTAAATCAAAGAAAAGAAGGTGATGACCTGCGATGATGGTTAGTAAGCGCCAAACATTCATGCAGTGTGGGCATGTCAAAAGATCAAATCAGATTTGAAGCGCGTGACAAACGAGCACATAAACCCGATCACTTTACTTAGCGTTCATGTAAACACCATGTTCGGATTCATCAATCGGAGCGATTTCATTCCGATTGAAACAAAGTGACCATGTAAACGTCTTATTCCTTATTTTGGTGTGTGTTTCTGAGCAGTGTATCTCGGCCCCCCTCATCGGGATGTGAAGGTTCCTGGGTTTGCCTTGTCTGCAGCACATCTGCGAACACGTCCCGAGCTTATCGCGCGGTATCTCATTAAATTCATCTTCCCAGAGGATGTGCTGGTACGCAGTAACGTTTATGGTGGCGTGCGGCGTGGCATTCAGGCTCTCGACCACAACAAGATTTCTGCACTGCGAGGTGAGATGTTTGACTAGCGGCAATGTAGTTTGGTAGCAGATTGGGCACCAGCTCCGGTACAAGCACCCAGCGGTGGGAAAGACGTAGTTTTGAATGAGGACTAGTTCTCAGTTCCCAGCCACAGTCACAGCTTCTTTCACTCTTCTCTTCTTCAGAGCACCTGTTGGAGCGTTTTCCCTGGATGAAGTTGGAGGAAGATGGAAGCGACTGGAAGGTTTGTGTAGGCGCTATAAACAGCACCATCCGCAAGTTTCGATATGAGCGTAAAATGGGCATAAAGAGAGGGATACGCTAGCACTGAGCATCCGTCGATCAAAAACTGCTCAATGTTGAGGTGAAATCTTCATTTGCAGAGGTGTTTGTAAAGAGCGACTTGTGTCAAGACATGCTAGCTAGTAGCTGTTACTGGTGGTTTTTCTAGAACGTGTGACTTGTATTTAGTTTAATTTGTGATTTATACTGGTTATTACTTTAATAATATAATTTTCAACAGGAAATCTGGAAAAACCTTTATTTGACAACATTAAAAAAATATACAGATGTATGAACAAAAATGGTTAATATATTGATTTATTTAGAACAAAAGAAATGTTAATATATTATGCATTTTCTTGTCATTGAAATATAGCAGCTATAGAAAAGAGAAACAAACAGCTGTTGCACTTCAGTTATGAACATTGTATTTAGAGTTCAGATGATTCATTGAAATGAAATATATGTGTGTGTGTGTCAGGATTAAAAAACAAAACAGACCCTCACAAGTATGAAGGATCATTTTTTGTGTCACCTTCAACCTGAAATAAAGCACAGAAGCACTGTTTAATCAAAGTGGTTTTTGTCCCTTAATCTACTGAATGAAAGAGTATAAAATAAGTCCTACCTGAGAACTAGCTGGCATGATGGAGAAACACGCCTCCTTTGGCAGACGTGATGTTTTTTTAGCTCTTTTCTTGAGGTTTTTGGTGATGTTGTTGATCACTCCAAGACACTGTGCCCATGACACACCCCTCACGCCGATGTCAAACTGTGGATACATCTCAGCCAGAAACTCTAAACACACACACACACACACAAAGTATATAGAAAATTATATATAGAAAATTCCCTGTTTGAAAACCATCAATATTTTTTTTCCAATTCAATTTAGTAATGCTAATGGTGCACAAATTACACACGTTTGTAATTTCGTAGTTTGGGAATAAACCCTCTTGGAGAGAAACTTCACAAATTCTTCCTTAAACGTTTATGCATCAATGCATAAAATTTTTTTTTTAAAAAATCATATTTTTAAATTCATCATTCATTATGAAAAAGCCTAAGTGGCATGTTGTGTGCAAATTGCCACACTAAATTAAAATCTTTTGTGAGCACTGACAATACTTTTTGCACACATGCAAAAAAAAATCTAGATATTTAATTTGATCTTGTGAGGTTGAACAACAATGATTTCTTAAAAACTAGAAAGGACTGTGTTTACCTCGAAGGGCTTCTATTTTGTTTGGGTCGAGTTGCTGGATGCCCTTTGCGGGGTTGCCTGTGACCGCACTGCAGGACAGTGTGCTGATGGGGAAGAGAGCGTGAAGCACAGGCTCTACAGCCTTTTGGGGCTCCACCTCCTTAAACACCTCCTTGTACACAGACAGTGGGATCCACACTTTCCGCAAGGGGCTCCCGATCATTACTGAGGAAAAAAGGCCACTAATCAATTTCTTACAACATCGATACTTAAACTAAAATTATTGAAATAACATTTTAAAAATGTTTTTCCTTATATATATATATATATATATTAAAGTCAAAAATGTGAGTTGAATAATTCATTTGGCGTACATTTTAATTTAGGGTGTGTTCACTTGGTTCGCTTCGTTCGGACCAAAAAACCCCAAAAACATTTAGTCCTGGTCCGCTTAGCATTCAACCCAAAGATAACCAACCCTAAAGGCACAGGGATATGTGCACAACCTGATTGGGCGGCTTTTATGATGCATTGCCTATTTTGAGACGGAACTTACCGAACATCCAAAACAATGCTGCGTGCTGGGATAAATGTGCTTTTTAATTCACTGCCATTATAAAGCTTGGAAGAGCCAGGACATTTTTTATATAACTCCGATTGTATTCGTCTGAAAGAAGAATGTCATATACACCTAGGATGACTTGAGGGTGAGTAAATCATGGGCTAATTTTCAATTTTGGGTGAACTATCCCTTTAACCACCGGACTATTTAAAAATGTAAAATTTTATTTGTGTTTGTAGTTTTTAATCGAATCCTCGTCCAAAGTGCAATGGGTTGTGGGAAATTTTAGCCGTTAAGAGCGTGCACGGATCTGCACTTTGGATACTAACCAGACAAATTAGACCATCCGGGTATCTTTGGAATACTTATTTCTAGGGATGGAACGATTACCAGTTTCACGATAAAATGTACTGACGGTTAGTATTATCATTTAAAATTTAATCATCATTGAAACGGTGTTTGATTATTATCACGATTTTGAAAACTCGTGGTAAAGCCTGTCGACCGAGCATCTTTCTGGCGCAGGCGCTGCGAGCAACATTGTTTTTTGAAGCAGTGACAGCACTCGGGGGATTTTTCAGCTTTCTAAAAGGACCAAATCTGAGGTGTGGTCATATTTTGGCTTTTACAAAAGTCCTGAGGGAAACTTAATTGAGTGAATAGTGTGAAAGCCCCCTTAAGTTGTGATACCATAGACAATTGATAGAATATCACATTTTGCGATCATTAAAGGCAAGTCAATACTTTTGTTGAAAATGTAATCTCTTTACATGACGACTTCTAAAATGACTTTCCAAGAATTTGGCCATAAAATTACATTTTTAAAAGATTATTCCCTTTCATCATCTCAAACAGTCTTATGTCATTGACCTTAATAACCTAGCATGAGACTGCCCACCAATTACGTCATGCTGTCAAGTCTATATCCTACCTTTGTTGTCCTCCTGAACTTGAAGTGTGGCCTCTTTATTGTTGGGCATCTTCTCCAATTCAACGTTCTCCCCATCCACCTGAGCCAAGCCATTCTGCTGATGCTTTGAGCCTGTGTTACACAAAGAGCCTTTCTTCATTATCTGGGATGGCTGTTGATCATCTGTTGTCTCATCTCCAAATGGCTTTGACATGAGTAAAGCAGGATCAGGAGTTTGAGACTGGCGCTGGGATCCATTATTGTGGCCCGCACGTCCACGTCCACGTCCACGTCCTCTGCCCTTGCCTCTACCTCTGCCTCGTCCTGCACCAGGAGGTTTGCCTAACTGAAGGCTGTTGTCAGCTTGCTGAAAATCTGCCCTGTCCGGCCCTCGCTTCCATGGAGGGGTCCACCGTGGGTTTCTCTGGACTGGTGGACCAAGACGCTGGGTCAAAGACCTGGACAACTGCGTTTCTTCAATAGGTAGAGATGCCTGTCTCTGAGATGTGGGACACATTATCAGCGTAAACAAATGACAAAAACACACTTGGTGAGTATCCCAACAACAGGTTAGAAAAGTCCTTTTGAATAACCCAGCAGGTTATTTAGACTTGCTCTGAATTTTGCCAATGTGAGGGAGGACGGAGACCTGATACATGCTCTGTGGCCCTGCTATAAAATACAGGAATTTTGGTATAAACTTGATTTTATTAATAGGTATCAGGATTGTGCTTTTTTGCTTTCCTGTTCCTTCTGGTTTGGCTCCAGTATTTTGCATAAATGCTAACGAGACTAATTGGCCATATGCCTACCAATAAATATTCAATTATCGTGTGTCCACCAAAGTATTTTTAGCCAGCTAAAAAATCCCTGGTGCTCTTCTGAAAACGACCAGCTGGTGGCGCTTGAAAGCACTTTGCAAACTCACCGTTTTTCCAGCCGAGATACTTTGGTTGCTATGATACAGAATATCCACGGCAGTAATGTGTTACTAGTATCTCATTTTGAAGAATATTACTGAATATAAAAATGCAGTAACCAGCAATATTTACTTATTATTAATCCATTGTTGTACAAGTAGGATGATTGGGTGGTGTAGTATTTGTCCCGCCCCTCCTCCACTGTGATTGGACGGCTAGGTAAAAAGTGACCGTGCCTTTTACCCAAAGTTGTACAGTTAAAAAAAAAAAAAGACTGAGCAAATCAACTCGTGAAATATTATGATGGTACATAGTGCGTCAAAATGCAATGTCATCAGTTTGCCTAAATTATAACACAGAACGTTCAAATGTTTTACGCACCATTTACACGTGGTAGGGAGCAGGTGTACATTTCTTTCATAGAAACTAACATTTTGAAAATACAAACATTTACAAAAATTTACGTCAGAATGGCTTTACGAACGATTTACACAGAAATTCGTTCTGCTCGTGTTTAATGAATGAGGCCCAATGTGTAGTATGATTATAATCCAGACATACTATATTCACCATGTTGTCAATATCATGTGACCTACCAGTGTCAGTTGTCCCTTCACCTCCATTCATAAATCCTCTCCCGTGGCCTCATGGGATAGTAAAGTGTCTATCATATACTCACTTCAGAATCTCACCGGAAGTATTGGGTCATCCGGGGACTTTTCACATACTGTTTTTCGAATACTATAAATTTGGACATACTACTCTTTTGGCGTATTGCTCCTATAGTAGGGAAGAATTCGATTTCGGATGCAGCTCATGTGTCTGTATTCAAGAACTTTCAAGAAGCGTGGAAACCCTGAATTAATGCATACTTGTTACTATACATGTGGCTTGATATAACACCTGTGTTTTGTTTTGCCTATTAAAGGCAAGTAAAAAGTGTGTATAAAAAATAAAAACCTTTTTGGACATATTGTATTACTACTAGTACAAAACTAATGCATCACAAGGAGAGAAAACAAAAACGTAACTGATCACAAATTATAGTTTATGATGTGTACCTGTACCAAGATCACATGTACTAGAAGGAAGTCTATTGTCTCCTAGTTTTAGTGAGCAACTCTGGTGTCTAATTATCCTGCTCCTGGAAAGCCACTGTCCAATCCTAAATAAACACACCTGAACCAGCTAGTCAAGGTCTTCAGGACCACTAGAAACATTCAGGAAAGTGTGCAGGACTGGACTGCCCTGCTTTTGATGAACTCAGATTTATTACTGCAGAGTTGATTTTGGTGAGACCAAATGAAATCACTCAACAGTTCAGTGACGCATCAACAACAATACATAGTGATAAAATAGTTTACAGACAAACCTTTGACGCATTCTTCAGCCTTGCTGAGCTCCTTTCAGAGGATGGCTTTAAAGAAAAGAGAACAGATTATCTTTTTTCAAAAAATCTCACATAAAATGTCTAAGTACAGGCATCAGTAGAATATAAATATCATGGTCAGTTAGTCTCAGGGCTTGACAATCAGAATTTTGTTTCTGCTGGCCTGGTCGATGCATTCAGATTCTAACTTGCTCTGGTGATGCTTTTACAGGGCCTGGGGCAAAGTTTTTTAAATTTTTTTTTGTTAAATATAAAGATCATCACAATACACATTTACAACAAATATCTTTTCTTTTTTTTTTAAAGTAATTAAACACTTTTCATACTGTGCAATAGCAGCTTTAAAACCCTCTAACACAGCTGTACAACCCTGATCCGGGGGATCCACTTTCCTGCAAAGCTTATTTCCAACCTGCTTCAACACACCTTTCTGTGATTTTCAAGCCATCCTGAAGAGCTTGATTAGCTGGTTCAGGAACGTTTGAGGCTTTTTACACCTGGTCACTTCATGCGTTTTCTCTGTGACAAGACCATGTGTAAACGCCCTCCGCAGCGCTTGAGACCGATTCAAATCAAATCACTCAAACTACTTCAGTAAGTGGTCTGAGACGCACTCTAGATGAAACTAGACAAGTGTAAATGTATCTGGTTGTTGAAACCACGTGTGAATTTTGCTCATCCTTAATGTTAAATAAATAAACGTGTGAGAGCGTGTTATAGGCTATATGACGTTATAGGCAGACATGACGACACTACTGCAACACACATCGCCGCAGAGGAGATGATGATCTTTTTGGCAAGCCAACGCACAAGCTGCCGCAAACGAAAAAGTGGCAGATGCTCAAAACACAACCATCTTCATTAAAAGTAGTGAGACTAAATGATCTTACCAGTGCTGATGCCGCTCTCTCTCCTATTGTGCTCTTTGATCTTGAAATTAGCTGATGATAAATAAAATGCAGATTATATCTGTTGCTTTCCTTGACGTGAACAGTTGGCAGCGCCACGGATGATTTCATATACCAGCTAACATCAGCATTAAAGACTTAAAATCATTTTAGCTCAACTCACTTCCAGACAGCAGCGAGCGTTTGATTAACTTCTGTTTGTGATCCGATGTGGATTCTGATCACTGTATAAGGCAGAAATATTTATATGTGATGCAAAAGAATGCGCGCAAACCATTACCATAGTAAACATGGTAAACAACCAATTAAAGAAATCAGACATATCGGCTATCACAATCATGTATTTATTTCATCTGTCAGTACGTCTTGTCCCTTTATACTGGACTGTCTGATATCCATATTTAGCTCTGCTTAAGTAATAAAATAAAGCAACTCTTCCTCTGTTTCTCTGACTGAAAATATAACTGTATTGGGACTGTCCCTGGAGAGAGTGCTAAAGCTCCTCAGGACATTTTGTGGAAATTTTGTAGAATCTAAATGTGATGTAAACATACTGTCCTGTGACTACAAATAAACAGAAACAGATGCGACTGAATAAGCAGGCTACGCGTGTCCTCTTTCTTTTGTGAAATAACGGTAAATACCACTTCTGTGGGACTAATGGGGCTAAAAACACAAATTTTTCATTATGATCAATGTATCACTTATTATGATAAAACATCGATGCTTGCGTTTTAAATCTTTAAGTAAACAACAAAAAATGCCAGCAAACGTCCGTTTTGCCGATCCTTAATGCCGATCTCGTTAGTTTCCAGTAATTTCTTTCTAAATAGTTTTCTGATAAAAACCATTTGCTGCAAAGATGTGTTTGTGTGACATTGTTCCAGAGAGGCGTGTTACGGGCGGGTTTTAGTGAAGCGCTGCGGAGCTTCTGGCCCGACGGTGGAATTGCAGCGTGGTTTTGGACTCAGTGCTACAGGTCCAAGGCCATTAGCCCAGCCCGGCCCATTGAAAGCCCTGGCTCACACTGGCCAGACAGTGGAAAAGCAGCTATTTATGTGGCCTAGTGTAATGGAACTGTTTTAACTGCATGAAGTGACCAGGTGTAAACAGGCCCTTTGATTAGGGTTGGAGCTGAACTCTTCAGGACAGAGGGTCCCCTAGGAGCAGGGTTGAAGACCTCTGGTATAACATGCACTCACGAACATAACTGACAGCATAAATTGGCCAACTGATGGTTCTGTCAGCTGGCCCTGGGTCATCCTTATTGTCAAGCCCTGGACTTAAAAGGTTAAAAAGGTCTACAACACCTCATTTGACATCTGTATGTCAATCTTCTGTTCAAGCCTCTGCACTGCTGCATGCAGGAACTGAAAGACAACAAACAGATGAGATATATTTAACTGGTGTATTAAAAAGACCTTGATTCTGATCAGACATCTAATGTGTTATAAAGTTGAAAACAGAAGCTCTTACCCTACAATAGTTCAGGACCTCAAGCAGTATATTCTGCTGATCCTCCCCCACAACAGATTTGCTCTGGGACATTAATGAAAAAGGAATCTGATCTTCATCGGTGTAACAATTTATTGGTGAATTGCGTAATTTATGCATAGAATGGTTACTTGTATGAACTTAAGTAAGTAGTTTCAAAATGAACACTTATTATTAGACTCAAACCTGTATGGGTGCATTTGGGAATACTGGAGGCTCCATGGCAGCTAAAGGGCTGATTGCCATGTTCAGGCCGGACATCTCTACAGGACCTCTGGCTGAATCAGACGGAGGCACAGCTTGGTAAAATGTGTGCTCTTCAGAAGGGAGTCCTACATTTATGTCCTTTGGAAGAGAATGATCATTACTGCCATGAGCAACATTGTTTATTTGATATTACAAGTAAAGGACGTTTACTCATCCCCCATGTTTTTCCAAACCCATACGACTTTCTTCTGTGAGAAAATAAGTGTTCATTTCGTTAACGAAATCTATGACAAAAATGTTTGTTGAACCTTTTTTTCCCCATGACTAAAATGAGACAAGCAGCGTCATTAATAGATGACTGTGACTATGTCAACATGTAATATCGTCGACGAAAAAAAGACAAGACTAAATGTAGTTAACTAAAACTTTACCAAATAATAATAAAATAAAAACTTTACAAAATCTTGTTTTTGTAGAAGAGACAAAATATTAGATTGTTTTTAACAAGCTTCAACGCGCCGTCATGCTTGCCAGAAGATTTCAATTCCCCCAATCAGAGCTTTTCTCTTAAAATTATACATTTTCTGCCCAGTGTTTTACTTAATCTTTGCAATCTGGCAACCATGCATAAAATGTTCTCCATAAAATATGCAGCACACAGATAAACGTTGGGGTTATAATGTTCAGGAACAGTGTTTAAAATAAATTAAACGCTCTAAATTCGTCAGCCTTAGGAAGGTCAAACAAATGAGTTTTGGAAACGTGGAAAAAACAGCGTCTCTTTGACATAGCGACAACACTCTTCCAGGCCTCGTCCCCCTTTTTTGCGTATTCCGTGGGTGGGGATTATTTAAATGAGGAACATTATGACTTTATAAGATCCGGAAAAATTGCGTAGTCCAAACAAGCCGCTCGTTGTAGTTCTTGAAAAGTGGATTCTGTTAAATAAAATGGTAACACTTTACAATAAGGTTTCATTAGTTAACTACATTAGTAAAAGTAAACATGAACTAATAATGAATTGCACTTATAAAGCATTTATCTGATAATTTCAACATTTACTAATGCATTAAAATCTTTCCCTTGAGCTTTTGATATATAAAAGGTCATGGTAATATAAGAATATCCTGCAAGTTTCAGAACTGAAAACTTCCTTGTTAGTCAAAGAAAGGCTTTTATTGACACCAGACCCAGAAAACGACAGGTTTTTCAAAGTGGGGATCTTTGACGTCAAAGGGAGGCAAGCACTGCCTCAGCAGAAGAATATCAACGCCTACTTTATCACCGCCTGTTTAGCCCCGCCCACCAATTTGCGCATGTAACGTAGGCCTAGTGTTAAACCATCGAGCTACAAAGCAATAAACATGCTGTTGAGGATTACAAAATATTGTGCAGTGCCTGGGTTCAACAGTAATGCAACAAGTAACTGTGTTCATTCTAATGCCTGATCTGAAATGTGATGATTCATGTAGTCAGATGTTCTTTGTCAGTAAATCAGACCAGTGACTAAACATCAACTTGCGTTGTTTCTCTTATTAGGATGAAAATAATCTGTTATTTAACAGTGATTAAATTCTATAAAGAAAGCGATCAAAGTAAGCTCCCTTTGCAATCGCTTGAGCAGCACGCGCTGCAGCTGTCAATCAAACAGGAGAGTTTATCAGTGACGCGTTTATCAGTGACTACCGTTTTATTCAACGAATCTCTTAACTATATCACGTTAATCTACAATGATCATCACTGCAACCTTTCATGCCACAATCTTAATATAATGCCATAGATCTAAATGTAATGCAACACTTTTCACGATTAGTTAACCATAAGAGCTGTAATTATAAAAACTAGCTAAAAGAGGGAGTAATACTATTTTAAATGCAAAGACATTAGCCAATCACAGCAGTGGGTGTTTACACTGAAGTCTCCCAGCGGACACGCCCCTTAAAACAGAGCGTTCAGAGCAGAGGGCTAAAATCAGGGTAGGAAAAATGCCTTTTATTTATAAATTATGAAAATGTTTGATGTAAAAAGCATTCTAACATTATAAATGCACCCCAGGAAACATCATAAAACGATTAAAAAACAGTTCATGACCCCTTTAATGCACTGTGAACTAACATGAACAGCTGTATTTTTATTAACTAACATTAAGTTAGTTCATGTTAACTAATATCTCCCTCTGGAGTGGACTTCGAGCTTTGTAACCTTGCAGATCTTTTTTATGCTCAAACAGCAACATTACACACTAACTAAAGTTGAAAATGTGGAAAAGCGTAATAGGACCCCTTTAAACCGTGACTGGTCATATATTATACATGCAAAAACCAATCATTTTGAGGTCACCTCTGGCATGACAGAGGCACCATTTGATTTAAGCTACAGCAGATATGGGTTTAAAACGGCACAAGAGTGATTTAGTTTTGTTCTTTCATTCCCAGGGAATCGAACCCATGATTTTGTTCACTAGCAATCATTTTGTATTCCACTGAGGAAAAACTATATTTCAGTGCAGGGCTCGACATTAACGCTTGTCCGCTTGTCTGGGACAAGTGGATTTTTTGAAGGGGTAAGTGAAAGAAAATTTTACTTGCCCGACCAGACAAGATGATTAAAACATCAATAAAAATAACTAGGGAATCACCAAGATGCAAGAATGATTCTGCATTAATTTAGTGTAAGTGGTGATCGATAGTGGATAATATGTATAATGAACTGAAGTAACAAGGTTGCGCTGTTGACGCTCGCGCAGCCTCTCAAGGAGAAATCAAAACAAATGAGCACCGCTCACACATAGTTAACTTAGTACGGTAAAAATTTAGAAATGTGGAGGTTTTTTTATATTCATAACATATGACAGTCGCAACGTCACACTACCAATAGTGCTGTATTCCTGAATACCATCACGATTGTTTTTGTTTTTTCAGCAGCGAAAATAGATCCAAACAAAGATCACAGCAGAACCATAACGCATTTCACAGCAACAGTGCATTACTGACCGATTCAGCGTTTTGAATGAATTGGTTGAATCAAAGATTCAATGACCTGTTGAATGAATCAGCCGTTTGAACGAATCGACTCTCATTAAGACGGTCACCTGCCGCCACCTACTGGTGGTTTAGTTTCATGCTTAAACATTCTTTCTAACATTTCTTATTTGTATATACAAAAAAATATTTAAAACAATCTCATAACATTATTTAATGCAGTTGTAATTTGTCAGTGTAAATTTAATTTGATTGGTAACAGCCGTATAGTGTCTTATTCTAATTTATTTTATTGATCAAATTTAAGAATATAAGATGAAAGCTGAAGCATAGCCAATATTTAATAAGACTAGGGAAAAATGGCCTTTATAAAAGGTAAAAATATCACAAATATGCAGATTTAAAATATGTCAATGCTGATTGAACACTGGTGAGAATATTGCTGCAGAATAAATTATATTTACGACAAAAAAAAATAAATAATAATAATTCCGGACAAGCACATTGTTTATTCGGACAAGTGAATGACAGATTTACTTGTCCGAAGGACAAGCACGTGAACAGGCTTAATGCCGAGCCCTGCAGTGCTTTAGCAAGTGAATGCAACGTTACTTGGGGAAACTCAATACTTTTCACCAAGTCACCTCAGGGGCTCCATAGAAACCAAATGACCCATAAATGATGACCATTTCATCACTATTCCTAAGAATGTAATATGAGCATCTGGCTTAGTTATTTTTATTTCTTAACTGCTAAACTTTTCATTAAAGAGAGAAGGGCGGCTGTGGCACAGTACCCTGTCTGCGGCACTACAGTCAGGACTCGGTTTTCGTCTCGGCTCAGCCAGAAAAGGTTGTCGGCTCTTGGAACTCCTGGAAGACTGTTTCTCAGGGGGCGCAGAATCCTCCCGGTTTTCTGAGAAAGAAATTGAGGAAAATATACAACTGACCCAAATTTGTCCATATGCATGATACACTTAAAGGGATAGTTCACCTAAAAATGAAAATTACCCCATGATTTACTCACCCTCAAACCATGTATATGACATTCTTCTTTCAGACGAACACAATCTGAGTTATATTAAAAAATGTCCTGGCTAATCCAAGCTTTATAATGGCAGTGAATGGGAGCTTAAAAAAAGCAAATCCATCCATCATAAAAGTGCTCCACACGGCTCCGGGGGGTTAATAAAGGCCTTCTGATGCGAATCAATGTGTTTGTGTAAGAAAAATATCCATATTTAAAACTTTATAAAGTAAAATATCTAGCTTCCGGCAGACCGCCGTCCATATTCAACTTGTGTGTAACGCCTCTCGCAGTTCATGTCCGCCGGAAGGTAGATATTTTATTTTATAACATGTTAAATATGGATATTTTTCTTACACAAACACAGAAGGCCTTTATTAACCCTCCGGAGCCGTGTGGATTACTTGTATAATGGATGGATTCCCTTTTTTGTGCTGCCATTCACTCCCATTATAAAGCTTGGAAGAGCCAGGACATTTTTAATATAACTCTGATTGTGTTTGTCTGAAAGAAGAATCTCATATACACCTAGGATGACTTGAGGGTGAGTAAAACATGGGGCAATTTTCATTTTTAGGTGAACTATCCCTTTAATATTACTGCATTAGATACAAAATAAACCATGCCATTTAGGCTATATATAAAATTAAAAAAACATAGTTTGAGCAAAACATTTAGAAGAAATGTGTTGGGTTCTAAGTGGTGAAACAATATAGTGTTGAATAGGAAGTATGGCACTTTAGTTGGTAATGTAAGTTAATGAACTGTTACACGTGTGAATACATCTAACGTTACTAAAAAAATTTACTTTAAAAACGTGCATTATAATGTCTTTAGCTTTGATCGGAGAATGAGATGTAACGTTAGGTCAAACACAACCCAAACCTCGCTCTCGGATGTTTCTTCTGCTCCAGGATAAGAGTTCTTCCTCTTCATCTTCCTCGCACTCGGAGGACTCGATAGGAGCGAATATACTCAGATCCATCTCAGGATCTTCATCTTCGAGCTTGACAACGATATAATGATTGTTTGTTCCGTCCTCATCACTGTTTGAGCAACTTTGAGGGCGCGAGTCAGAATGAAGCTTCATTTTGAGTCACCACGCGAACAACTATCGAGGATTTTCCAGATAAAGGGCTTGTTTGATCCTTACTGAAGAATGTGCGGATTGTTTTTAAGTTTCAGAGAAGAGAAGTGCATCTGTCGCGTTTGAGTCGCTGACTGTGTGTGTAGGAATGGGCGGATGGATCTTCAAATAGCGTACTGATACTGACGTAAATGCTCAAGGATATAGCCTAATTTATTGATAACGACACTAGATGTTTCTTTCAAAGTAGTGATTGTAATAATTGTTTAGCATGAAATGAGTGCATATTACAAGCGGCGAAATTAAAAAAATAAATGTAAAAAAAGAGCGGTTGTGCAGGATAGGGACTATTTTTCCTTCCGCTCAGCACATTCAAACAGAGCACGAGCAGTCAGTGTTTGCCGGAGATGAAAGCGTTTCTCTTCACTGAAATAAATAACCACTAAGTTAATTTGTCGTTTACTACAATAGGGTTTCTATGGAAGCTTGCAAGAAATAAAGGGTAAAGAAATAAAAGGTAATTGCGACTTTATATTTTCACAATTCTGACAGTTTTTTTAATTTGTCTCGCAATTCTGAGAAGAAAGTGAATTGTGAGATAAAAAGTCGCCATTTTGTAAACAAAAAGATAAGAAGCCACAAATACCTTTATTATTAATTATTATTATTATTATTATTATTATTTATTCCGTGGTGAAAACAAGCTTTTAATTAACAAATAATTTTAATTCAGATTATTCAATTATTGATTGTGCGTGTGATTGTTGTTATTAATGATATGGAATATTATGAGAATTTGGACTATTTTTACTCCTAAATGATGACTATGCACAATGTTAATTATTCTTTTTATCCCTTAGATATAGGGAATAATTCTTCGTTCTGTAGCCAAGGTCAAGGGAGTTAGATGTTTCTCGTCCAACATCAGTTCCTGACCTCACAAATGCGCTTCTAGAAGAATGGTCAAAAATTCCCATAAACACACTCCTAAACCTTGTGGAAAGCCTTCCCAGAAGAGTTGAAGCTGTTATAGCTGCAAAGGGTGGGCCAACTCCATATTAAACCCTACGGATTAAGAATGGGATGTCATTAAAGTTCATGTGCATGTGAAGACAGGCGTCCCAAAACTTTTGGCAATATAGTGTACAATTGATGACCAAATCAATCAACTTGATTTCATCTACAAAACTTGTGTTGGAAATTCAGAAAAGTGAGAAAATCTAAGCTTTATATCTCTGTTGGGATGTCAATGTTTCAAACCGATGCCTCCCCGAAAATGTTTTCTACATTTTGTTATGTTACAGCCTTATTCCAAAATGGATTAAATTCATTATTTTCCTCAAAATTCTACAGACAATACACCATAATGACAACGTGAAAGAAGTTTGTTTCAAATCTTTGTAAATGTATTAAAAAAAAAAAATCACATAAGTATTCACAGCCTTTGCTCAATACTTTGTTGAAGCACCTTTGGCACCAATTACAGCCTCAAGTCTTTTTGAGTATGATGCTATAAGCTTGGCACACCTATTTTGGGGCAGTTTCTCCCATTCTTCTTTGCAGGACCTCTCAAGCTCCTTCAGGTTAGATGGGGGAGTGTCGGTACACAGCCATTTTCAGATCTCTCCAGAGATGTTCAATCAGTTTCAAGTCTGGGCTTTGGTTGGGCCACTCAAGGACATTCACAGAGTTTCCTCTAGACATGACGCTTGCCATTCAGGCCAAAGAGTTCAATCTTTGTTTCATCAGACCAGAGAATTTTGTTTCTCATGGTCTGAGAGTCCTTCAGGTCCCTTTTGGCAAACTCCAGGCAGGCTGTTATGTGCCGTCTGGCCATTCTACCATGCAGGCCTGATTGATGGAGTGCAGATAATATAACAGATTCTATAAACAACTATAGAAGGTCATTTTGGCTTTCTCCATCTCACTGTACTGCACACCCGGAAGTGTCTAGGCACACAACTAGCCCATTCAATAGACATTTTCTTCCCAATCTACACTTTCAAATTGTGAAACCCACATTGTCATTTTCTTATTTTTTATTTAATACTTGTATGGACTGTCCAGAATGTTGTCCCTTCCGTCAGCCCGAGACACTGGGATAGGCTCCAGATCCTGCGACCCTTGGACAAGCATTTAGGAGAACAATGAATGGACTTATCCTGATCAGATGGTGCCGGATCCGGTCAATATCCAGATCAGATGGTGGACCTGAACTTAGACACGACCACAACACAGCCCTTAATGTCAGCAGAGACCGTACCTACTAGACTCTCCCCTGTAAAGGCCTTGTCGACATGACAGCCATCGGCACAGATCCTCAGCAGAGACCACAAAAATCAGACAGGTCCTCCACACAGACCCTATGACCAGCTTCGGCTCCATATTGGTGTGATGATTCCGATCTTCAAGCAAAAGGAACTGGATAAATATTTGAATGCTACCGATCCCAATCTGAATTCTGATTTGTGATGCAGCCTGAGTCCGGGGCGGACTGGCCATCTGGAGTGGCGGGAGTTTTCCCGGTGGGCCGGCCCGTTGCTACGTAAATATATATGAAGAATGAATTATAGTAAAATTACGTAGCCTATATCCTTCCGTCAGCCCAGATGAATGGCCTGCTTGGCCCACTTGAGGCAAAAACTCTAATCTATTTAGCCTGATCAGTCTCAGTGGTCTAAAAGTGCTTGTCAATGTCAAAATGTTTGAGATATCCAATCAAATCGAAGGAGGCGGGATTTATTGTCCACAGAAACCGAGGAGTGCGGCACTTTAATGCAAGCCGAGGTAAGATAAACAGTTGATAATGACGAGTCAATACAGCAATATTTCCCAGCTGTTTATGATAAAAAAAAAATAAACAACGGACATTAATTTCCAGGGATGCAAACTACTGATGACCTTTTCGAATTTCTCAGATCTTAATGCCATTTATGTTATTTGTCACACAATGCACAAAGTAACATTAACGTGGCAGTTTTCAGGGAATGTTTGTGTAGCTATTTGTTTCCAGGCTTTCTTCATTAATTTCATAATCATTTGAAAATTATTCATAAAACTCACAATATCATTCTCAAACATAGGCCTACACTAAAACATTTCATATTCAAGTAGCATATGTCCCGTGTAGGAAAGTGTCATATACTAAAATAAATATATAATTTGCTAGTTAGTTCACATGCATTATTTTACACAACAGTTTGAAATCATTAAAACTTTTTAAATGTTTTTTAAAGAAGAAATTTTATTTGATCAAAAATAAAGTAAAAACACAAAATATTAAGAAATATTAATACAATTTCCAATAGCTGTTTTCTATGTGAATATGTTGTAAAATGTAATTTAGTCCTGTGATCAAAGCTGAATTTTCAACATCATTACAACATCAACAGTTTCACATGGTCCTTCAGAAATCATTCTAATATGCTGTATTTTTCATTAAAATACTACAGGACCAATATATTTTTTAAACTCTGTTCCACAATTGAAGCTCTAATCCATCTAATGACAGATGTCAACCTCCTGAAAGCACTACATTCTTCTAGACCATTGCAGTATCTCACAAAAGTGAGTACACCCCCCACATTTCAGCAACCATTGAAGTATATATTCTTAAGGGACAATACTATAGAAATGAAACTTGGATATATTTTAGAGTAGTCAGTATGCTGCTTGTATAGCAGTATAGATTTACTGTACTCTGAAAATAACATACAGCCATTACTGTCAAAATAGCTGGCAACAAAAGTGAGTACACCCTAAGTGATAACAGTGGTACATCGTTTAACCATGCAAATTCATCACGTTCATGGCTAAGAAATCTCTGAGGATTTGAGAATTAGAATTGTTGCTCTCCACAAAGATGGCCTAGGCTATAAGAAGATAGGTAACACCCTGAATCTGAGTGACATTGGCCAGGGTCATACAGAGGATTTCCAAGACTCGGAACAGGCCTTGCAAGGGTCGCAAGAGTCAAAGAAGTTGAGCCCTCGGCTGTGTGTCAGGTGCAGAAGCTGGCTTAAAAAAACAGATGCATGAGTGCTGCCAGCATTGCTTTAGAGGTTGCAGTGGCGGAAGATCCGCTTGTCAGTGCTCAGACCATACGCCGCACACTGCAACAAGTCAGTTTGCATGGCCGTCGTCCCAGAAGGAAGCCTCTTCTGAAGCTGGCTCACAAGAAAGCCCGCAAACTGTTTGCTGAAGACATCCTGTCCAAGAACATGAATTATTGGTACCATGCACTGTGGTCTGATGAGACCAAGGTAAATTTGTTTGGCTCAGATAGTGTGTGGGGGCGCCCTGGTGAGGAGTACCAAGAAAATTGTGTCTTGCCTTCAGTCAAGCATGGTGGTGGTAGCATCATGGTCTGGGGCTGCATGAGTGCTGCTGGTACTGGGGAGCTGCGCTTCATTGAGGGAAACATGGATGTACTGTGACATTCTGAAGCAGAACATGATGGCCTCCCTTCAGATAAGCAGTTTTCCAACAAGATAACGACACCAAACACACCGCCAAGATGACAACTGCCTTACTGAGGAAGCTGAAGATGAAGGTGATGGAGTGGCCAAGTTTGTCTCCAGACCTGAACCCTATTGAGCACCTGTGGGGCATCCTCAAGTGGAAGGTGGAGAAGCGCCATGTGTCTAACATCCAGCAGCTACGTGATGTCATTATGGAGGAGTGGAAGAGGATCCCAGCAACAACCTGTGCAGCTCTGGTGAATTCCATGCCCGCAGGAAGATTAAGGCACTGCTAACAATGGTGCTCACACAAAATATTGACACTTTGGACACAGTTAACTTAGGGTGTACTCACTTTTGTTGCCAGCTATTTTGACAGTAATGGCTGTATGTTAAGTTATTTTCAGAGTACAGTAAATCTATACTGCTATACAAGCAGCACACAGACTACTCTAAAATATATCAAAGTTTAATTTCTACAGTATTGTCCCTTGAGAAGATATACTAAAATGGTTGCAGAAATGTAAGGGGTGTACTTACTTTTGTGAGATACTGTATATGGACTGATTTTATGGTAGGTATTGAACTTTAGTAATATTAAACTTCACTGTATAGAAAAAAGATTTCATATAATATAGTATATATTACTATACTATTTGCCATGTGCACCAGGAAAGACAAATTATAACCTAAAGAAGTATGTCAGTCATTCATTAATGTTAATGATAAGCATTTCAATAAATAAAGAGCATTTATATTTCTGTATAAATAGCATTTATATTTTTATGTTAGTAAGTGGTGTTTAAAATGGCTCTGTGCATAATGAGCTGGTGGGTTTACGGTGAAGTGTGTTGCAGACCAGGTGTGATGGACTGCTTTGTGCCAGAAAGTCCAGGGCAAATTTTTTGCCCCAGTCCGCCCCTGGCCTGAATTATAATCGCACCGTGTTTGTTCGTTGGCCAGAGGAGAACTGGCTCCCCGACTGAGCCTGGTTTCTCCCAAGGATTTTTTCTCCATTATGCCACCTGATGGAGTTTAGTTTCCTGTCCACTGTCACCTCTGGCTTGCTTAGTTGATGACACTTAAAGGGATAGTTCACCCAAAAATGAAAATTAGCCCATGATTTACTCACCCTCAAGTCATCCTAGGTGTATATGACATTCTTCTTTCAGACGAATACAATCAGAGTTATATTAAAAATGTCCTTACTCTTTCAAGCTTTATAATGGCAGTGACTGTTGGGTCATTTTTGAAGTCCATAAAAGTGCATCTATCCATCATAAAACTGCTCCACACGGCTCCGGGGGGTTAATAAAGGCCTTCTGAAGCGAAGTGGCTCATTTGTGTAAGAAAAATATCCATATTCAAAACTTTATAGACTAAAATAACTAGCAAGTCGACTTATTGAGTGTGAGACCTTTCCCATTGTCATTGCCGAGAGCTATTTGACAAGTTCAGACTGCAGTATATGACAAATGCATTTCACAAATTGTTTGTCAATACAAGAGTTATAATACACATGCTTTTATGATAATCTCATATGATCTCTGTGTGAAGTCAAATGCTGCATGGCAAACATGTCTGTCGCATATGGAAAAAAATAAAATATGATTTCCACAAGATTGATTGTGGGATATCAATTAGTATTATGGGATGTCGATGAATATATATATATATATATATACACTCACCTAAAGGATTATTAGGAACACCTGTTCAATTTCTTATTGATGCAATTATCTAATCAACCAATCACATGGCAGTTGCTTCAATGCATTTAGGGGTGTGGTCCTGGTCAAGACAATCTCCTGAACTCCAAACTGAATGTCAGACTGGGAAAGAAAGGTGATTTAAGCAATTTTGAGCGCGGCATGGTTGTTGGTGCCAGACGGGCCGACTGATTCAAGCTGATAGAAGAGCAACTTTGACTAAAATAACCACTCGTTACAACCGAGGTATGCAGCAAAGCATTTGTGAAGCCACAACACGCACAACCTTGAGGCGGATGGGCTACAACAGCAGAAGACCCCACCGGGTACCACTCATCTCCACTACAAATAGGAAAAAGAGGCTACAATTTGCACGAGCTCACCAAAATTGGACAGTTGAAGACTGGAAAAATGTTGCCTGGTCTGATGAGTCTCGATTTCTGTTGAGACATTCAGATGGTAGAGTCAGAATTTGGCGTAAACAGAATGAGAACATGGATCCATCATGCCTTGTTACCACTGTGCAGGCTGGTGGTGGTGGTGTAATGGTGTGGGGGATGTTTTCTTGGCACACTTTAGGCCCCTTAGTGCCAATTGGGCATCGTTTAAATGCCACGGCCTACCTGAGCATTGTTTCTGACCATGTCCATCCCTTTATGACCACCATGTACCCATCCATTGATGGCTACTTCCAGCAGGATAATGCACCATGTCACAAAGCTCGAATCATTTAAAATTGGTTTCTTGAACATGACAATGAGTTCACTGTACTAAAATGGCCCCCACAGTCACCAGATCTCAACCCAATAGAGCATCTTTGGGATGTGGTGGAACGGGAGCTTCGTGCCCTGGATGTGCATCCCACAAATCTCCATCAACTGCAAGATGCTATCCTATCAATATGGGCCAACATTTCTAAAGAATGCTTTCAGCACCTTGTCGAATCAATGCCACGTAGAATTAAGGCAGTTCTGAAGGCGAAAGGGGGTCAAACACAGTATTAGTATGGTGTTCCTAATAATCCTTTAGGTGAGTGTATATGTGTGATTTGACAGAATAAATACTCGTGTTTTGCTTGGAGCTCACTTTGTAGCTCTTTGAGATAAGTTTCGGTTGTAAGAGAGACTAACCTGGATCGCTATTTCAGACAAATACATTTTATGTAATTTTTACCATTGAGTGGCCTGACAAATCATTTTATTTGTGAATTTCCACCACAATTAGGAGCCTTTAAAATAACATAATAGGAGCACTTTAAATAACATGACAAGCACATGTAAAATGAGCCACTGTGATGGGACACTCACACTGCATCTTGTACTTAATTTTTATGACTAGCAGATGGCAGCACCGTGTTGAAAAAAAAAACACACAGAAAGATCACATAACTTCAAGCATGATTCCACAAGATGGCATTGAAAACTAAACAAACCAGCAATGCAGACAATTCAGAAATAGTCTAGGGCTGTTTGAAATTGCCTCCTACACCCTCATTCACTATTCCTTACATTAGTCCACTAATATAGTCCACTTGAAGGAGTGACACTCAGTACACATCAGGTGTACACTCATTATTGCCGTGCATTGTGGGATTGACAATGTCCAATACGGTTTCAGACATCACTACAAATGGCTGTCCCCTCAAATAGTGCACTGTTTAAGGATATAGGGGGCGATTTCAGACACAGCCTGGGTGTTTCTTTTATCTAAATGAATGCAAATCCGAGATTATTGTGTTTGCACCCCCTAATGTTTCTGGGTCCCCATGTATTGATTTAGGCCCTTTATCTATTTATGGTATATACATTTTTTTTTTTTAAACGTAGGGGTAATTTTTGATGACTCCAAATTTGCCAAAACAAATTTTGGTAAAAAAAACTTTGGCAAAAGTCAAGTCATTTTTGACATTTTATGATTTAGAGATAGTGATGTGCGCATTTGTGTCTTCATGTTATTCGGACTACTATAATTCCCTGTCAGTCAGTCAACATTGACATGATTGCAAATTGTTCAGAATGCTGCAGTGAGATCATTGACAGGTTCTCGAAAGTGGGACCACATTACTCTGATTCTGTTTTCATTACATTGGTTGCCAATCCATTATGGGATTGATTTTAAGATTTTGTTGTATGTTTTTAAATCTTTAAATGGTATGGCACCACCCTATTTATCAGATTTGTTACAGTTAAGACCAATCCACACCGCACAGACAAACACGTCAGATCAATGTGTTACCCCTGTCAGCATCTGCTGACGTTGGTCGGGGTTTATCATGCTAGCAATGTGTTAACCCTCTATGGTACGGTGTTGCCTCCAGGCAACATAGTCTATTTTAGTTTATTTTTAATAAAATGAAACACCAATTTATTGTTTAAACCTATCTCAGGGAAGAAGAACTCGAATACTAATCAATGAAAGTGCAAACAGTGGCCCACAGTGGTCCATTTTGTGTCCTGTTTCAGCACATGTGCACAGGTCACATGGCTCCATATTTTCACCAATGAAAAGTGCATTTTTCACTAATTTGCATCCTGTTAATCACCCACAAAAAATATGAGTCACCTTCACTGGTAAGTAATGAAGTATTTTCAAGAACTTTACATTATATATCATCAAATGTTTTAGAGTAAATAACAAAAAAACTGTGTGTTGCCTCAAGGCAACATTGTGCCATAATGCAATCGCATAAGGCCATACCAGACACACTAGGTTGGATACAAATATAGTATATTTGTAAGGAAAAGAGTTAGAATTCTCCAAATATATTTGCAATTTTGCATGATTTTGTAATGCACTTATAAGAATAGTAATTCACATACTATAACTGCACATATTATGATCTGCAGGTTTTCTATAGCACTTAAAAAAAAAGGTATAAAACACAACTGCCAGTTGATGAGGGTGAGGATGAGGTGTCATACTGTGATGAGGAAGATGAGGTCATAGTGACAATCCGGCAGGGAGAGAGTGAGGGTGAGATCAAAGATGGAGATGGAGATGAGGATGAAGATGGATATGATAACCTTTGGTAATACTTTTGTTCCACGATGGTACAATGTTGCCTGAGAGCAACAGCTGCATTTAAAATGTTACTTTTTATTAAATATGAAATTTGTAATACATTAAAAACTGGATAAATGTGTTTGTTCAGGTGTCTGGTTAAAGAAATTGTTATATTTCTTTTTTCTACATGAAAATGTCAAATGTTTCAATTTGTCCGTTGTGGTACAATGTTGCCTTGAGGCAATAAAAAATAAATAAATAGAATATATATATATATATATAATTTGCTATTGTTATAGTGTCCTATTTTAAGCAGGAAAAACACCACAAATAATTTTCATCATTTCAAATCATATTGCGTACCATAGAGGGTTTTAATTCTGTCTATCTCTCTCTGTCTGTCTGTCTATCTATCCTAACCCTCTCTTTATTTACAGTAAGTGATAATTCAAAGCGCCTTACAGTTCACAGGGTTCCTTCACAGTTACTGTTCACTGCACATTCATTTGTATGACAAAATATGTTGATTTTTAAATGATGTCAGACATACTTTAGTCAGGTATAAAACAGGGGTTTTGAGTATCATATATGTAGATATGTGAAATAGTTGAAAATAGCTAACATTTTTGTGGAAACCGTGATAATAAATCTATATAAAAATACACAGAAATAAGTTTAATTTAAATGTGGATTAAAACAAATAAACAGAATATGTATGTGTCTTCTGAACATTGTAACACTCAGATATGTGCTTTATGTTTATGCACAACTGCACAGTGGCCACTTCTAATGAGATTAGATTAGACTGCCACTCTCCATTCATTTTCTACCAGTTTATGACCCACTTTATGTAGCAGAATGTGAATGAGATTTTCAATTATAATAAAATCACTTTTCTCTTTTCACACATTTTTGTTTTAATAAGAGACTTTAACAGCATGTTTATTTTTTTTGTTTTTTGTGTATTAAATTGTAAGTGTGAGACCTTTCCCATTGTCATTGCCGAGAGCTATTTGACAAGTTCAGACTGCAGTATATGACAAATGCATTTCACAAATTGTTTGTCAATACAAGAGTTATAATACACATGCTCTTATGATAATCTCATATGATCTCTGTGTGAAGTCAAATGCTGCATGGCAAACATGTCTGTCGCATACGGAAGAAAAGAAAATCATGAATCTGCCTCACCCAGATCTC
Source organism: Rhinogobio ventralis (assembly GCA_039654625.1). NCBI lineage: Eukaryota > Metazoa > Chordata > Actinopteri > Cypriniformes > Gobionidae > Rhinogobio > Rhinogobio ventralis. Next base: position 29,057,907 of record CM077203.1, on the reverse strand, counting down.
TCTCAGCATAGGATGTACATCATGTTTCATGAATGCATGTTTTTGCCTGCTATAGTTCTCTCTTTTGTTTTATTTTCCCTTGCACTGAAGGCGTGAGATTGGCAGTGCAGGCGTTAAAAAATAAGATAAAATCACAATAACAGCATATGTTATCCCAAGTGTAACAGCTAACACAATGCTGGTGTGTTAAAATACTCCTTAATGCTATGACCGGCCTGTGTCCTGGCAATTCTTGCTCCTGAAGCGCATTATACACTTAGGTTTTTTTTTTTTTATTGTATTTGTTATACATTTGTATTTTGTTTTTTTTATTAAAAAAATGTATTAATGAATTTATAATTATGAACTTGACATAAACTGTAAATTCATAAATTAATTAATAATTAATTAAGTTCATAATGTTATGCCTGATTGGTGTACAGGATAAAAAGGACTACTGACTGAATTTCTCATGAGTGTGCAGAGCTCAAAATCTCAAATATAAGATGAAAGTGTTTTTTAATGCATCTCTTCCATTTGTGCCATTTTAAAGTTTTAATGACTCTACTGTTAGTTTGAAATGTGGAAAACAGTCTAAGTACAGAATGTGCAGGTGTGTCTTTCGACTTTCAGGGTAATTATTGTTTTTCAGTGCATAACTGAAATATCAGTTAACTGGTTCAGAACAGGTTCATTTAACGATGTCTCTGGCACCATATGAATGCAATAATTCAAAATGATATACGCTATAATCCATAAAAATGACAACTTTAACATGTAAAACATGACACATTAATGTAAAGGAAAATGAAAAGCTACCAGAGTAATTGCTGAACAAACTCTCATTCTAATAGTATGAACTGACATGACAATCCCTGAGAAACATAATTATGAATTACATTATAATTAAATAAAGATTTTCCAACTAACCATATATATTGTTGTAAATTCCCAACGACAAATATGAAATAAAATAAATATAACAATCCATAAAAATTAACATAAAATATACACATTTCTGTTAATTAAGGCAAAACTATGGTAAGAATATGAGAATGTCAACAGTAGATGGCAATTAATTTTCCAGATGCACCTGAATAAATTAATCGAAAACAAATCTCTATTCTGATAACTTTATTATCATAAACTATGGTTTCACCTGGCTCACATTTTCACCAGTGACCCCTTATTATTCTATTCTATTCTATTCTATTCTATCTTCTCTGTTCTGTTCCACTCTGTTCTATTCTACTCTGTTCTATTCTACTCAACCATATTCTATGCTACGCCATTCTACTCTACTCCACTCTATTCTTTTATTCTCTGTTCAGTTCTATTCTACTGAACTCTATTCTATGCTACGCCATTCTACTCTATTCTATTTTGCTCTATTCTATTCTAATCTAATCTATTCTACTCAACTCTATTCTATGCTACTCTACTCTATTCTGTTCCGCTCTGTTCTATTCTACTCAACTCTATTCTATGCTACGCCATTCTACTCTACTCTATTCTATTTTGCTCTATTCTATTATATTCTATTCTACTCTATTCTGTTCTGCTCTGTTCTGTTCTATTCTATTCTACGCAACTCTATTCTATGCTACTCTACTTTACTCTATTCTGTTCCACTCTGTTCTATTCTACTCTATTCTATTTTGATCTATTCTACTCTACTGTACTCTACTCTACTCCTCTTCTCTGTTCTATTCTATTTCACTCTGTTCTATTCTACTCAACTCTATTCTATGCTATGCCATTCTACTCTACTCTATTCCATTTTGCTCTATTCTATTCTATTATATTCTATTCTACTCTATTCTGTTCTGCTCTGTTCTGTTCTATTCTATTCTACGCAACTATATTCTATGCTACTCTACTTTACTCTATTCTGTTCCGCTCTGTTCTATTCTACTCTATTCTATTTTGATCTATTCTACTCTACTGTACTCTACTCTACTCCTCTTCTCTGTTCTATCCTATTTCACTCTGTTCTATTTTACTCAACTCTATTCTACTCCACTCTATTCTATTCTGTTCTTTTCTACTCAACTTTGAGTCTTTTAACAAGTACATCACACATATCGAAAGCATCATCTTTGTATGTTTCTGTATCATTAATACAAATGAAAGAATGACATGACATGAAGGAATCTAGATGACTGTGCTGATGGAATTCAATGAGTTGTACTTTCATGACTAATTGCCATTTGTTTTCTGCTAGGCTATATATTAACACGATAATGTAAAACCTACACTCCACAGTTTTGCTAGAGGCACAAATCAAACAATAAACATGCAACCGATGATTATCAGAAAGAAAACATCATAGTGAGAAGATGCTTATTTTGTGACGTGTATTGTCCTTAAAAAACATTTCATTGGCATTTAGGTTACATTGTGCTGTTGGGACTTGGGAGGAATATTTCCTCTGGCATGTCATTATCTGTTTTCTATCCTGATCAGTTTTTTCTATGCTAATGCCGAGTTCAGACTGCACGATTTTCAAAGTAGTCAGATCACTGCTCTTTTCACACTGCACAACTATCTGGGGTAGCATTCGGTCACTGCTGTGTTCACACTGAACGATGGGTCGGCGACAGGGGCTTTCACACTGCATGACTTTACAAGAGGATGAATCGCCGACAACTCACAACCAAACACACGCAAGAAGTGATTAGGAAATAACGCATGATCACACGTGTTCTCGCGCACGACTGGAATTGTTCTTAAAAATTACAGCCCACAAGAAGCTTGCATTCCAAATTGTCTGTGCACTGATTTGCAGCGAAAAGGAGAAAAGGAAAAAATGATAATGGAGGAGGAAATGGTTGGGGAGACATGGGGAGCAATGATTGTGTTCTGCAAAGAGAGTTGGAGTTCTTTTTTTGCAATGTGCTGCTGTTGCGTCTGGTCAAGCAAATGTTTGTGCTTTGTTTCTGTTTCATATAATTGTAAATATATCTATTAAAATACTGATATTCTGGTCTATAACTCCTCCTAGAACTTCCCGCTGCCCTGTATCTTGCTCTCTCATTGGCTGCAGGTCATCTGCGATGTTATTTTCAGTCAGAACACATTTCACACAGCAGGATTTTGAATCGCTGACAGGTCCAGATATTTAGCATGCCAAATATCTCACGGGCATCAGCGTCTTTGATAATTCACACTGCGTGATTGTCACACGCGTAAACGAGCAACGATTTGCCTATGCTTTTGGGGATTTGTCTGCGATTTCGCAAAACCTGGGCTAAAATCGTGCAGTCTAACCTCGGCATAAGTTAATTGATGCAGTGCAGTTTCACTGGTTAGGCACAAAAGGTTTGCTCTGCCTTACCATTAGAACAATCTTTTGACTACGACGTAGTGAAGTCCACAGTTTTACGTACGTTGAGTTAGTTCCATTCGAAAACAGTCAAACAGACGTACGTGGAGTTTGCGAGGACACTTTTTGAGAAAGGGTGTCTTTCCAACAACTTTTTAGAGTTGCTCTTGTTGGAAGACTTGCATACCAGAAAGGGTTGTTGTCCATTTAAACAAACAGAAAATCACTTCGCTTGAGGATGCAGCAGTTTCGTCCGAACCCCCTCTGCTGCCACCCCTGTGATGGAAGTATCTCACCCTCAAATTCTCTCACAATTGACTAAAAGTGCACTCTCTCAAATTCCACTCGCAAATCGTTCAGACGAGTTTGTTTTTATTGCCTTGACCTAAATCATCTAACTTCTGACTGTAAAAAGTGGAAGCAGAAAAGTATGATGTCTGCGACTATAAAGTGTCGCACTTCTGCAGTCTCAGTCTTTTCAACCTTTTCTCCTGTCTGGTTGAGCCCTGGCACATTGGCTTACGTTGGTAACTCATCAGTGGACTTTCCTCATACATTTTCAAAAATACCTTTCTCGTTCTTACTAATTTAAGCAATAATTCAAAAGCATTGTCTTTGTAGCACATAATACATGAGGTCAGCCCCTAAAGATTACGTAAGAGCTTCAAAAATCGGAGTGATGGTTTATGTTCTTGCCACTTTGGTGTGAAGTGTACAAAAGGTTTTGTTTAATCGTATTATACCAGACTGCAAGTCGCAAGTTCGTTTCCTTCCGATGATCCGATCTCAAAGTTTCAGAGGTTAGAGATATGAGGCTTACATACTACTTCAAAAGGTAGGTTAGGTCTGTGTTGGTAACTACTGAGTCACTACTGTCACGGCCAGCTCGTTCTCGACTGTCACATAAAGAGGATCACACATTCAAACAAAATAGTTTGACTTGCAAGATTGTTTATTTAAATACAATGGTGATCTGTTACAGAAATATAACACAGTGTCTAGGGGTTTAAACAATAAAGGGAAAAATAATAATCCAATAGGTGAGGAATGTTGATAACTAATAAACAAACTAGAAATATAACAAATTGGAGCAAATGACTTCTCTGGAGATGTTCCACCAGAGGAAGTCCTGATGAGCAGGTGACTACAACTTTTATACTCTCCGCCCATAAATTAATCAATTAGGAGTGATTGTCTGCAGCCAATCACACCCTCAGAGACCAATAGAAGACAGGGTCGTAACACTACTGAGCTAGGAACATGTAGGCTACCTGTTTGTTGTCACAGAGACTTGTGAGGCAAAAGCCCATGCGTTTCAAACGTTTTTAATACATGGAAATAAATCACAAAATTTGTAACCTGACCCCTAGGTCTACTGAACACTTTTCATTTTTTCTCAGGTACACTTGCTTAGTAGCATGTTGTAATGTCCAAGCACTGTGGTCAAGCCAGCTGCGGAAAAAAGTGTGTGCGTGTATTACTATGATTACGGTAATTTCAGGGCCCACAGAGAGAGAACCTGCTTTCAGAACGCTTATCTTTGAGTTGCCCAGAGCTGTAAGATAATATGAAAAGATATCATGTTTTGTATTCTACTTTGTTATCCTTATTAATAATATGTGCAGTGTCTTTGACAGTGGTGTATTACTTTGAATAATGTTTTTTTCTTTAAAGGACACATTTTTTATTTAGATGTATTTAGAGTATAATTAAAAGCACAAAATAAAGTATATACTCTTTCTATGATTCTTTGTGCAATTTCATGTGTTTTACTGACTGGAATGACAGTTATTCTTAAATGCATCTGTTACTCTTACTACTGTATGCATTACTGACTCAGTTATTATGGAATTCCAAAGCTGACTAAATTATAAATAAATACAAAAATAAATATACAAAGAAATGTTAAAAAGCAAAAATAAATGGGTACTTATACGTTTATTTCCTTATTTATGTATAATTGTATTTTTTTCCACATTTATTTATTTTTTATTTTTTTATTTGTGATTAATAATAATTTCATGTGCTTCCAAAGTATCTGTTATCAGATCTGTTGAAGATGCGGTTTCTGTTCATGTGTGCCAAGACATTTTTAGAAATCCCGACCAGACGTTGTTTTACGGCCATGTTCAGAATAAAGAGTATGTGTGGTAACCCTACATACATACAGTTAAGGTGATATTAAATGACTTAAACTGTGATATAAGATTTTGGATACATTGCTCATTTCTAAGTCATTCATTCCCTGTGTGACTTTTTGCAAAGGCTTGCGTTTCGTTTAAACACGCCCCCCTCATTAGCATACAGACAAAGAAATGTAGAAATAAATAAATGTGGAAAAAAATACAATTATACATAAATAATAAATACTACATTATTTTTGCTTTTTTACATTTCTTTGTATATTTATTTACGTATTTATTTATTTATAATTATATCAGCTTTGGAATTCCATATGCAATGTCCCATAGCCTACCTCATTTCACTGCAGCGTTTTGGAAATTTCTGACATTACGGGCCTCTGAAGTTGAATAAAGTCCACATTTCCAATAACTAGAAAAAATTAAATAAAACAATGGCCAGGTCTTATAGGGGATGTCCCATACTATATGCATACGTCATATATGAAACAATTTTACTGCAGCATTTTGGAAATATATGACATTATTCCACTCCCTACACTTATAAAAACCTTATTTCTAATAAGTAAAAAAAATAATGGCCAGTTCTTATAGGGGACATCCCATATGCATACCTCATATGAAACAATTTTACTGGAGAGTTTTGGATATATGTCACATTATTCCACTTCAGGAATAAGAAATTATTATAAATGAGTCTTTATAGATCTCATAAGTGTAATAATGTAATATAACTCTGCAGTGAAAGGGTTTCATATGATATATACATATAGTATGGGATGTCTCTTGCTTGGCTTCTTCCTCCTTTTGTTTCTCTTCTTCTTTTTCATGCTTTCCACTAATGAATCTCAATAAGGAATCCCATGTATTTTGCTATTCTGTATTTGCTAAAATGCAGTACATGCAGAAATTTCCTCACCATTTACTCATTTTTTACACTCATGACATCCGATATGCATATGCACTTTCTTTCTTCAGATGAACACAAACGAAGGTTTTTAGGAAAATAAATAATCTCTGGAAATACATATAATGCAAGTTCATGGGTTCCTAAATGTTGAAGCATCAAACAGCACATACAGCAATAACGACGGTATCCATATGACCCCAATGGATGAATCAATGTCTTCTGAAGCGAAACGATAAGTGTTTGTAAGAAAAATACCAATGCTGCATCCCTATTTCTACTCTGCCCAAAAGGTTTGTTCTTTTTTTGTGAAGAAAAAGTACACACTTTTGAGTGTGTAGCAGAAGAGTAGGCAATTGTAAATGTGTTCAAATCTAACCACTTCATATCTGTTTTGCAGTCTGCACATTTTTATTTGGAAAAAAAAAAAACCTATATGACCTCTCATTGATTTTAATGGGAATTCCTAGGTGTGTGTGTGTACGTGTGTGTATGCATGTATGTTCTTATGCCTTCATTTGTGTGTGTGTTTGTTCTGGATTGTGCTTGATTTTTTATATTTTTTTGACAATTAAAAAAGAAAAAATCCTTACATTCCATTCATTCACATGGGGTCAAATTGCCCCCCGAGGGAAGGATTTGTTACTTTTTTTAATTTCAACCACATAAACTCCTTGAATCCAGTTTTTTTGGGTGTGTGTATATTTATGGTTCAAAAGTCCCAAGGTCTTGGACCACTCAGAAGAACACTCGAGAAAAATTGAAATTCATATTGGGTCAAAATGACCTGAGGGAAGGATGAGGGTTAAACGGCCCTGTCAATCATCTTGTCACAGTTTACAATTAAATTTAATTTCCTACCGTATCAGAGAGAAATATAAACGCACACTGAACTGCCAGTCGTGGGTCTTTCATGCGAAGACTCTCCTCATGTGTTTGCAATTTGCATAATGATGCATTTAAAAGTTCATGATCAAACATATCTTTAAAAAAGTGCTTTTGCAGATGAAATCAAATGTGGATAGCATTGAACAAATATCTTTTCATCAGGTTATATACTGGTTATTAATCACTCAACCCCCTCAAATGAAAACACTATTAATATGACAAGCTGCATAGATTAACTACTTTGTAGTTTAGCTAATTTTTCTGAAGTAATTTGTAATTTATCTAGCTGAACACTAACAGTCTTACAGCATGAGTCTTATGAGTAGCTTGCCCAACACTGACAGTATTATGTTTTATTTTCTGTCTATTAGGGAATAAATGGTGAAAGTTTACTTATGTTATGTTTTTCTGTTTGTAGATAGCCACAAAGCATGGCTATTTGCACCCTAAAAGTCTGGTGAATCCAGAGAAATGCCATTTGGATTTCACAGGAGAAGACTGGAGAGTAGAGCTTGTGTAATGGTCTGGTTTAATTCAAGTGTTAATTACAGTTTAATTAATATAATCTTCAGAAAATTTTGTAAATGGCATGTCTGTGAGGGATGAGAACAGGGTGGTGGTGGTGTTGGCTACACCCACAAGGACATATATGACTTCATATATTATGAACATTGCTAAGTCATATGAACGGCATGCTTTAAACCTGTTTACCTTTTTAGTCAACTGTGAAGACTGTAGTAACCGCACCTTAATAACTGTCAGGAGCATGAGTAGAAATTATGGATTCTGTTGGATGCCTTATTGGAGTGCTTCTTCAAAAAGTATTTGATAAAGTCAATGCCAAACCAACGTTATTATATATATTTGTTAGCACTGAACAAATTGACATCTCATTTCGTGCAAGCTTAAGAACCATAAGTAACAGCCATAATGCCATTTGTTGATTCATATCAGTATTCCTCTAGTTTAGATAATTCATGCTGCTACTAGGCCCAATCAGCAGACCCTTTTGTGGAAGGACCCTATCAGAGAAGCATCTAAAATAAACTAATACAACACAATAGGACCATTAAGAAGTTTTGCAGTTCAACAGACTCAACTGCATACGTATTTCCGCTAAAATCTCAACCGGTATAGTATTCTCCAAAAACACACTGTGGTAGTAGCAATTACTTCCTGTCATATTTATAATAACTGTCAATCACAAATAATTGTATTATATTATAATATAGTATATTGTTTAGTGTATCATTAACTATAGCTAACATAACATTTTAGCATATTATATTAAAAATATCTAAATATCTTTAATATAAAAGTGGATCACATCAGTAATGCTTTGTCCTGTTGTGTGATTCACCCTCAATATTTCATTTTGCTTTGTGCTTATTTTTTTCACAATTTCCATACACTGCACTGCACCAGAAGTTTTGGTGGCCACTGAGGCTAAATGCAGAAGCGATTGTGTATTTAAACAGGCAAAAACGAACAATATTTTGGCCTTTGGATCAATGTAGGCAATTTTAAGTAACTACATTACATTCAAAAATCAGCAGAATGAAAAAATCTGAGAGTCAAGTTTCTTCCCCCTCCCAGGGAGTAGCAGTTTGATTAATACTCATCTTGAATGACGCTGCAGTTACAGGAAACTGCTAAAGTATGTTAATGTTTGCTTTGGGTATTGTTTGCAAGCGTGTAGGCTATATAGAATAAAGGTCATGCGTGACACTGCTGAGCAGCTCAGTGTTGTGCATGTAAAGGCAGAATTGTGATATTTGTGAATTGTTTCAAAAATGATGGAAAGTGGTTCAAGGTTTTAATTACATATCAATTGTAAAACCTATACTTAAATCTATATTTAAAGGAGCATATAACATTAAACTCTTAAATTTCATGTAAAGTTTATTTATTTGATTTCATTTGTTATTATTTTACAAAACTTTGGTCTAGTAGTTTTTAAAGCCCTCTTAAAGGAAGAATATTGGAGTCCAAACATCATTGGACCTCGTTGACTTTCGTTGTATTGTTCAAAATATACTCTATGTGTCACATGTCTGTCCTGTCTTGTTTTGCACATGTGGTGTTTTTGGTTTGTATCTGGGCCATGTGCTCTTGTCTTCTGTCTGGACCCCGCCCTTCTTGTTATCTCATTATTGTTTAATTAACCCCACCTGTTCTCTCCTGATTATGACCCTTTATAGTCTCCTTGTGTTTGCAGTCTTGTGTCGGATTGTTGTCGTGTATTTCCTGGTTTCCCTGTTGTGCTGTCTGTTCTGTCCCTATGGTATGTTATTTCAAGTTAGATTGTCCCCCTCTCGTGGGTTTTGTTTTTGTGGTTATGTTTATTTTTGTAATAAATCATCATTCTCTGCAACTGAGTCCTCATTCCAGTTTTTCCTTTGTTTACATGACACTATGTTCCACAGAAGAAAGAAAGACATGTTTGAAACGACAAGAGGATGAGTAAATGATGACAGAACCTTCAATTTTTTACCTTCAATAGGCTATCAAGAGGGGGTAGAAGTTTTCCAGCTTGTAATGTTTAAAATAGCCTCATTTGTGGGAATTACACTTTCTCTTTTTAAGTCAAGTTGGAAGACTTTTTTTTTGGCAGGGCTCTGTCACCAAGCAAGAATAAAGACAGAAATCTGACACTTTTATTCAGGTATACAGCTACTCTATCATTGTCAGTTATATCTTCCTGACATTATAATGCTTCCTGCGTTCCTCTTCTCCATCTCTTTACGTATTCCTAATGGTCGTCTTCCGCCGTTAATGCAAAGAGCAAGTCAACGGGTAGTCTTGGCGCTTTCCCGAACAGGAGATAGAATGGTAAAAATCCAGTAATCTTACATTGCGTACTGTTCTAGGCAAAGGAAAGTTTCTGTCGAAGTCTTTAACATCTGAAGCAATGTCCGGTTGAAACATTCAACCCGTCCGTTTCCTTGCGGATGGTATGGGGGTTGTTTGCAATCCTGCAATTCTACAGTTCTTTTTTTTTTAACTGAGACAGCAAATAATTCTCAAATTCTGCTCCCTGGTCATGATGCATCCTTTAAGGAAATCCAAATTTCAGTGCATAATCATTGAATATTCAATCAGCGACAGTTTTGACAGATTTTGATGGGGTGGCGTAAACTTGTGCAAACCTTGTGAACTGATCAACTGTCACCAGGATATATTCATACCCTCTTGACTCCTGTCCAGGTGCAGAAAGTCAATGGAAACGAGTTCAAATGGATGAGTGGTGACAATGTTCATGAGTAGTGCTCTGGTTTCTTTGTTTTGTTTCTTTTGTTTTAAACAGTTATAATTCTTGGTCACAAAATGTTCAATTTCACCCTGCATTTTTGGCCAGAAGAATCGATCACCAATCAATAACATTGTCCTCTCCACTCCTTGATATCCCATTTTATTATGTAACTCCTGCAGGACACGTTGTTTATATATTTCTGGCAACACAAGCTGGGTTTGGGTTGCTGTCTTTCTGTGGAGGATTCCATTTTCTTCTAAGCACAGCTTGTCCTAGTGGCAAACTTTTACTCTGTGCACTGAACATCTTCAATAAGTGTCTGGAGGGTTTTTTCGCCAGCCATCTTACATTGTACTACAGGTCCGATGTGGGCATCACCTCTGCTCTTTTCGTATCTCATCGGTAGAATATGACTTCTTTTCCAGGGCGGTATTTTACCGTGAAATGGAAGTCCGCAAGTTCTGAAACTCATCTGCATCCAGTCACATTGAGTTTGGCACTGGTCAATACATAAGCGGGTTGTTGTCGCTGTATACTGCAAAGGTAGGTGCTTAGTACAGATAATCATGAAACTTCTCTGTGATGGATCACTTCAAGGCTAAAAACTCAATTCCCCTGAGTGAAGATGATAGTTTCGTTCAGAGGGTGTCAGTGTACGGGATCTGTAAGTTTCCCATCTTGCTTTTGGTACAGAACAGCACCAAGTCCCTATTGTGAGGCATCCGTATGGAGTATAAACGGCTGTGAATAATCAGGAAATCCAAGGACCGGAGGTTTCACTAAGTAGTCTTTTAGTGCTCTGTCCATAAAATGGGCTTCTGGGAAAGCACCTCTTTTCTTTCTGCTTTTTGTACACTTAGTTGTAGTTCCATTGTGTCCTTCCCCCTTTGTCTCCACTTCTCCTTTCAGCAAGTCATAGAGCGTCCCAACAATCTTGGAGAAATCTTTGATGTACTGCCTATAATAACTCAGCAGGACAAGTACTGCCCTCAACTGTCCTACAATGCTGGGTCTTTTCTCTCTCAGGGCTCTTACAGCCTCAGTGTCAGCAGGGTCCATTTTACTTCCTTCTGTGGACAAAATCCTCCCCAGGTAACGAACTTCCCGATTCCTCACATTTACTAGGCTTGAGTAGAGTTTGATTCCATAACGCCTTAAATGCTGCAGAACTCTTTAACCCCCTGAACCCTGAGCTGTTTTCTGGGCCCTGGAGGTGTTTGGACATGCCTTGGCATTTGTGCTTATTTCTGTCACTTGTATCATCATGGCTAAAGTCTGATTACACTGTATTCAGCACAAACTCTGCTACAATAATATGTGAGCAGCATGTGTGTAAAAGTTTTTAGTTTTGAGAAAATTATGTTTATGCGTGGTTTGTGAAAAAAAAGAAAAAAAGAAAAGTCACTGTTATAAGGCTATAAAACCCATACTGAATATTTGTTCACAAGACTTTTGAAAACTGGATCATGTAGGCTAGAATTTTTGCTTCAAGACGATGTAAAAATCACTCTGGCCACTCAATTCACATAAAACAATATTGATTTAAAATTTGTAAGACATATTTTAAGTGTCAGGAAGGCTTATGCGGGGAGGATGTGAATCATCATGAATATTGATGTGTTTCACACCTGAAAGACAAAGACCCTCCCCTGATGGCCTATCATGGGCTTGTGAGTGAACTAAAACAAAGAATATGAAGAGATTAAAAGAATGGCTTTTTGAATTGTTTGCATTTATTTACAACACAATATAATCCAAACATACACAATGAAGGACAAAAAGTGGGACAAAAATAAGGAACAATCGTGGTTCTTTATAAGGGACACTCAAAGTGTATGTTATTTCAGTGTCTGCAGTTAAGTGTGTGTATAAAAGGTTCTCAGACATAAACGCATTTGATTTGCTTAACCTATTAATGCACAATTTAATCCTAAAAAGAATGTTACCGTCATATAAATAAAAGTCAATTGTTACACACAAACCATCTAAAGCTTTTGTAGTATTATACACTACCGTTCAAAAGTTTGGGGTCAGTAAGAATTTGTTTTAAATTAATAGTTTTATTAATAGTTATTAATTTTTAAGAAATGAATAGTTTTGTTGAGCAAGAATGCATTAAACGTGTCAAGAGAGACCGTAAAGACATTTTAATGTTACAAAAGCTTTCTATTTCAGATTAATGCTGTTTTTTTAAAACTTTCTATTCATCAAAGAATCCTAAAAAAACTGTTTTTTTTAACATGGATCTCCAATTACAGTATCACAGTTGAATATCATGACTTGTTTGCAATATAATCTACAAATGCATACACAAACAGATGTTCCTGCCACGTTTAAAGGCGTTTTACTCGAACACACCTAGTTTGCAGAACAAATTAAACACTCCCGTGGTGTCTGTCGTTGCTAAGCGTTTTCATCTTGCTGGGAAAAACAAGCGAGCACCGCATGAGCATCACGACGGCATTGCTCTCTATTTTGTGCGCGCTTGTCGTGCGTCTATATTTAAAATAACAAACTTGAACGACCCCTCAGTGGTTAGATCAGCGTAGCAGTCAATAAACGAGACAAGGGAGGTCATGTACGGGACAGTTGGCAACCCTACTTTTATATCATGCTGTGTTTAATATTATAGAGCATAAAAATGCCCATCATGTCGTACGTGTATCTTTATTTAGCATTGAAAGGTTGCCTACCTGTCTATATTTCATTTTCATCATGTTTCCGTTGATTTCACACATTTTAGTCTAGCAATAGTTCAACTAGTAGCCTACAATGTGAAGTTTATGCAACAATAACGCTAATATAAGTGAGAAGAAATGTTTTACCTTAAATATTCTCATCTTAAAATTGCGTTCTTCTTATTCTGCGGTAAATCCAAGGTAAACTCACAGTGTATCTTCCAAACCCGATGAAAAGCAGAAGAATGATGAAGCTGATACTTTGTTTTGAGGTGATGGGGGGGCGTTTACAGGTTGGCTTCCTTCACGTGGACGATTTGCATGTGAATCTCTTTGCACGCGCGTGGGTGTGGTCACATTAATGATAATGAGGCTCCGCTTGAGGAACTCTACACTGTAAAAAATGTCACCGTAAATTTACAGTAAAATACTGGCAGCTGTGGTTCCAGCCATTTACCGTAATTTTACGGTTTCAACACTGTTTTTCCATTTACAGCTGTGCTGTAATTTCACAGTAAAATACTGGCAGCTGTGGTTCCAGCTGTTTACCATAATTCAACAGTACCTATACAGTTTTTCATTTTACGGCTTTACTGTAATTTCACAGTTAAGTACTGGCAGCTGTGGTTCCAGCCAATTACTGTAATTCTACCATTTCAATACTGTTTTACTGTAACTTGTAGTTACAGCAAAGGTTACAGCTATAGCTCTACAATATAAAAAAAATACTACATTACATAATACATAAACATCTCAAGTATAAGTAGTATATAATGTATACAGACACGTCAAACTATTTTTCACTAGATGGAGAGAAAATAAATAAAGAAACAGATTATGGTACATCATGTAAAAGTTGTACCTGTCACTCTTCACTGCGTCATCATTGCACGCGCCAGATGGAGTATCCTGAATAACCCCGCCATTTTTAAATAGTTTGGAGATTGCGTGATATACCCATTACTATTATCAAAAACAGCATACACTTGATTTCCTCCATTGTCCTGTGTGTGTCGCGTAGAAGATTACGTCACGGCAGTTTCCTGCGGCGTCGCTATGACGACCAGGTACTATTGTGGAGGTACTATCTGCAATGGAAAACGGAGCGAAAAGCGAGCCGAGGCGAGTCGAGTCGAGTCGAATTGAGCTGGTACTGGTAATGGAAAAGCGCCATTAGAAACACCCTCACAGCAGAGGTAACTTGTTTTTTTGTAATTTGATGCAAAAGTAATATAATACAAAGTATTATATATTATTATATTACCGTTTAAAATGCGCCATCACAGGGCCTATTATTCACTCCTCTCTGGCTAACTAGAAATCACAGTCACTTTCTTTTACACATGGCTAAACTATCTGGTCATGTCTGGCCCTGCTTCTTTTAAGATGATATTTTGTCTTGTTTTCTCTTCTGTAACAAACATACATACCTCACTTATTTACTTTATAAGTTTCTAATTACGTTCATCTACTAAACAGTTCATTTTCTGTTTCATTTAAAAGTGTGCAGTATTGATGATACCTGTCTTTTGTCATGTGCTATGTAGTCACTAACATTTTCTTAATGTTTTCTTTTCAGACCTGGGCATGTTGACCAGTTTCATCAGACCTCATACCAGATCTATCCAAAGTTTTTCTAACCTGCTTAAGGTTTATTCACACACTAGTTCTTCTCATTGTTTTTTTTTTACACTTTTCTCTTTGTTTTTTCCTTTTTTATCATACTGTTTAAAAATATGGATTTTCATATGGATTACATAATCAGAAAATATATATTTTTTTTATATAAATTACTTCATTTAAAAGTAGACATTCCAGGCTTTCTAAAGAGATATATGTTGTGTGTGTGGCAAGTATTCACTGAGTTACATTTCAAGGTGGACTTCACGGAGAGACAGACGGGAGAATGCGCATCCTGTTTGTTTTCTTTATTTAGCAAAAAGCATGACATTTAGTTTTTATTTTGAGTGTACACAAATAAAAGTAGACACTTTAAGCTTTGTAAAGACATCTTTCATGTCTGTGAGGCCAAAAATGACGGAGTATTTTAAGTTGTTTTACACTGTCATGAGGAACAATCAAGCAAAATGCGCCCGCGCGTTCAGAGGGTTAACATTAACAAACATCATTAACATGGTCTTCAAAGGATTTGCTGAACACTAATGTGTCATCAAGGTAGGGTACACTGAGATCTTCCAGGCACTCTTCCATGCAGTGTTGAAAAGCAGCGGGAACATTCATAAGACCAAAAATACGAATCTATTCGTATAATCCCCATGGCATTACAAAAGCTGTCAGGGATCTACTCTCTTTGGCCATGAAACCCAGATGGTATGCTTAAGTCCAGCGGTGAATCCCAGGTTGAATCAGAAGTCTGGGTAGTTTCATTTGTGACTTGACTTATGCTTACAGGCTTGGATCGGGGTGCCTCAAAAGCAGCGGCTGTGTATGGCAGTGACGTAGGGCGAGGTCTGTCGCCATAATTTCACGAAGGTTTTACAGAACTCCAATCCCTCAGCACAAGTAGGATTCACACCGGGCTCAAAGATTATCACTTCATTTGGTGGAAATGTCTGTGCTCTATATTCAACTTGAACCGATGTATGCTTAGGCATGTTGACTCTTTCCTTTGTGTTTTTGAGGATGTACTCACATGACATTTCTGCCTGGACTTGCTCGATGAATGCTTGAATCTTGTTTCCCTCAACATTAGGGATGGCTGTCACCACTAACTCACTGGTATTAGGCTGGGTCAACCTGGTCCTGTTTGCTATTTGTTCAGTCACATTGTACCTGATGATGGGATGACACAAATGTCTGCCTCTCATCACTAGCACAGGTATGATGAGCTCACTGTCCTTCCTTTCATCTGACACTAGTCCAAAAGTGACTTCTATCCATCCTATGTACGGTATATCCTCAGCATTTGCAGCTACGAGTTGTAGCTCTTCAAGTGCCTCGATTGCCTCTGACACTCTCACATTTGGCAGGTGATCATTTCTCCACATCTCACTGACAGGAACGTTTACTAAAGTTGCGCCCCTATCGACAACAGGACACTTTCATTTTAATTCACGAAATACGACCCATGGGAGAGTTTTCTAAAGTTGTGCCCCTATCGACAACAGGACACTTTCATTTTAATGCATTGTTCCCTTTTATCTGCGTCATATTACAGGTTTTGCATAGCTCAATTGGTAGAGCATTGTAATATACAACAACATGTAATCATGTGATCATGCAATTGTGGGTTTGGTCCCAGGGAACGCATGTGCTCATAAAGTGTATATGCACTATAAATCACTGGGGTGGTTTAGAGGTGGGGTGGTATGGGGTATTGGGTGTAGTTGTTAATTAAAAAAAAAGATTTTTGCTAAATGGAAATATGACAAATGGTGGTAAAAAGTCCACACATTGCATTTAAATGAACACGCATTTTGATTGATAACGACAGTCATACGTCATTTCATGACATCCAACGTAACATGACACTGTCATTATTTATATGCCAGCTAGAGGGCGCATGATTTTAAAACGTAAATAAAGGTCGTAATAAGGTGCTTGAAAAACGACCTATAAAGTAATTTTTTTTGGAGGACAGTCTGGTCCCATAGTGCAGCTACGAGCAACCCTTGAATGTAACATTGCACAAGGCACTGTTTTCCTACAAGTGTGGGAAGTTTTGTAGTCGAGACAGTGTTCACATTTGTTTGAATAGAACCTACAGTGTTTCCTTTGATCTGTCCAATGACCTGCTTTGCATGCTTTGGAGCAATACAACATCACACAGTGTCTCAATATTAAGTCAAGGAGATGGTGCCACAATATGTACAGCTCGGGAATCCATGCTCGACAGCCAACTAAGAAATGGTCACTACCACCACACTTGTAACAGTGACTACAGTAGACATCTAATAAACTTCGTTGACATGCGAAGCATTTCCTTACTCGAGTCGCAGGAGGGTTATAATGTTGTGCTGGGTACCATTGTGGTCATGGAACTGTCTCTCTCTTCTGGTCATAAGGCTGCCAGTAAAATTAAGGTGGGTATTGAGTCTGTGGTGGGACGCATCCCTCAGTAGAGGAGGACATTGAGTGGACATGACCTGAGGTTGCATAATTGACTCTTTAATCGAAGATACTTCTGCTCTGAGGTCTTTCAACAGTGCCCTACTTGAATTTCCCAGGGCTGTTTAATATTAGGATTTTATTTAAAATCCTCCACCCCAGCACAGCCCCACAACATCAAGCCCCGCCCCCAGCAAATAAAATAAGTTCCAACGTCTATGAGGGGAGATATGAATGCTAACAAACACGTGGGACATGGAGCTGCTGCTTCTGTTACACTTACGTGTGGGAGATAAGCGCACGGAGACAAAGGAGAACAGGTAGCAGGAACTTTTAATAACAAAACTCAGGAACACGTAAAACATGAACGAGAACCGACCAACACTGAGGGCAAACTGAGGGCTTAAATACACAGAGCAAATGAGGATAACGAGGAGCAGGTGAAGGACGAGGCACAGGTGAAAGACATAACCGATTAATCAAACTGGGGACAACAAAGTAACAGAGACTAAATCAAAACACATAAGACAGGGCATACATGTAACATATCGCCCCCTCCCGGAAAGGCGCGTCCTCGCGCCGTAAACAAGAACAACTAAGGAGGGAGGGTGGGGGCTTAGGAGGAGGGCGCGGAGCAAAAGGAAACAGACAGTCTGGGGAAGTAAACAGAGTCCAAGGGGAAAAGTGGAAAGGGAGGAGCCAGAGGGAAGCCAGGAGCAGGAGCCAGATGGTGTGCCAGAAACCAGCCAGGACGAGGCCCCAGGGCGGAGTCGATGGTGGGAGGAGCCATGGAGGAGTCGACTGGGAGGTAGATGACACCCTGGGGACGACCAACGGAGAAAGGGCCACTGATAGAGCCGATGAGCCGATGAGCCCCCGCGAGGCAGAAGGTCCTGGAGACCGAGGTGGCACCGCAGCGACGAGCACCCGAGGTGGATCCGGGGAACCAGAGGGCAGCGGCTGAACTGGTGGGACCGAGGACAAAGGCGGAGCTGAAGGGAAGGCGGAGCCAGACGAAGCCGCAGGTGAAAGCAGGTCGACGACTGACCAAGGCAGAGCCGGAGAGACGAGGGAGCCCGGAGAAGCCGTATGACCGCTGGTTTCCGGTGGAGCCGAGGGAGGGAGGAGCCAAGGGGGCACCGAAGTGTCGACGGGCTGAGGCGAAGCAGGGGGCACAGAGGCTGGAGGCGAAGACAGGGTAACCTCAGTGCGGGACAGAGCTGGTGGCCTGAAGACACTAGGCGTGTCCACACCGCGTGTGGGCGGAGCAGAGGGGCGGAAGGACAGCAGCGAAGGGAGGACTGAGGAATAGACCGACAGAGGAGGTGGGAGAGGGAGGCTGGGTGGGAATTCAGAGGCAGGAGACACTAGAGAAACAGGGGTCGCTGGAGAGACAGGGGCCACAGGAAAAACCTCTCCAAAAAAGTCTATCAGGTCTACCTCAAAAACACTGCCCAGTTCTTCAATATAGTTGCCAGTTACTTCCTGCAACTCAACCACAGCGGCGGTGTTGTGGGCGGGGCTTTCCTCCCAGCCCTCGAACTCCACAATAACTCCCTCTGCGATATACGGCGTTGTCGGCTCATGCACCTGGTCAGACCTTGTTGGTGGTTCGGGCTCCGAGGCGATGACACACTCCGTCCTTGTCCTCGGTACGGGCTCGTCTCTCGCGGGTGGCCGGTCCCCACGGTCTGCGGTGGGCTCGTGCAACTCCTCCGTTGCGTCACTCGCTGGTGGTGGTTGGCTGGTCTCTGGCAGTGGTGGAGTGGGACTGGTAACGCTGTCCTCCTCAGCGGGGCCGATGGTACATGGCGAGTGGTTATTTACCAGTACCCACTCCACGAATGCGGCGAAATCTTCCTTTGGACCGCCCGCTGGAACGCGTGCCTTCGACCGCTCGCTCAGGCCGGTGTAGTAGAAAACACAGAGCGAGCGGTCCGGGAAACAGGTAAGGCACGCGAGCTGTAGGAAGTCCCGAGTGTGTGCCTCCAGCGGACGGTCTATCAACTTTTTCGGTCGGTTCTACTGTCACACTTACGTGTGGGAGATAAGCGCACGGAGACAAAGGAGAACAGGTAGCAGGAACTTTTAATAACAAAACTCAGGAACACGTAAAACATGAACGAGAACCGACCAACACTGAGGGCAAACTGAGGGCTTAAATACACAGAGCAAATGAGGATAACGAGGAGCAGGTGAAGGACGAGGCACAGGTGAAAGACATAACCGATTAATCAAACTGGGGACAACAAAGTAACAGAGACTAAATCAAAACACATAAGACAGGGCATACATGTAACAGCTTCACCATCAGAGTCTGTTTATTGTCTGATAACTATTTAAAACAGTTAAATTATTTTTGCAGGCTTTATATGTCAATGAACTTTGAGCGACAGAGTCTCACTTTAAGAGACAAGTCACAGTATAAACAGAAAAAAAAAAATACTTATAGACAGGTTTTCACTGACTACTGTTTCCACAGTTTAAACATATAATTGCAATATAATTTACATTTATAACATATAATATTCATATATAACATTCAGCATAACAGTATAAACATTTCTGACAGTTTTAAACTTGAATGAACTGAAAATGTGGACATGTGTCAGCAAAAATTATTATCTTTTTTTATACAGTTTTAGTACGAACACTCATCAACTCGTGAAACAATACATCTCCTTTTAAAACACAGTCAACTTGTAATTGTTGCATTATTTATCAAAAACACACATTATATTTGTGGAAATATAATCGCTACTTCTGAGACCACATGGTCTCCATCATTAGCAAACTTTGGCACA
Source organism: Rhinogobio ventralis (assembly GCA_039654625.1). Classification (NCBI taxonomy): domain Eukaryota; kingdom Metazoa; phylum Chordata; class Actinopteri; order Cypriniformes; family Gobionidae; genus Rhinogobio; species Rhinogobio ventralis. The sequence continues at coordinate 29,037,864 of CM077203.1, read as the reverse complement.
GTATTCCTACATATACTGTATGTGCTACAGACTATGATATCTTGTTTAGGGCTTGCTTGTTTTTATTTGCTAAGCGATCAGACATACAATTTTTACTTGTCTATATTTCTTGTCAATACGCAGCCACTCAGAATATCCTAGCAAAGGCTACACGACACACTAAAACCACTCAGAAGACCTTAGCAATGACATAGCAACATCTTGGTACCACCCACCCCTTTTTTTGCATGCATTGTGGACGCAATTTTTTTATGACTTGCATAAGTTACTATCTTTTTCTAGCAACTCTAGGACACTCAGCACATTTACCATTCACTGTATGTTACATTTTCAATATCTAGTCTCATCCAGTGTAATCTTAACCCCTCACCACAGCATACATCTCTCAAATCACTGTTGGATAGATTCCTATCCAGAATAAAATACTTCATTACATATTTTGATTGACAAATTAATTAGTGCTATAATTGCAATAATACATTTGTCTTTAATTGTTAGGGATGCCAGTCTGATGAGATTAGCTTTCCCAGCCGAGTCTCCTCCTAAGGTTTACTAATCTACTTTAACATCTTAAGTAATGAGTGTTCACTGTTGTCTTTGGCTGGCTCATTTGGGGGATTCATAAGGCTGTTTTGGAATGATTTGGATTAAGAGTCATGATGCACTTCACAAAAAATGGAAAAAGCAATGCCTGAGGATGTAGCTCTGTTCTCATCTAAAGCCGAGTGTCCAAACCTGCTAGTGGAGGGTGAATGTCTTGCAGAGTTTAGTCCAACACCACTCTTGTTTCATGTAATTACAGGGTAAGTATGAATCTGCGGGCTGTAAATTAAAGTGGTGCTTGTTCCCCTCTTGTTTCATGTAGTTACAGTGTAAGTATGAATCTACGGGCTGTGAACTATTAAGTGGTGCTTGTTTCCCTCTTGTTTCGTGTAGTTACAGGGTAAGTATGAATCTGCGGGCTGTAAATTAAAGTGGTGTTTGTTCCCCTCTTGTTTCATGTAGTTATAGGGTAAGTATGAATCTGCTGGCTGTAAATTAAAGTGGTGTTTGTTCCCCTCTTGTTTCATGTAGTTAAAGGGTAAGTATGAATCTACGGGCTGTAAATTAAAGTGGTGTTTGTTCCCCTCTTGTTTCATGTAGTTACAGTGTAAGTATGAATCTACGGGCTGTAAATTAAAGTTGTGCTTGTTCCCCTCTTGTTTCATGTAGTTACAGGGTAAGTATGAATCTACGGCTGTAAATTAAAGTGGCGCTTGTTCCCCTCTTGTTTCATGTAGTTACAGGGTAAGTATGAATCGACGGGCTGTGAACTATTAAGTGGTGCTTGTTTCCCTCTTGTTTCATGTAGTTACAGGGTAAGTATGAATCTGCGGGCTGTAAATTAAAGTGGTGCTAGTTCCCCTCTTGTTTCATGTAGTTACAGGGTAAGTATGAATCTACGGGCTGTGAACTATTAAGTGGTGCTTGTTTCCTTCTTGTTTCATGTAGTTACAGTGTAAGTATGAATCTACGGGCTGTAAATTAAAGTGGTGCTTGTTCCCCTCTTGTTTCATGTAGTTACAGGGTAAGTATGAATCTACGGGCTGTAAATTAAAGTGGCGATGTTCCCCTCTTGTTTCATGTAGTTACAGGGTAAGTATGAATCTACGGGCTGTGAACTATTAAGTGGTGCTTGTTTCCCTCTTGTTTCATGTAGTTATAGGGTAAGTATGAATCTGCTGGCTGTAAATTAAAGTGGTGTTTGTTCCCCTCTTGTTTCATGTAGTTACAGGGTAAGTATGAATCTACGGGCTGTAGCTTAAAGTGGTGTTTGTTCCCCTCTTGTTTCATGTAGTTAAAGGGTAAGTATGAATCTATGGGCTGTAAATTAAAGTGGTGCTTGTTTCCCTTGTTTCATGTAGTTACAGGGTAAGTGTGAATCTGCGGGCTGTAAATTAAAGTGGTGTTTGTTCCCTTCTTGTTTCATGTAGTTACAGGGTAAGTATGAATCTACGGGCTGTAAATTAAAGTGGTGCTTGTTTCCCTCGTTTCATGTAGTTACAGGGTAAGTGTGAATCTGCGGGCTGTAAATTAAAGTGGTGCTTGTTCCCCTCTTGTTTCATGTAGCTACAGGGTAAGTATGAATCTGCGGTCTGTAAATTAAAGTGGTGCTTGTTTCCCTCTTGTTTCATGTAGTCACAGGGTAAATACAATAAAAACACGTACAAAATCTGATATCACTCAGAAACATTTATTTGAAAAGCAACATAATTCAAAACAGATTTACGACACTGTGTTCATCTAAAGAAAGAATGTTGTATACATATCGGATGGCATGAGGGTAAAAGATGAGTAAATGGTGAGGACATATCTGGGTGTAATTTATTTTCTTTTAATACATAATACAGAATAGCTAGAGACATAGGATTCCTTCTTAAAATTCATCTGTGGCAAGAAAGAAAAAGAAGAGGAGGATGAATCCAAGCAAGAGAAACGAATAAGAAGTGTTGTAAATCTGTTTTGAAAGTTGTTTTTCAAATAAAGTTCTGAGTGATATCAGATTGTGTACGTGTTCTTATTGTACTTACCCTGTAACTACATGAAACAAGAGGGGAACAGGCACCACTTTAATTTTCATACTTACCCTGTAACTACATGAAACAAGAGGGAAACAAGCACCACTTAATAGTTCACAGCCCGTAGATTCATACTTACCCTGTAACTACATGAAACAAGAGGGGAACAGGCACCACTTTAATTTACAGCCCGCAGATTCATACTTACCCTGTAACTACATGAAACAAGAGAGGAACAAACACCGCTTTAATTTACAGCCCGCAGATTCACACGTACCCTGTAACTATATAAAACAAGAGGGGAACAAGCACCACTTTAATTTACAGCCCGCAGAGTCATACTTACCCTGTAACTACACGAAACAAGAGGGGAACAAACACCACTTTAATTTACAGCCCCCTGGAATTATATGAAACAGCCCCCTGGAACTACATGAAACAAGAGGGGAACAAGCACCACTTTAATTTACAGCCCGCAGAGTCATACTTACCCTGTAACTACACGAAACAAGAGGGGAACAAACACCACTTTAATTTACAGCCCACAGAGTCATACTTACCCAGTAACTACACGAAACAAGAGGGGAACAAACACCACTTTAATTTACAGCCCGCAGATTCATACTTACCCTGTAACTACATGAAACAAGAGGGGAACAAACACCACTTTAATTTACAGCCCATAGATTAATACTTACCCTGTAACAACACAGATAATTACCCCTTAATAAAAAATACTTACAGTATAAATTATTTGTTAATTTTCCTGGTAGTTACCCCTTTATATACCCCAAGTATTACATATTGTTCCCTTATACCTACACGTACGTACTTTATAGTTACACTATAATTACTGAAAGTTACGCTGTAAATTTGTTTTACTTACGCAGTACTTTTCGGGCTGTAATCTAAAGCGTTACCTAAAAGGGTCTACTCCTTTGATTTCATAGCTTGTATTTTATGTATCCTAGAAGTGCTCTTTGGATGTTTGTTTGCTGTTTAAACTGATTGAACAACTAATTTAGGTAGCTGATCTTCAGCACAGTGCATTACATTTGTTTCAGAAGAATCTGATAAGATTCTCACAGATAATAATAATAAATGAGTCACCATGTCTGTATGTGCCAACCTTAAAAAGTTTTTAATTGTCATACAGTAATTACTCTTTTGTCAGTGCTAAGGTGTGCACATAGATAATTACTAGTGTAGCAGCGCAGAAAAGGTGTATGTGAAAGGTGAGTGAGATCTCAGCATTAGGGTGATGAGGGTCAAATGGCCTGATTTAACTGACAAATCTAGCCAGTAAACAATATGACTATAAAACACAAACTCAATACAGGTGTATTTTTTCCCCCTTTCCCCCCCTTTATTTTCCTTTTTTACTTCAAGCCCCCCTGCCAACTTCACAAACCACAGTATTTCTGTGTTTTGTAAATATCAAATAATGAAAGCATTATTAAAGGTTTATAGTTCTGATATAAACACTGATGTTGTGGTAGCAATCAAAATGAGTAAATTACCTTAGAAACTAATGTTACACTTAAAATAAAGATTGTATCTATTAAATTGTTATGCCAGTAGGTGGCGACCAGTGTTAAAATGTATTTGATGTATCATTAGCCCCTTTCACAAAGAGTGTTGGTCCAAGAAAATTGCCATAGAATTGGCTAGAGTGCCTTCTGTGTGAACACAAACATGTACCGGGACTGATCCTGGGAACGGTCCCGGGATGGGGACCTAGTAACATTGCTGGAATCAGTCCCAGAACGCACCCTGTGTGAACAAAAGACAGGACCAATAGCATAATGGGTATGTTGTAGTGATGCTGCTGAACCTGAGATTGTTCGCCACAATCTCAACTTAGTGGCAATGCGCTAGTTTATGATCGAATCAGAAAAAAATGCACATGCATGGTTTCTTAATAGAGAAATCGCAGATCATAAGCAAACTTTAGACGCTGCGGAGACATTACACGTCACATCCTGGTGTCAAGTGTCTTTACAGTACATGTGTGAACGCGCACAGATTTCAGAAAATCACTAGCCATGTGAATGAACTAAAATCAAATGATCCCGGGACTAAGAGGCTATTGAATCATTCATTCAAGAGATTTGTTCAAAAACTCTGTATGAAACAAGTCTTCATTCATTAATTTCAAACAAATGTTTAATGTTATGGTAGATAGTGGCCCAGATGCAGGAAATGGAATAAATAAAGTTTAATAATGAAACCAGAAATCAATACAGACAGTAGAACAGAAAAAGTAATCCAAATGTCTTGATGATGAAGATGCTGATGATGATGAAGCTTGGCAGGCAGTTACTGCAGTGGGGGAAATAGATGACAGCAGAGATGAAGGCAGAATGACTGAAGGATGATGGCTTGGAGCACGAGAAACCAAGACAGGTAATTCGAACTGGAAACTGGAGAGAAAACAAGAGCACAACAGGAACAAACACCACAGTCAACGAGAACGATCCGACAAAGACAACACACGAAACGACTGTTTATAAAGGAAGAGGAAATAGCGTGCAGGTGTCGCATTATTCAGGTGGCGGTGGGAAATTAACGTTGCTGAGCAACATCACCATGTGATAAATGCCACAAAACACTGAAATACAGAAAACAGAAACATTTACAGAATTAATTAATTTAAATTAGTAAATGTTTAAATAGATTCATCTATAACATTTTAGACTTTCCCTGGGCCTCAACCTCTGCCTCGATAGGATGTCCGCCCCCATGCTTATATGCCCCATAATCTAAATTGTTCTGAGAGAGAGGAACTTTTCTTTTGCCCATAGCAGGATCTGCTGTGCCTGCCTGAAAATGGAGTGTGAACACAGCCCGTCCTGGTGATTGATTTAAGAGACTACCGTAGTTTTATCTGTACAGACCAACACATGGTAGCCCCTCAGCGGTGAAAGGATGTGTTTCAGAGCTAGAAACACTGCCCTTACCCCAAGGCAGTTTATATGCCAGAAGAGATGAGGGTTCCCCAAAAGACCACGGGCTAGTCGGCCATCGGGAAGTGCACCCCAGCCCTTGAGAGCGGCGTCTGTCACAAGACACTTGTAATGGCAACACTTCCCTAGTGCCAGGGCCCTGTTGAGAAACCCTGGCTTCTTCCAAAGCTGAAGAGCATGCAACACAATGAAGTACCGCCACTATCTCTGGCAGGGGTACATATTCTATGGCCTCTTTCGCCGGGAAAGAGAGCAGCTCTTGTTCGACAATTTTTTTTGTCTCCAATCTGGCACACCTTCATTGCTACTACACCTCGGAAACGGGGTGGACGGGAAGCAAACCGAATCCTGTAACCTTTTTTTTATAGTGTTCAGGAACCACTGAGAGATGTTGGGCAGAAGTTGCCATGCTGCCGCAAAGTCTGAGAGAGGAATAATATTTTCGATTATATCGGTCTGTTTGAGGTCCTGAAGCAGCGAACTGGCAGGGACTGCCCAAACTAACCAAATTGTTGATTTGCTCATGAGCAAAGCTAGGGTGTATGGCATGTTGGACGCCTTCACCTCCCGAATCACCAGAGGAGCTGGGATAAGTAGAGACGCATTTCCTCAAATATGGCAGATTGAGGGAGCTGCTCTACCCGTCTGCTAATCTACATCCAACCCCTCAGAAAGCACAAGATCCTTGTTCTGGTCTGAAGAATTTGCAGCGCAAGCGTTAAGATCTAGAATGGGTCTTCTGAGTCAGCTACGCTACGTCACAACGTCTATACTTTCAGCCAATCAGATTAGCGTGTAGACACAAACCTTGCTTACTCGGGATATGCCGGTTCCAAAAATGCGGCCAGGAGAGCGCCTAACGCTAAGAAAGAAGATGATTTACATTCTTATTGCATATCGCCACCTACTGCTATGTCATTGCTAATCATTTTTAATCTTTTCTTTAATCTAACTATTTTTTTTTTTTTTTTTTTTTTTTTTTTTTATAATTATATTATATTATAATATTTTATATTATTTTTTAATAATTATATTATTATTATTTTTTTTTAATAATTATATTATTTTGTTTGATGCTGAATATATAAACTGAGTTGAATGAGTTGATCTGCACATACATTTAAACAGAGCACCGGTTATCTTTTCTTGGCAGATGGCAAGCCGAGCAGCCTGTTTGTCCTCTTTTAGCTGAAGGGGAAAAAATGCGATGATCCCTCACTCGCTGTTAGCCACTCCTAGGCTTCTGCCCCAAGGGCTTTTGTGTTGATAGATGACTCATTGTATTCAAAGACACTGTTTAAACACACACATGAACACGCATACATCATAGGTGCTCTAAATTGCACAAACACACACAAAAGGTGTGGGATGGCTGTCTCGTTTTACACCTAATTTAAGGTGATTGCCACAGGTGCTGATCTGACATTTTGAGAGCGCCAGCTAACAGGAGCACAGCAACATGACCAAGGGCACCTTTTTCCTGTTTCTACTTGCAGTGAGTAAACCTGAGTCAACTTTAATCATTATAATCAGTAGTAATGGATGATTAACATTATAGTTAATCATTTTATTTGATAATGGTGACTACTGGACTTAATCTAACTTTATTTTCATGGTTCATTTTGAACATTCTGTTTACTATAAGTAACTTTGCAAATTGTAACTACATGTCAACTCTCAGAGTATTAGTAGATCGTCTGCTTAATATCTGCAAACTTTTTATTGTGATGGTCCTCCAACAGACATTCTACTGACTATAAATAACTTTGCAAATACACGTCAATTTATTGTAACCCTAACCCAGTGAATAGAAATTTACATTGTGATCTGTGTGAAACAAAATAGTGGTGATCCAAAAGGTCATGCTTTAGTACAGCATGCAGCAGTTAAAGTGCACAAGTGTCATAAACATGTTAAAGGGAAACTGAATTACATTCATGTACAGTATGAAACAGATTAACCTGTGGTTTATCAAACACATTCGTTGTTCGTATCAAGTGACATTTCTGTGGTGACAGATGACGTTCTTAGGTGATTTGTTTACCTGTGATGTTGCTTCCTTGTGTTTTTCATAGATAGTTAGTGCAGTGTGTGTTTCACTTTGAATGGCTAGTTTTAGCAACCATACTTTTTTTCTAAAGATTTCTATTTTTTAGCAGAAGGTAAAAACATGATAGCACTTAATCTGAGGGAAGCAGCGTGGTGGTGTTGTCTTGCAGGTACAAACACCATTCTCATTGTGTCACCTATATAACTTTTTGAAGGCTTTACCAGTAATTTCATGGATTGATAGGGTATGCATTGATGGCATAGACAGTTGCATTGATGGCAGCCTATTATGTATCCAAGTCTGTTTTTGAGTACCTTGACTTTGCATGTGCAGATATGTCTGTGGGCAACAGTTTTAGCATCAGTTCTAATCTCACTGCATATTATTTACCTGGTTTGTTATGGTTTTGATATGTGAGATTTATAAAAGATTTATCAATTTAAATTAATCAAACCCAGTTCAGTCAAAGTAAATTAAATATGGAACAAGCTGCAAGTGACCTTAGGGTGTGAGAAGGTTTAACCAGGGCATTTTTATAATTGCACCTACTGTATGTGACTAAGGCATTTGGTATGATGATTTTTATGGATTGTTGTTTCTCATGTTCTTCTCATGGTCTTAAAACAAGCTAGACAACGTGACACAGTGTTATTAAAAAAACAAAAAAAAACAGAAAAAAGAAAACTTAAATTTTCAAATATATCATTTGAATCAGACTAGCCTGAAAAGTATTTTTTTGTTAGTTTTTTGGTCATAGAACTGTCAAGTGGATATAAACAGTATTATGTCACAATAATTACATAATCATTGAGACATTAAGAGGGATATTATATCAATATCGATTGTGTGTTTGTCAATTAGTATTATCCTGATTTTTGTCTTTTCACCAGCTTGTTGAAGTGACCGCTTCCAGCAAAAATGATGCCGGCATTCATGAAAAGCGGGTAGGTCATCTAAAAAAGTTGAAAATAATGTCTCAGCTCAGTCTTGACACAACATCTGTCATCAGACCATACCATAAGACATTTAGAATAGAATATACTATATACTAATATTACATCATGTAACATGAAAAACAAAAACGTAAAATAAAAAAGTTAGAAATATGTATTTTTGAAAGACACATTACTTTCAAACAGAATATTTATAAAAATCATCAGACTCCATCCATAATGTCTTTCCATATTGAGTCCAATGAGTTCAACAAGGTCACTCAGGATCTGTTGAGCTTTATGTTTTCTTAATAATTGTAAGTAATTGCACTGTAAAAAATTATAACATTTCAATCATCAAATTAATGTGTTAACAATAAAGGTATTTTATTTAATTTTTTTAATTTCTTATTTTATTTCCTTATTATTATTATTATCATTATTATGTAGCATGTTTTATCCCAGCAGCTTATTAATAATGCAACAATATATAAATTGGAAAATAGTCTACATGTCTTTTAGGTTATCTGTCCTTAAATATTTAAGTTAATTCAATGGGAAGACCACATTAGGTGAACCTGGTAAAACAAGTTTTGTTAGGCACCATTGCTGAATTAAAATGGGGGAATGAGTCTCCTGAATTAATTTGAAACTTATTAGGATTTGCAGAATCAGAAAGGAAACTGATCACAACTCAACATACTGTATCTCTCTCAAAGGACGCTGTTCTTATTCGTTCAAAGAGAAGATGGGTTCTGTCCACCATTGATCTTGAGGAGAACAAGCCTGGACCTTATCCCCTTGTGGTAACGCAGGTAACTTTACACAGTCACTGATTCCAGTGTGGTGAGTTCACGAAAATGTAAAGACCTCATAAAATCTCTTGATGAGAGGCGAGAGCCATTTTCTTTTTTGTGTTGCTGTGCATGTTTGGGAGGTTTGGGTAGAACATTCCATACCAGGACATATTTAGTTATAGGGTAAGGGTGGTTTCACTACAGTGCTTCAGGCTGCAGGATTGCTGAATAACTACAGAAAAGTTATCAGCAAGATGGTATAAAACTGTACATTTCTTGTCTATTATCACCCACTGCTACTTATATCAACGACGCAAATAAGCGCAGTTATAATAGCAAAATATGGGAGCGCGTTGATATAGTGTGACGATATTTTATTGCAATGGATAGCATATTAATGTTAATACTAAATCAAAACTAGCAAGCACATAAGTTATAATTGAGAAGGTTTAATAACAGTATTTGGTTATGGTTACACTTGAATAAAATCGTATAAAACTTTTCAAAATAAAAGTTAATTGTACCCAGCATATAGAATGTTACCTGAGAGAGAGAGAGAGAGAGAGAGAGAGAGAGAGAGAGAGAGAGAGAGAGAGAGAGAGAGAGAGAGAGAGGCAAGAGAGAGAGAGAGAGAGAGAGAGAGAGAGCAAGAGAGAGAGAGAGAGAGAGCAAGAGAGAGAGAGAGAGAGAGAGAGAGAGCAAGAGAGAGAGAGAGAGAGAGAGCAAGAGAGAGAGAGAGAGAGAGAGCAAGAGAGAGAGAGAGAGAGAGCGAGAGAGAGAGAGAGCAAGAGAGAGAGAGAGAGAGAGCGAGAGAGAGAGAGAGCAAGAGAGAGAGAGAGAGAGAGAGAGAGAGAGAGAGAGAGCAAGAGAGAAAGAGAGAGAAAGAAAGTCCATAAATAATCAATAACAACGAGGCTGCTTTCTTATGCGCTATCATCTTTCATTTTAATTGTGCAACATTAACTTAATTTATATGTTTTTATTGTTTTGGCATGTTTATTATAAATAATCTCCCATTTCTGTCTGTAATATAGAGTGGGGGAAACGCACCCCTTAAGGGGTTAGTTCACCCAAAACTGAAAATTCTGTCATTAATTACTCACCTTCATGTCGATCCCAATCCGCAAGACCGCAGATAAGAAGATTTGTGTTCCCGAAGATGAACGGGTTCTTACGGGTTTGGAACGACATGAGGGTGAGTGTAACGATTCACCACCAGAGGGCACTCCAACCCGGACTGTCATTCCATCATAGACTACATTACCCATAATCCTTTGCCCGGACTCATCAGCACTCACTGTTTACACCTGTGTCTCATTAACCTCATTACCTCTGCCTATATCTAGCCTGTTCACCCTGTCATTCTTTGCTAAGTCTTGTTTAGTGTTACACTGCATTTCTGAGCGTTTTCCCTGGTTTCATGTCTCTTGGTTTGTTGGATTTCTTGCCTGTTTCCTGCCTTGTTTGCCTGTTTGGACTGCCTACCGGTGTTTTGACCTTGCCTGTACTTTTGACTACGATTGTGCATAACCCTTCATTAAAGCTGCATTTGGATCCTCTACCTTTGAGTCTCGGAGCAGTACTTAACAGTGAGTAATTAATGACAGAATTTACATGTTTGGGTGAACTAACCCTTTAAGGACCGTGTAATGCCGTTTTCTGTACAGTAGCCTTTATAAATGCTTGCGCTCGCCTTTTAATCAAGCAATGCGTCGGAATAACATGTTTCTTTGTTTCATAATATAAGATTAATGTTGGGAAATTTAAACTTGTAGATAAAGTACATTATTTGAGATTGATTGTATGAATGCATCACAAAAATCCAGTGCTCTATGGGCACTGCCATTAATAGAGGATAAAGCGAAAGTTGTTTTACACTCCGTGATAAAGGCCTATTACATACCTAATTTAAACATTTTGCGGGAAACATAAATCCGATCAGTTATCCAGATGGCGACCACTTGATGTGAACAAATTGTAAACGGGCCATGTCCTGATTGCATGTTAATGCCAAGTGTAAACGCAGCCAGAATAAGTTACCTCTAGAGTTGATTATTTCTGATAACAAGCAAAATAAATAACAAGTAAATTAGATTAGACGCTGCTCTGGTATGCAGTCAGACTGGATATTTATGACACATTCAAGGCTTTTCGGTGAGTCACACACTGTTTTTGCGCTGGTGTCATATGCTCTCTTCTTGTTCGTTAATATTTATATCATGTTATCCAAGAGTAGTACGTCAAAAAAGTATGGCGCACTACGCAGTAGAAACACAATCCACTAGCCAGACTGATAAACAAACACAGACCGGAAGTTAACTTCGGGTCAGGCGCGTAACCGTGGCGACGTGCGTGCGTCCGATGAAACCATCTATAAAAAGAGAGAGGATGAGCAAAGCCCCCCAAGAAGAGCCAAAGAAAAGAGTGCCCAAAAAAAGAGACCCTTCCTTGACCATGTGACTGAAACCCAAATGTGAGACATTCAAACTAACCAATCAAATTATTACAACTTCCCCCACTGTACTAAAGGTGTGACAAGTAGCAGACCCCGACGTAGACACATCCTGGCCTACAGGCCTTGATCATATAGAGTCTGGGAAACTACGTCATTGCGCATTGCATTATGGGGAGTCGCCGCCATGTTTTAGGACATGCTCAGGAGCGTACAATGATAACAAATACGACTATAGAAAAAAACGACTATTTTCATTAATACTTTAATAACTGCTTGCACTCCCTTGAATGAATGGACTAATATTTGAATCTCTTACGTAGACACGAGCGCTCAGTCGTGCGGCCAGGACATTGCACATATTCATCACATTTCATACAATCTGAAATCATATATCAACATATAGCCTATCATATCGCCCTGATTCCTTAACCTTAAAGCATTAAGGGATAACATAAGATTATGGCCCGTAATGCAGCTTTGAAATGATTTGTATTGTGAAAGCACTTTAGCCTACAGTACTAAAAAGTCTTAAATGGAACAAGATTCCCTTTACTGAGAGAAGCTGAACAATGAAGCATTTCCAGACGTGTTTCATACATTATTTATGTGTGAGCACACACAAGCGGTTCAGAAATTATTCATCTGTTATAAATAATAAATATATAAATACAAATTATAAAGACACATTTTGGTTAAGTTGTTTATTTCCATTGAGTTTTACTTTCACTTGTTGTTTCCAAGCTGGTAAACTGAAAAATTGCGTATCATTTGAGATACGTTTTCCACGCAGGTCGTGAGAGCGGCTATAGCAGTCCATAACACAGCAAGTGTTCACTATTCTAATGTGTTTTTAACTGTATAATACTACCTCCACTACTACTCATTATCTAGTATAGTGTCTGTGTCCTAAAGTCCACGAATTTATTGCGTTGCTGACGTAACGTTCCCATTCTCTATTAACACCTCATGTACCTTTAGGAATCCAAATGGCCCTTGAAGGGGGTTGGAACGGAAAAGCAAATGTCTTTGTTAATTTTCAAGCCTACAGTAGATAGCCCACAGGCTTTAGTTTCAGCACATGAATATTCTACTTGCTGATGATATTAGGAGGAGGAACATTTGAGCACGGGAGTCCAATCCTGCTCCTGGAAGGCCAATTTTCTGCAGAGTTTAGCGCAAACACATTTGGCTGGGAGTTTCTAGTGATCCTAATGCTAATCCTATACATAAAGATAAAAGCCATAAAACTCCATTTTGATTTGATAGGATCTTTAAAGGTGCTGTATGTAACAATTTTTTTGACTGTACTAAAGCATAAAAATACCATAATATGTTTGCAGAGATTTATGATGCATGCTAAGTTCAAAAACAATGCTACAGCCAGTTATTCTGAAATGTGTATTCCGAGTTGTAATGTCTGTTTTTGTTTTGGTCTGTGTGATCCCGCCCGTTGCCAATTTCCGCCAGTTGGCGGAAAACGCCGCATATTGCCGCCATGGAAACCAGTAAACAAACCGGATCAGAGGTTGCGTCGACTTAAAGTGGCAACCCATGTGAGCGTCAAGTGTGACAAGGGACAAGGGGCAAGGGAAAAACTCACATCAATATTTTGAATTTGGACTGAAGTAATATTACAATATTACTGCACCTTAAATAATATCAGTCATCAGGTGTCATTTGGTTTGTTTAAATAGGCTTGATTATCATAATGGATTTATTTAGAATAATGAATGTTTTGTCTAAAAAGTGCACAAATATATAATCATAAATGGTACATGAATGACATTTAATTTTTTTTTTATTGATGCTAGATGTTCAATGACAAAAAGGGGGACAACACCGTCAAGTTCCGCATCCAAGGAGACGGGGTGACAAAAGAGCCACTTAATTTGTTTTCCATTAATGAAAACACTGGGATTGTATACGTACACCGGCCCATCGACCGGGAAATGAATCCCATCTTCCATGTAAGATCTCACCTGTGGCAAAGCAAGATTTCATGGCAGGATTTGATATGACACTGATGCTAACAAAATAATACAGCGGGATTCAAAGAATGGACTGATTCAGTTTATGTTGATGTAGTTCAGAGTGGCATTTTGATTCTTTTGTAGGTGGACTTTGACGTGCTGGACAGGCAGACTGACGCAGCGGTGGACAAAACGCTGTCATTTAATGTGGAAATAAAGGATGTGAATGACAATAGACCTGAGTTCACGCCGGACACTATCCGTGCAACAATTTCCGAGAACACTCCTGAAGGTTCAGAGAACACGTATTACTACATACATGAAGATAAAGTGTAGTTTTGTCTGTTAAAATGCTTTTGTCTATCATATAAACTGTTACCATTAAATGCCAAGCAGAGATGCGTTCTCTTTTTGAACTATCCTTGTTTGAACAGGCACTCCGCTGGCAACATTACAAGCTCATGACAATGATCAGATGGATACTCCTAATTCCCAGTTCACCATGAGGGTGGTGTCACAAGAGCCTGCCTCACCAAAAATTGCCCTGAAGGACATGACTGGGACCACTAAAATCAAACAGCTCATCTTCACAGGATGCTTTGATTATGATGTGAGTAACTAATGGCAAGGCAAATGCATGTTTTGAGAATTTCAGTATTTTAAATATCTCATCTCTTTTGTATTTTAGAAAGTAAAAACATATAAAGTGCTAGTTGAAGCGAAGGATCAAGGGTCACCTGCGTTGTCTTCAACTGCAACTGTTTTTCTGGACATCACAAATTCCAACACCCATCTACCAGAATTCACTTCTGCCCAGGTGAGTCAGGCTACACAGTCTTTTTTAGATTGATGTGCCAAAAAAAAAAAAGTGTAAACACTGTGACCGGGGTTGCCAGCAGCCTGTACCATGATGGTAGTTGAACAAACTCAGGGTTAGGGGATCAGTTTCAAGTTGACAAGCACAAACCAATCCAATCATGCTTTGCTGTTATTATTATGCTGGTTATCAACGTTCTCTGTTAGCTCAGGCTTTGATCCTAATCCTTGATCCTTTATGGAACGTGTGCACATAAAAGCATGACATCAGTAGTGAACAGCCAATCACATGCTGTGAAACGGCTCAAACCGGTGCGCAACGTTTCGCTATGGTTTTCGGGTTGAACGACATGTTTCCTGGAAACGGTGTGCAATGGGGTTTGAGATACGTTTTCTCTTGTCTGGTGGGTGTGTCAAAAATGTCAGCCCAATCAGCAGCAACATGTATACAAACATGTATACAATACATTTGTTGTATACAAACAAATGTATATGCGGTATTAAAGCGACAGCTCGCACAATGGGTCCGAGTAAAGTCGTTTACAAATGTGTCCGCTGCAGCTCGGTAAACGCAACAATTGAAGATATTAGAAGACATGTTTGTCTTTTCATCCTGAAATGCGAGGCAAATGTTGGATCACAATAATTAGGAACCACAGTTTCCACAAATCCCTTCAGTCCATTGGGATGTTCTCTTTTATTCTGGACGGCAAGGGCAGTGACTAACATCGAGCGTATTTTGCAGTATTAAACACGTATTTATACCGATTTAAACAGGCTTCGAAAATTTTTCAAAAAGAACAAAGAATGGCCTTCTCCGCTGCCATGGTTGCAACTCTTGCGTTCAATGCACCACCGTTTCCATTTAAAAAAACGGTTTGCAACGTTCACTTCTCGCAAGAAGAAAATGTCTCGCTATATCAGTGCAAGTGAAAGTTGGTTTATATAGTTGATCGTTAATATATAAATAGGTATACAGAGCAAATAGGTGTACATGAACAGCTTACATATAGTCATTTTTAAAGCTTTATCTATCGATTCCAAATCGTAATTAATTATATATTTATATTAATTTAAACTAAATGCTTAATACTAATTGTTAAACTAAAATATATATTATAAATATAAATATATAAATCATATAAAATAATAAAAAATCATCGCTAAAAGCCAGATAATTTTGTCTTCAATATCTTTTACTTTAATTTGGAGCCAGAGAAACTGGGGGAGTAATTTATTTTGTCAGAGATGTGTCAGCTGATTGGTCCAATTTTGGTTTGTCTCACCCAGAACAAAACTTGGCCCGGAGCAGGTTAGCTGTGGAGCGTAAGTTATTATGCCAATAAACACAACTAAAAGCCAAGCCAGTTTCATGGTGCCTAAAACCCAGGGTTGGCACAAACTAAACTGAAACATACCTGGCTATCCACCTAAACTGGCATCATGGTATATGCCCTAGGTCAGCAAAACAAAACAGAGAAAAAAAACCCTAGCCCTGTGACCGAAAATATAAATATGCCACTTCCATTCATAAAATACATATTTTACAGTCACTGTTATGCGTTATACACAATTTCAACTTGAAAATCACTATATAGTAGTAATCATAAACACAGTCTGTTTTCATAAAGGAGGAGCTCAAAGGTTTCCAGATCCCCTCCATCACAAAACTCATCATCTATCTATCATAGTTTTATTATTAGTAGAATATTAAATTGGTACATTTCTATACAAGCATTTCAGTCAAATACAATGCATACAATATGAAAACATGCGAGAAAACTGAAAAAAAAAAAAAGCCCATTTCTGCAGGGAAACCGAAGACTTGGCAATCATGACTGTGTGGTGTCTTCAAAACATTACAGTTTGCCTTCTGATATAGCAACATCAGGTCAGCCAATGGCATGAGTTTAGGGCCCTTCTGTCATTGGCTGACCAATGACAGAAGGGCAGTGTGTTTAGGAAACCTGTTTGTAAACAGTCAACTGGGTGCTTGTTATGGCAGACAGCATAGCAGCTCACTCAAAACAAAACAGAATTCCTCAGCAACCACATAGTCTCGCGTAGCCAGACCTTCAGACTGATGGCAGAAGGTCTGGGCTCCAATCACAGTTCATTTTGTTCTGCGTCATGTTTAGGGGCGTGAGCATGTAAAGTCGATATCCCTGCAATAACAGACCGGCGTGCATCTATAAATGATTCATTCAAGAATGTTGTGCAAGTTTACTGCAACAATGGAGACGTGAACTTCACATACTTTTAAAAATCTAGCGTTTAGTTGGTCCTGGTAAGCGCTCATTGTCACAGTTGTAAACACGACGGCGTTCTTCTTCCATGATGGAGTTTGGAGTCGTGACATTTGTTTCCAAGCGGACCATTAAAGAACGCAACACACACGTCTCGCGGACATCCTGTAGAATTCAACCAATCAGATGACGACTTCAAAACTCCTAAAGTATTTCCAGATAAGTGCGTCTCATGCATCAGACGTTCAGCCAACAGTCCGTGGGCGTGACGTCTGAGGCTGAGACTAGCAAACACGTAGCAACTCGTGGGGTTTTTGTATGGGCAAACACCACTGACATTTTCCTCAGAAAATGCAAAAGATCAAGCAAATCATTTTTTTATACTACCAATTGATGCTGCACTAGTGGTACAGAAATTACACACTTAACCCTAACTAAATAGTAGGCTTTATTGAGTAATTTGGTAACAAAGCTTGTGTGTGATATGATATACTTTGATATACATTAATTTATCTGTGTGAAACAGTACAACACTGAAGTGATGGAAATGGAATCAAACAAGGTGATCCTAAGAATTGGCGTCAAAGACAAGGACACACCGAACACGCCTGCATCAAGAGCGGTGTTCTCCATCCTGAAGGGCAACGAAGATGGAAATTATAAGATCGAGACAGACCCCAAAACCAATGAAGGTGTGCTATCTGTTATCAAGGTAAATGCCACTATTCCCTTTAATATTAACATTCAATTCTAAGAAAAATGTATCCGGTGTATTCAAAGAGAATCAAGCTGTCACCTCTATTTATATAGCACTTTAAACCAGTAATGATCAATGATGCAAACAGAATTAAATTCTGCTGTAAAGCAGCTCTAGAAAGACAATAGAGTCGTTGTTCAGTTGAAATCAGTTCAGTGTTCGTTCAGTTTAATAACTGAGTTCAATTCAGCTATAAAGCAGTAGAAAACAGGGATGTCATCATCCAGCTCAGTTCAGTTCTCATCCAATAGTGTCAGTGCAGTCAAATCAATAATATTGCTGAATATTAAGTCATATAGAAGTCATCACTGGGAACTGGTTTAAACAACTACTTATTACAGTTTTTTTAATGTTAGTTTTACATTGTGTTGACCAGCTGAAAAACAGGACTGAATAAAAAAAATGGACAGCCTATGGTAATGTGTGGACTCACAATATATATGTATTTCACAGGGGAAGAATTTTGAGAAAACTGAGATCACAGAACTGGAGATAGCAGTCGAGAACGAGGAGAAATTATTTCAGTGTGTTGATGGAAAGGTCCAAACAGGCTCCACACCAAAGCTTAACACTGTCAAAGTGGCAGTGAAAGTCATTGATGTGAATGATCCCCCTGTATTTAAGAAGAATGTTGAAACGATTTACCGAAATGAAAATGGAGATCCAGGAGATGTGTTGTTTGTACCTGAAGTCAAAGATGAAGACTCGGATCTAAACAAAATCAGGTGTGGTCTCTTATGCTCACCAAGGCTGCATTTATCTGATCAAAAATACAGTAAGAACAATAATATGGCGAAATATTATTACAATTTAAAATGACTGTTTTCTATTTGAATACATGTTAAAATGTAATTTATTCATGTGATCAAAGCAGAATGTTCAGCATAATTTCTCCAGTCTTCAGTGTCACATGATCCTTCAGAAATCATTCTGATGTGCAGATTTGCAGATTTCTTCTTATAATCAATGTTGAAAACAGTTGTGGGTCACATTTTAGATTAGGGTCCAATTCTTACTATTAACTATGACTTTTTCCTCAGTAAACTCCTAATTACTGCCTAGTCATAGTTAGTAAGGTAGTTGTTAAGTTTAGGTATTTGGCAGGATTAAGGGATGTAGAATAAGGTCATGCAGAATAAGGCATTAATATGTGCTTTATGAGTACTAATAAACAGTCAATATCCTAGTAATATGCATGCTAATAAGCAACTAGTTAATAGTGAGAATTGGACCCTAAAGTAAAGTGTTACCCAGTTGTGCTGATTCATATTTTTGTGGAAACTGTCATACATTTTTTTTAAATTATTAATTCTAAAATAGCATTATTTTGTGTCAATGTATGGAAATGTAAAAGTGTTTACTGTCACTTTTGATCAATTTTATGCATCCTTGATATACTTAATAATAGTGAATACTTAAAGGAATACTTGAATACTTAAAAGTATTAATTTACACTGTACACTGTAAAAACACAGAGGCTTGTTCAGAGATGGGAAATTAGATTTTTGGATGATCAAGCAGAAGTATTATACTATCTGTATATATGTATGTAGGTATGAGTTAGTACAAGACCCAGCCAAATGGGTGAGTGTTGACCCGAAAACAGGAAAGATCACCACAGTTCAGAAGATGGACCGGGAGTCGTCATTTATCAAAAATGGCACCTACACTGTTGTTGTCCAGGCTATAGATGATGGTAAGCACCAAAGTATCTGTTCTCAGTATGTTCAAACAAAGTAATGAGATAAAAAGGAAAGACATGAGAATGGAATACTAACTTACAGAATACTGCACAGTAGGGAGCCCCTAAGGGAACATACTGTATGGTGATGGTAAAAAAAATTATATGGGTTTCTTCCATTAAAACTTTTGCATTACCCTGAGAAACGGAAATAAAACATGACATAAACATGAGCAATTGAAACAGACTTGACAACTCACCAACAGCAAGGTTACAATAGCAAAGCTAATCAAGAGACTAAGAAAACGTTTGAAGTTTCTCGGGAGAAAGTGAGAGTAGAGAGTATTGCATTATGGAATACCATATTCTGTATGTATATATATATTTATATACACTGATCGCGCATAACATTATGAGCACTGACAGGTGAAGTGAATAACACTGATTATCTCTTCATCACGGCACCTGTTAATGGGTGGGATATATTAGGCAGCAAGTGAACATTTTGTCCTCAAAGTTTATGTGTTAGAAGCAGGAAAAATGGGCAAGTGTAAGGATTTGAGCGAGTTTGACAAGGGCCAAATTGTGATGGCTAGACGACTGGGTCAGAGCATCTCCAAAACTGCAGCTCTTGTGGGGTGTTCCCGGTCTGTAGTGGTCAGTATCTATCAAAAGTGCTCCAAGGAAGGAACAGTGGTGAACCAGCGACAGGGTCATGGGCGGCCAAGGCTCATTGATGCACGTGGGGAACTAAGGCTGGCCTGTGTGGTCCGATCAAACAGACGAGCTACTGTAGCTTAAATTGCTCAAGAAGTTAATGCTGATCGGTGTGTGTCTGTGTATATATATATATATATACATACATATATACACATACAGGTGCTGGTCATATAATTAGAATATCATCAAAAAAGTTTATTTATTTCACTAATTCCATTCAAAGTGAAACTTGTATATTATATTCATTCATTACACACAGACTGATATATTTCAAATGTTTATTTATTTTAATTTTGATGATTATAACTGACAACTAAGGAAAATCCCAAATTCGTTATCTCAGAAAATTAGAATATTGTGAAGAGGTTCAATATTGAAGACACCTGGTGCCACACTCTAATCAGCTAATTAACTCAAAACACCTGCAAAGGCCTTTAAATGGTCTCTCTGTCTAGTTCTGTAGGCTACACAATCATGGGGAAGACTGCTGACTTGACAGTTGTCCAAAACCTAATTTAATCCCTGTACGCAACTTTTTTTTTTTTTTTCCTACATGCTATTCACAGGACAGCCTCCAGCTACAGGTACATGTACTGTTGTGGTCTACCTGGGTGATGTGAATGATAATGCCCCCTATCTCGCCTCCAAAAACATGGTCATGTGTGGGAACAAGGTCAACCGTGTCAGCGTGGTACCAGCAGACATTGATGGTCCTCCATTTTCAAGTCCTTTTACCTTCTTTCTGGGAGGAGATGAAGAGCTTAAGAAACTCTGGAAGCTGGAGCCCACCACAGGTCAGTCACATACATTTACTTCATTTTAGGGATGTCCCAATCAAGTTTTTTGTCCCCCCGATTTGAGTGATTGAATATTGAGTATCTGGCCATACAGAGTCCCAATCCGATACTTGTATTTACCTTCTGCTTTGTGCTTAATTTACCCCCACCCCTACACAACTCTAGTGTATGATATTAGAGTTATTTTGACTTTTAACAGCATAATACTTGTAGCTACCTTAATCTGACCGTTATAGTTTATTGTATTGTTATCGTTTTTATTTGTGTAATTTGTTATATTTTGTCCAGCAGCCCAAGCATACATATAGGCCTATAATGGTGTGTAAAACTAATTCATAAGGAAATAAACTGTAAATAATAAATCAGCTCCATTGCGGATTCCAAGTGATCAAGGGCTTTGGTCGGTGTAACATTGTAAGGGTTTCGCCAGTAGTGGGTACTCGTGCAACGTAAGCAATGACGTACATCCAAGTGAACGAGACAGAGGGAAGGGCATAAAAATTTGGACTTAAAGGGCACCTATTATGCAAAATTCACTTTTACATGGTGTTTGAACTTAAATGTGTGTTGGCAGTGTGTGTACACAACCACCCTATAATGGTAAAAATCCACCCACTCATTTTTTTTTTTTTTAAATCCCCATAAATCATAAGCAGTGTCTCAGAACAAGCCATTTGCAGATTCCTGGCAAAGTGAATTTTTACAGGCCCCGTCCACGAGTGTTGATGGACACTGCCATATTAGCGTAGACCCCGCTCTCAGAGAGCTGTACAAAGTCCGCCATGTTTATCTCCTCGCCAGAGAATTTAACAGCAGCATTCAAGTAAGAAATGTGCTCTTAATAAAGCTACTAAAGTTCATTCAGTCAAGATTTGTGAGTGATTTTCTGTTTATCTTTTGTTGTTTGATTCATATTAACAGCAGATATAGCAGTAGGTACTGTATATTACACTGCTTTCACTTTAGTATACAGATCTAATATACACACAGGATTTCTGTACTTGCTGCATACGTGCACAGACATAACTAACTGTTTTCATGTAAACTTTGTGTGTTTCTGACATAACCTTGTATGCATTTGACAGTTTAATCGCAAAAAGACATGAAAGAGAACTAGTCTAGTTTAATAGCCTACTCACGGACGCACCGACATCCAGCTCTCTGTGCACATGCGTCGGGGGTGTGTGCTCAAGTTGAGAGCATAGACTGTAAGTTTGAGAGTGATATGGCTTTAAAACGCATGCAGATGATAATATTTCATGATGATGAAGAACTGCAATGTCACGTGAGCTTGACTTTACTTGTTGAGGCACATGACTGAACTAATTCAAAATTAATTCAAAAGCCATAACCACAATGACACAGTCATGTGCCTCAACAAGTAAAGTCATAACATAATGATACCTTTGCAAATCGTTAGCTAATGATTAATTAAAGCAGACAACTGGAAGTTGAAATGCATGGCTTCAACCATTGTGTTAATTAACACATGAATTTAGACTATTAGTAGACTAATATAATATGTTATTAGGGAATTAATACAATATGCCACATTTAACTAATAGCAATTTATTGATTACTTAATCTATTAATCATATATAATCTTCATTAGTTAGCAGTAATCATTAATGTTTAGTTCTTCATGAGTCACACATTAACTCATGATTATCTGTACATTAGTTAAGCATGAATTAATGCATATTAGTGCACCCGTATTGTAAAGTGTTACCAAAATGTTTTTTTTTTAATGGTTTTAGTTAACTATAATAACCCTGTTTCACACTATCATTAACATTTTGCTGGGTTTATACCGTAGGAGCAAACACCTCTCTGATAAGTTTGACGACTCTGCCATATGGAAACTACTCAGTTCCTCTGAAGATGCAGGATCAACAAGCGCTGCAGTCAGAAGAGGTTCTGCAGGTGGTTGTGTGTGAATGTACGGGAGGAAACGTGTGTCGTGAGCGTCTTCCTTTCTCCTCAAGGCTGGGTCCAGCAGCCATCGGTCTCCTGTTTGCCGGACTTCTCCTTTTGGCCCGTGAGTTTTCAGACTAAATAACAACATCCACTAATGCATGTAATGTGCATAATATAATGACACACCTTGTTGTTTTTTGCAGTTCTACTCCTCTTTTGTTTCCTCTGTGACTGTCAAAGCAAGAACTTTCAACACATTCCTCTGAACCTGCAGGATGAGGGCAACCAAACCCTTGTCAAATACAACGAGGAGGGAGGAGGCTCAATCTTTAAGGTATGTGAAACTGGTCTTGATCAATGTTCAAAGTTAGGAATTTAGTAGAAGGCGGTAAAAACGATCAGCCGTGTTCTCCATTTCAGAAGTATAATTTGGTATTGGATGTCCCTTACTTATGTGGCTTGTGCTACAAAAATGCTACTGCATTACTATATGTATATAGTATGAATTAAATGAAATCTTATCGCATTGTTTTAAACATTTTGAAAAATGTAACTTGTGGTATTTTTGAATTAGACTGATTTGTGAATGTGTTTGGATTCAAAGCATTATCAGATTATTTAAGATCATTATTTTAGTATAAATCTAAGAAGTATTAATTATTTGTTATTAATATTTTTTTTAATTAAGATTATTAATTAAGCTCATTGTATTAATGCACTCTGTAGTAATGATATCAAAATCAACCACTGAAAAATTTATTTAGTTTAATTACAAACAGGCATGGATGCACGTCCAGATTTTGAGTTAAGGCCCATTCACACCAAGGACGATAACTATAAATATAACACAACAATATATAGTTCTAAAAATCGTTCTCAGTATTAAAGAATAGCAGAGTTCACACCAAAGCTATTATGATAACAGCACAGAGAAACTATATATTGTTGGAATCACTTTCAGACCGATTTTATCCAGCCGATGAACAATAAAAACAGCCAATCAGAATCCACCCTGCTGTAGCTCCAGCATTTAAAGCGGCATACAAGCCGCGCTTAGAATAAACAGAACAATATCGTTCGCTGGTGTGGGCACTAATATAGTCATCTTTAGTTTATAGTTATCGTTCTTGGTATGAACGAGCCTTTAGATGCGTTCCTGGGTCAATACATTCTTATCTGAAAATGTAATGCTAACCATATCCCTACCCCTAAACCTAACCCTACTCATAAGTTATCCATAAAATCAGAGGGAATGGTGAAATAACACTGATGTAGAAGCACCTAACCCTGTATGTAAGCCTAAACTTGATATAAACTGTAAACTTGTCCTTCAAATCTGATTGAACAAAGATGTTGATCTAGGAACACGTCGCACTGGGTGAAATCAGGTTCTGAGTTTGGGGACATTCCAAAGTATCAGCAGTGATATTTGCATTTAAAGACTGAATCTGTGGTTACCTATTTGGCGCAGTTTTACGAGGAACAACATCTGTGGTCTAAAAGCAAACCGTGATAAATCATTTTGCCTGTAATTGTTTTTCTCTCCTCAGCCCGAGTCCATGCTTGCTTCCAATATTGGTCTGACGGATGGCATGAAAGTTGCATCTGCACCGGTACATACAATGTTTTTTTTCTCAGTTGTTTTTTTTTTCTGTTGCTTTTCCCATTGATTTAATGTCTGTGTTTGGTAAAGCCATCATTAGACATGCATGTTGTATCCCATTCTGGCACAGTAAACTGGATTCCAAGATAAGTTAAAGCTACGTGTCGCTACATGCAGTTTATAAAACTGACACTTGAAAGCAGGTTGTTGGCTCAACTGCATGTTACTAATATACACTTGCTTTAACAGCTGTCAAGCTTCTTTTACATGTTAGGACCTGTTATGCCAAAATATAATATTCAAATTATTTCATGGGCACTAATGGAAGTTCTTTCTCACAGTTTTGCGGTGACTTTTACTCCATGTCTTTTAAATTCTAATGCAAAAAGGATCAAAAGTGACAGTAAAGACCTTTATAATGTTACAAAACATTTTTATTTTAAATAAATTATGTTCTTTTGAACTTTCTATTCATCAAAGAATCCTGAAAAGAGAAAAAAAAAAATCCACAAAAATGTAAAGCAATAGCAGCTGTTTTCAATATTGATAATGATAAAAAAAAAACATTTCAAATCATCATATCAGAATGATTTCTGAAGGATCATGTGACACTGAAGACTGGAGTAATGATGCTGAAAATTCAGCTTTGATCACAGGAATACATTACATTTTACAATATATCACAATAAAAGTATTCAAAAGTATATGTATATATATATATATATATATATATATATATATATATATATATATATATATATATATATATATATAAGCATTAGCATAAGATCCGTAACTGTTCAGATTTTAACCCTCTATGGTACGCAATATGATATCAATGAGGAAAACCATTTGTGGTGTTTTTCCTGCTTAAAATTGGACACTATAACAATATCAATAAAAAAAAACTTTTTTTTAAGTTTGTTGCCTCAAGGCAACATTGTACCACAATGGACAAATTGAAATATATAAATATATATATATATTGAAAACATCAATTTCTTTAACCAGACACTTGAACAAACACATTTATCCAGTTTTTAATGTATTACACATTTAATATATTGAATAAAAAGTAACATTTCAAATGCAGCTGTTGCTCTCAGGCAACATTGTACCATCGTGGAACAAAAGTATTACCAAACCATAATATCAGGTTATCATATCCATCTTCATCCTCATCTCCATCTTTGATCTCACCCTCACTCTCTCCCTGCCGGATTGTCACTATGACCTCATCTTCCTCATCACAGTATGACACCTCATCCTCACCCTCATCAACTGGCAGTTGTGTTTTATACCTTTTTTTTTTTAAGTGCTATAGAAAACCTGCAGATCATAATATGTGCAGTTATAGTATGTGAATTACTATTCTTATAAGTGCATTACAAAATCATGCAAAAATGCAAATATATTTAGATAACTCTTTTTCTTATAAATATAATATGTTTGTATCCAACCTAGTGTGTCTGGTATGGCCTTATGCGATTCCATTATGGTACAATGTTGCCTTGAGGCAACACACAGTTTTTTTCACAACATTTGATGATATATAATGTAAAGTTCTTGAAAATACTTCTTTACTTACCAGTGAAGGTGACTCATATTTTTTGTGGGTGATTAACAGGACGGAAATTAGTGAAAAATGCACTTTTCATTGGAGAAAATATGGAGCCATGTGACCTGTGCACATGTGCTGAAACAGGACACAAAATGGACCACTGTGGGTCATGTGACCACTTTTTTGCACTTTCATTTATTGGTATTTGAGTTCTTCTCCCATGAGATAGATTTGACCAATAAATTGGTGTTTCATTTTATTGAAAATAAACTAAAATAGACTATGTTGCCACCGTACCATAGTAGGGTTAACTGTTAAGTAATAGCAGGACTAAAAGAAAGGATGTGACGTTGCCTTTCAAATCTCATACTGTAAGTAAATAACAAGCTACTAACAACTTGCATATTACTGTTGTTCCAGCCTGAGTACATGGTTACTGATGGATACAGGAATGGTACGCTGAGAAGCCCTGCAGGGGTGAGTATCAAATCAAATGAGTGCTTCTACTGCCAAGAATTAAATGAAATGATAAAGCATCCAAAAGCTTTCGAAGGAAAAGGCGAGTTGAGACTGGTTAAGTATCCTAGTTATTTCACTTAAAATGTGACTAAAAAGGCACTGCAAATGGTGAATGACTCAATTTAGAAATGAGGGTTGTGATTTGTGCAAAAACATATGATTTTTAGAAGGTCAATCCCTATACCTAACCATCAGTGGTGTGTAAGATGATCATAAGAAAGAACAAATGAGAACAAACATGCATTCATACAAATTAGCCACCAATTTGACAATGAAAATAGTTGCAAATTGCTGTAAGATTGTGTTGGCTTTTGCTAGACATCATTTTTGTCTGTTTAAAACACCATTTCTAACAATTCAAAAATGTAATAATACTAAATGTCATGGTCATAAGATAGTGTTCTTTTGGTAATGTGAAATATTAACTTAAATGTATTCCTTCTCTCACAGTATCAGTATAGCTCTGCGACATTCCAGGAAGCGTACAATGGCGGAGGTGTAATGAGCATGGTGAGTGATGGCATCCATCAAACTGAGATATGAGTGAGGCAGGACAGACAGGAAGGGGAATAGTTGTTAAAGAAAACAAAGAAATTTGGGATTTTTGTACCTTGTACGTTGACACAAGTCACAGTGGGGTTCATATTACTAAAACCACATAGAAAATATGCAAATCAAGTTTAGGATAAAACTATGTAAAATGAAGGAGGCACTCACTGCACTTTTTTAAGATTGTTAATCAAATGTAAATGAATGGTAGATTTCCTTGCATTCATTATATCATTGAACATAAGTCTGATTTACAGACCATAGAAATCCATTTTACAACCGAGTTTGCCATTACAGCATCATTACTCAAAACACCTACTCTGATTTGGTGTTCAAGTGACATTTTTTTATTATCAATCCTGATATTGATCTTTTTTTACTGTGTAATGTGTCCTTGCTGAATACATTTATTTCAGTCATGACAACTTTCGAAATAGTTTTAGCATTGTTATTGAATATGGCAATTAGTTATTGAATATGGCAATGTTAATGTATTTGGTCTTGGCGGAGTAGATCTGCTAAGCTGCTGCAGATCAAGTATGTACTTGCTACTGCTAATAGACACACACACTGCTGTGAGCATGTAAGATCTGCTGATGCATAAATAGACACACATTAATCCTGTAGCAGATCTGACAGGTGGAGCTGGGGAGGTGGAGGGGTTCAGAGGAAGTCTGATACTGCAGGACTAGCTTACAGCAAACACTGAACCAGACTGTTTAAATGTTGAGCAAGCAATCTCATTGGCTGCAGGATCAGCAGAGGCCAATCAGCTTGTGCCATGTAGTAATGATGTGATTGCTTGCAGATTGAATGTAAAGGACCGATCAGCCTGCGCCCTCTAGAGTTTCATTACTGAACTAGATATTCATTAAAAAAATGTACGGACCCACTTTTGTATTAGGTGGCCTTTACTACTATGTACAAAACATTTTAATTACTCATTTGATACAATGCACTTATTATGTACATACATGTTTTACATTGTACTTGCATTTAAAAAAATACCTGCATGTGATTACATCTGTAATTAATTTCTGTAGTTACATTTATAATTACACTGTTGACACTTCCCTTACACCTAACCCTGCCCTTAAACTTACCCATACCACCACACCTGACCCTAACTTTACCCTTAAACTTACCCATACCACCACACCTGTCCCTAACTTTACCCTTAAACTTACCCATACCAACACACCTGTCCCTAACTTTACCCTTAAACTTACCCATACCAACACACCTGTCCCTAACTTTACCCTTAAACTTACCCATATCACCACACCTGTCCCTAACTCTACCCTTAAACTTACCCATACCACCACACCTGTTCCTAACTCTACCCTTAAACTTACCCGTATCACCACACCTGTCCCTAACTCTACCCTTAAACTTACCCATACCACCACACCTGTTCCTAACTCTACCCTTAAACTTACCCATACTACCACACCTGTCCCTAACTCTACCCTTAAACTTACCCATACCACCACACCTGTCCCTAACTCTACCCTTAAACTTACCCATACTACCACACCTGTCCCTAACTCTACCCTTAAACTTACCCATACTACCACACCTGTCCCTAACTTCACCCTTAAATTTACCCATACCACCACACCTGTCCCTAACTTTACCCATACCACCACACCTGTCCCTAACTTTACCCATACCACCACACCTGTCCCTAACTTTACCCTTAAATTTACCCATACCACCACACCTGTCTCTAACTTTACCCTTACCCCAATATCAGCAAAAGTGTTTTGCAATACAATATGAACACAATTAGTACATTGTACTTCCATCAAAAAATAAGTACATAGTAATTAAGGCCACCTAATATAAAGTGGGACCAAATGTACTGACCCCAAACTTTTGATCAGTATACAGTAAAAGTTATATCTTACTAAAATGGATATTTAATAATGTAATTGTTTTTTCCTCTCTCTAAGCCATATCACAACCGGTCAATGGTCAGAAGGGAAAGGGAAGGCTTTAAGGTAAGCTTTTCAAATGATTCATATAAATTACA
This sequence comes from Rhinogobio ventralis, assembly GCA_039654625.1. Classification (NCBI taxonomy): domain Eukaryota; kingdom Metazoa; phylum Chordata; class Actinopteri; order Cypriniformes; family Gobionidae; genus Rhinogobio; species Rhinogobio ventralis. The sequence continues at coordinate 29,008,935 of CM077203.1, read as the reverse complement.
ACAAGATTGTTAATGTAGTCATACTTTTTAGTAACAAGTGCAATTAAATGAACATTAAAAACAAAAAAGATTAGTACCTGTTTGAATGAAATATCACACTTGTTTTTAAGAATGGAGGCGGTCAGCTGTCCCAGACATTCAGCTTGGCTCGAACAGAAAGAAACCTGGCAGAACGCATTGAGAGGGTGAGTCCACTACACAAAACACTTAACTGGCATGGTTTTCAGGAAACCTGTAGTAAATATGAGATAGAAAGAACAAAAATTATTTTCAGGTAGCCTATAATTTATGTAAGCAATAAGGTACTCGAGGCTGTGCTGGATGTGAATAAGTCACGGCTAAAGGGCGTTGTTAGGCATGATGCGGAATTTTCAGTCTGGAAACTTTCCATGGGAATTAACGGGAATAAATTGGGAATTTGCAAAATTGCAGGTTAGCCTATAACAGGGAACTTAAATGTAGTTGGAAAAAACTATTGCAGCATAATCTTGGTTAAAAACAACCAGATTGAATGCACTTTCAGTTGAATTTCTACCCTGCACATTCCTCAATCACATACATGCAGCACGCTATTTAATGCAGGGCTTTTGAGGCCACACCCCCTGAATGCACTGTGCATTCCTTCAAAACATGCACATTTCATCAAAAATACAGAAAAAAAGCAATATTGTGAAATATTATTACAATTTAAAATAATGGTTTTCTATTTTAATATACTTCAAAATATTATTTATTTTTATGATCAAAGCTGAATTTTCAGCATCATTACTCCAGTCTTTAGTGTCACATGATCCATCAGACATCATTCTTATTTATCAATGTTGGAAACAGCTGTGCAGCATACTATTTTTTTTTTTATACCCTGTGATACTCTTTTCAGGATTATTTGATGAATAAAAAGTTTATAGAGAACTGCATTTATATTTAAAATAGAAATCCTATGTAACAATATACACTTCCGTTCAAAAGTTTGGGGTCAGTCATTTAAAGGAAATTAATACTTTTATTCAGCATGTTAAATTTATAAAAAGTGATAGTAACGACTTGTATTGTTAGATTTCTTTTTTGAATAAATGCTGTTCTTTTTAACTTCTTATTCATCAATGAATCCTGAAAAAAGTTTCACATGTCCAAAAAATATTAATAGTATCAAATCAGAATATAAGAATGATTTCTAAAGGATCATGTGACACTGAAATAAATAACACATGCATAACAATTACTGCAATAAAAATATATTTATTTTACAAAATTAGAAATAATTAATTGAAAAATATATTAATATGCAAAAAAAAAAAAAACGTCCGCTTATGACTAAACATAATGTTTATATTTATATTTGTATATGATACAGTTTATATAAATTTCCAATTAATTCCCATAAAATACTATAAATTCCCGTGAATTCCTGTTAAATTTCCAAATTGGAATATTTCCAGAATTCTCCAGATTAAGTTCCCGTGGAAAGTTTCCTGAAATTTACCAGAAACTTTCTGCCCCTTTGCAACCCTATTCACGATACAGCATTATCCTTGAGTACCTTATTGCTTTTATAAAACGGTTACCACACAATACAAATATTAAAGCCAAAAATATGTATCAATGCAACTTTCATGAAGTAAAATCACTAAAAGCCTTCCTTCCGCTGGAAAAAATAGTCCCTGACCGGGAACCGCAACAGCAGTCACATTATTAAGCCATTAGATGGCAGAAAAGACTGTCTTTGAGTCAGTCAGTAGAGAAGACTTTTATATTGAAAGGATTGAAACTTGTTGTGAACACGGGAGCAAGACACAACAAATGCTTTGACTAGCGCTGTCAGTGTCGCTCACTCAATCTCTCTCTAACAATACTCTTCTACATAATACAATAAGCTTCAATGAGAAATATCAATGTGAACAAACATATATTTATGTTGCTAAGAGTGGTTGCTAAGGATGTTGTGTACAGAGAACCGTTGGGTGAAGCGGTCATAGCCGTGTTTTATCGTGAATAAAAAACACAGCTATTGACCAATCAGAATCAAGCACTTGAAAACTAAACTTTAAAGGCCCACTGAAGTGCCTTGAAACGCGCAGCATTATTCAATGTGTGGACGTAATTTCCCCTGAAACGACTCCAGCTGTTAGCAGCTCCTCCCCTTTTATGAAACAGCCAATAGCGTTTTGTTAATGCCACAGTTTTCTCCCAATCTCTAACCGTTTCTCATCAAATACAGCATTCTGTGCAGAATTTAAATGGGTCCGATATGTTTTATTGTATGCGCCGACTCGCACATATGATCCGTGCTGCGCTCTCGTATCTCTAGTCAACGGCTCTGGTCTAGACTGCGTGTGCTGCGCGTGAAAACTAACGTGAAACCAGACTTCATTCGCCTCAACTGAATCGTTTCCTATCGCATGTATAGTGCGCTATGTGCCATTCACCATGTAGGAAATAGTAAATGTGTGAACAGCTGACTGATTTCAGCCACGGCTTCAGAGTCTATTTATGGTGTAGAGGGCGGGACGCTTCAGATTCTAGAGAAATAAAATATTATTCAGTGTCTTTTTAAGAACTAAACTTCCTGGTATAGTCTTGTGGGCAGTGTGCTTTAAGAAAGGCAAAAAAGGCCAACAAATAACTTTAAAAGCATCCTAGAAGTGCATTTATTTTTGTAAACAGTTTGGTGAAGTTAAAATAGTGTACTTAATATCAAAAGAGGGAACAAGATATAAGGAAATTGTCATGAGCTGCTGATAATATCTGTTTTCATTTCTCCAGTGAGATGAGATTTCACAGTGATTCATTTACAATAATCACTTATGTTATATTGTTTTTAGTCTTGTGTGAAAATAAGTCTTTATAATACTTTTAAAAAGAGTACTTATTACGAAAATATATGTACAAAGAAGATACTTAAGTGCAAGTGGAATGTAATGTTTTCAGACATTGTATGTAAGCTACACATATTAGTTAAAAAATGTTTCTTTTAGGCTACTTTTTGACCCATTTATTTAGGACTTAAGTACATCTTTATTTATATTTGTAATGGCAATTTAGTACATTTAAAATTATTTTAACTTTAAATATAATATTGAATAACACATTTAAAATGATTCAGTACTTTACATGCGCTCTAGTATGTTAGTCAACACATCAAAATAAGTGCACTTTAAAGCATGACGAAAGATTAAAACAGTCACATGATTACAAAGTGCACTTTTTAAATGTGTACTTAAGTTTGTCAAGGAACAGTAATGAAAATGTATATTATTAGATTTAATATATTAGATTATCTGCAAATGCATAAAATATACTTATAAAATGTGAAGAACTGCACATTCAGTATAATTAAGTGCACAAGGGTTATATTAAAAGTACGCTTAAGGTTATGTGTGAATCAACATACACAGGTTAATTTAATTTGGTTTTATGCCAGTTGTAAGAACTGTTTAAATATTATTGCACTGCATGACTTGCCTTTGGCACACTACTGGTGACCTTGCTTCAACCTGTTCTGAATTGAAAATCCAGTGCACTGTCGCCACCTGTCTGCTAGATTCATAGCACAATGTAATATTAATGTACAAAGATCTGCAGACCATGGAGACACCATGAGTTAGCAAATCACATTCTATCAGCAAATAATACTATCAAAAGCATTAAGATTATGATTTTTCTCTTTCTATTTGTTATTCTATAGAAGATCAATGGGTTTCCGGAAGCACTGAAGGACTATCCTGAATATTCTCCATATCAGTATAATTATGAGGGGAAGGGCAGTGATTGCCAGTCACTGGATCAGCTGACTGTTAGCAACCTTGGTGATAACCTGGACTTCCTGCAGAACCTTGGGCCAAAGTTCGGCACTCTGGGTGGGATTTGTCAACAGTCAATGGAGCGCAGGAATGTCCGACTGTGAAAATGGATGATGATTTGAGGCTTCAGCAATTCTGCTTTGTATCGTTCCACATTTCTATAATGCTTGTTCCACATTTCTATGATGCTTTCAGCTCTGCTGCGGGTACCAGGGATTTTTTTGTGATTTTTAGTGCTCTAGGACATTTATGCTCAAAGACAACAATCTTAACACCTGTACAGGAGCAGGGGTGATTTATGGACAAGCTGTGAACATTACGTCTTCAGTGCCAAGACTGGCCTCAAGGAACTATGGGATACACTGTGTATTTGTGCTCACGATGAATGTATAAGGAAGCATGTTAGGTGCATGAATTGAAAACTACTTGAAAGCTACTTGAAGCCTGTCTGAAATTATCAGAGGTGGTTGGTATGTCTTAACAGTGACCAAAGAGATTCTCGCACTGATGAACTAATCCACTGACCTGATCGGCTCTCCTCTGAATTTCCATCTTTTTTCCTCAGCAAATGCCACACATCCCAACCACACTTAGCCATGCTGATTCTGTAAGTGAGTGTTTGTCTGGGGTTGTCCTGCACTTACATGATGCTATGGGACGCTGCCTTTAGGTTCTGTATTGTTTCTTGCACTTTTGCTATGATGACTTTGCACTGCTGAATCGCTTGTGTATTTAAATGGATAGTTCAGCCGAAAATGACAAATCTATCATTCAATCACCTTCATGTTGTTCCAAACATATGAAAGCTTATGAGGTAATTGTGTCTTTTTATCTCTTCCAAATTGTGAAGAATTTTTTCAGAATTCTGAGTTTAAAGTTGCAGTCCGTAACTTTTTTGGGTTAAAAATTATCCAAAATAAATTTGAGCAAGTACATAACCAGCCAGTGTTCAAATCGATCTCCTTAGCCAGATTCACAACGGTAAGCTTGTAATAATGTGTTATAATTTGAGTGGTACTGGCTGATTTCCACGGGAAAGTCGAGCATGTCTTTGCGTCATTACGTCACATGTGTATACATAAAGAAGTAGCCTGGCTAGTAGTAGTAATGCAGATTATAATATAATATAAGGTCCAAACGACAATCATCAGTGACAACTGGAGATTCACCTGGAGTCAAAAGCAAAACATTAGACTGTACAGAAATTGAAATCTACAGGTAACGCTAATACACACTTAATACACTGTCACACAATGCTGATGTTGTTAACATTAACAATTTGAGAACAAAGTATAACAATAATAGTAATTTGCATGGTTTGATGTGATATGAGCTAAGCGATCGTTAGATTTAATCACTGTTGGTAGTGTGATTTATTGTAATGCTTTTTTCTCAGTTGGTCAGAACAAATGTACTTACTTTGTTCAGATGACATTTTCTGGTGAAAATTCTTATTTTGGTCGTACTTCCAAGACGTAGAATCTGTGATTCAGAAGTACAGTATCCACACCGGTGCGGTGAATGAATGACAGCCACACAAACTTCTCAAAACATTAGATTCATCGGTAACACTTTACAATATGAGTGCACTAATATGCATTAATTCATGCTTAACTAATGCACAAATAATCATGAGTTAACGTATGACTCATTAAGAACTAAACCTTTTATATCAGCAACTAATGAAGATTCTACATGATTACTAGATTAAGTAATATATGAATTTCTATTAATTAAATATGACCATGTATTAATTCCCTAATAACATATTACATTAACTAATAATGTAAATTCATATGTTAATTACCACAATGGTTGAAGCCATGCATTTCAACTTCCAGTTGTCTGCTTTAATTAATCATTGGCTAACGATTTGCAAAGGTATCATTATGTTATGACTACTTGTTGAGGCACATGACTATTAACTGATTAAGTAATATGTCATTGTGGTTATGGCTTTTGAATTAATTTTGAATCAGTTAATAGTCCTGTGGTATTTAACATATGAATTTACACTATTAGTTAATATAAAATGTTATTAGGGAATTAATACAATATGACACATTGAACTAATAACAATTTAATGATTACTTAATCTATTAATCATGTAGAATCTTCATTAGTTGCTGAATCATTAATAAATGGTTTAGTTCTGCATGAGTCACACATTAACTCATGATTATCTGTGCGTTATTTAAGCATGAATTAATGCATATTAGTGCACCCGTATTGTAAAGTTGTACCAATTCATCCGCGCTGAGGAGCCGTGCCGATGCACAAGCCACGTAAAGATGATAATTCAGCAAATAACTGCAATTGCAGGTTTCATATAGAGATGGCGACAAAGGGACAAAACGTACAGACTGCAGCAAAAATTGTATAGAAACAATAAAGGACATGCAGAAGCTATTTCAGAGAGCAATAAGAGAAAGAAAATGAAGGTAAAGATCGGTTATCACTTCAACAGTATCTGAGAGTCAGGCAGGTGGCAGTAATGCTCCATCAATAATTAGTACATCCCTCTTCCGTATTTGTGTTCCCTCTTCTTAAAGGGCCTTTGTTCACCTGGGTTTTTTCATTGTTGGGAGGCTTTATGAAGAGTGGCTGGAATTTTTTACATTTTGTACACACAATGCAGTGTTCATCTATTTCTTTTATATTGCTATTGTATTGTAAATTGTTTTTGTTTGTTTCATCCAAAATTGTTTTTAAGTAAGGATTGATAAATTTTTAAAACCGTTATCTGGATAGTTTTGGTGCTGAGGGCCTGAGATGTTGTCTGTTGTATGCTTGCTTTTCCTTGAGGAACATTATCTGAATAAATGGGATTACAATAATGTTCTATATGTTAACATTAGTTAATAGGTTATGGTATCACAAACATTTTTTTTTTTGCAGTATTTATTAATCTAGTTTAAAGTTAAGTCATTCATCAAAATACTAATATAACTGTTAATTCATGTACATTCATGTACATTCATAATACATTAATGCTATTTTAAACAAAAATTTTTTTTTAAATAGTATCAGTACATAAAGAAATGAGCATTAACCTAGATTAATAAATGCTGTAAAAGTTTATACTGTAGTCAAGTCAAGTCAAGTCAACTTTATTTATATAGCGCTTTTTACAATGCAGATTGTATCAAAGCAGCTTCACAGTGTTAAACAGGAAAATAATGCAACCGAATTTGATTCGGCTGTACAGCCGCTCTGGAGAAAACGATGATGTCATCAGCTCATTTCAATTATCATATATATTCAAGTAATGTAGTTGATATAGTTAATTTAGTTTAGTAATTAAATTTATTTGGATATTTATTTGAAAATGTAGTTTCCCCAACTGAGCAAGCCAAAGGCAACAGTGGCAAGGAACCAAAACTCCATCAGGTGGCCTAATGGAGAAAAATAAACCTTGGGAGAAACCAGGCTCAGTCGGGGTGCCAGTTCTCCTCTGGCCAATTAACAAACAGTGTATGATTATTATTTTGGCAGCCTTATAGGTCAGAAGTCATATTAGATTGGGATATTCGAAAGATCGGTGGCATCACGCCGGAGACGGGTTTATTGAGGATGCCATGTCGATGAGCAATTTCAGAGGGGAGACTAATTGACATGGTCTCTGCAGAAGGATCTTCTTTTGAGAGGCAGCCCTTGGTGTCTCGGTTCTCGTGCAATACCAGATGGATGAGACCTATCTGCTAGTTGTGAGTTCCCTCCTATGACCTAGCATTGGTCCTAGGAGCCTTTGTACAATCCCCATTTGAGCCCTTGGAGTCAGTCTCAAAAAAAATACTCACTTTTAAGGTAACCTAATTAGCGTTGACTTCATTTAAAATAGCAGGAGACCTTCAGGCCCTGTCAGTAGCCTCCTTCTGCTTGGATTTTGGATCTCCCCCAGGTGATGTCAGAACTATACTGTACCCTAGACCTAACTATACCCCTAAAGTAACCTCTGCAGCTGGTCAGCCGGTTATCCTGCAGGCTTTCTTTCCTTCACCTCATGAGACGACAGAGTAGGGAAGCTTTCACTTGTTATGTCCAATTCGTGCTTTAAGGATCTATGTCCACTGCTTAGACCAGTGGTATAAATCCTCTCAGCTTTTGGTCTGTTTTGGTGGCCACAACAGAGGTAACACAGTCACCAAGCAGTGTATTTTGCATTGCATCACAGGCTATCACCCTCTCCTATGGGGCAGGCAGAATGGTCTCGTCTTTAGGGGTCAGGGCCCACTCTACTAGGAGTGTGGCGTCTTCCAAGGCTCTTGCTTGTGCTGCACCCTTACATGATGTATGTGCTGCAGCAAGTTGGCCCTCTCCGCACACGTTCATCAGGTTTTACAGTTTGGATGCGGATTAAACCCCAGGGCCGCAAGTCCTTCAGGATTGATCCAGGCATAAGTCTGTGCTCAACAATTGTCTGTGCAGATCACACAGCCCTGTGAGACAGGCTCTGTTGCCATGCCATGGTATTCAAGATTTCATAGCGTCAACGGAATGGCACAGCTTCAAAGTTCTTTTATGATGGGGAACGTCAGGGGTTATGTATGTAACCGGTTCCCTGAGAAGGGAACGAGGCACTGTGTTGTGTTGCCACGCCTTGCTTACACCTGTGTGTCTTCTTCATCTTCAGTTCTTCAGCATCTTGTTTCCTTCTCTGGGAACCGGGTTACATACGTAACCCCAGATGTTAATTATAATTAATAGTCTGACAACAGTACATTCAGTTCGCACTTAAATATATTCTTTTAAAGTATATTATTTCCATAGTAAGTATGTTTTTCAAAAGTATGCTAAAGTTTACTTCTTTTTCACAAGGGTAGTTGAAACCCACACAAAATTAGAATTTTTTGAATTTTCAATGGGGTCCAAAACAACACTTAATGAATTTTTTCAAAATATCTCCCTTTGTGTTCCACAGAAGAAAGTAAGTCATACATGGTTAGAACAACACAAGGGTGTTAAATGTGAGTTAAATGCAGGGGCGTAGAATTTTAGGGACGCTATAGGGACGTGTCCCGACCAATATCCAGTGACGCTGATTTGTCCCTAGCAATAATTTCGATAAAAAATGTAAATATATTTATATATAACCACTGTTGTCCGATTGTGTCTTGTGATTTTTATGTATTACTTATTTTATTTAACCAGGAAACATCTCATTTAAATAAAAATCTCTTACAAGAGCGTTCTGTGAAAAATGCGTAATTCCTGGTACACAAACGGTTAATAGTCCCGCCTCCCGAACCCACATCGCTGAACCGACTGGCTTTGTTTTTTCTTTCTAACTTGTGAGAGGCCGTAGCTACATTTGGTTTTGCGAAGAGGCAAAGCAAAGCTCCTCCGAAACCTAGATGCGGTGAGTGAGGGAGAAATCCCCTAAAGGGACGTGGTGGTGGAAAAAGGATGGGACGAATTTTGTCCCCCAAATCTTTTGCGTTCCCTCGCAAAGATATTTGCAAATAATGCAGTGTTTCAAACAGCTCAGTATGTTAACAATGGAGCGGTTAGAGTTTTATTTTGAACTTGAACTTAAGTATAAAGAAATACAGGCAGTGCTTAGTTCAATGAGTTCAGTAAAATTGGCAATATATTCACAGATTCAAACTTCCCGGATCAATAACTCGTGAGCTAAACGTTGTTAAAACACAAATGACACCTCTTAAACGTAGAGAACGAGCTGCAACCTAATTTTCCTCAAAACGAGCCTTATAATATGAGAGAAAACTACGAAGGGACCGTCTGCAAAGTGCAAAACCCGAAAAGCGTCATTTATAACGCTTAAAAATAGTTACACACTGTCTCCAAATACAATCAGTGGTCCCCTACTAGTCATACTACAACACTTAGTTTGATCAAATTTGCTTTTGCATAATTGTTAGGATTTCTTTTTTTTATTATGAAAAATATTCAGCTAACTTCACTGAAATGCACTGTACTGTCACCAAATTCAGTTCACACACCACGCTCTCCTGCTGGTTATACAACGCTTAGTTTGGCAAGTAATAGCACATTAAAATAATAAAAGTAATAGCCTAGCACATAGCTAAGTAGGCGTCTTCTTTACACAAATGATGTTGGTACCCAGCTAAAATACAGTAGTTGCAACCATAGCTTTTGTATGATAATTGCTTACTGATTTTGATGGCATTACACTGTATAACAGTGAAGTTATTGAATATTTTTTTTTAATAACAGTGAAGGTATTGATTTTATTTTATAATAATAAAAATTATGCAAAAAGACATTTTATCAAACTAAGTGTTGTAGTATTGGTATATTGTAGTAGAAGAGCATTGATGTGTATAATGGGAAAGCAAAAGTTTTGCGATGGAACGCAAAAGATTTGGAAAAAAAAATTTTCCTCCCATCCTAATTTCTTTCCACCACCACGTCCCTTTAGGGGCTCCGTAGAAATCAACAGTTCTGTGCACGAAAATTTTGGGCAAATCGTGTCACATATTGATTCAGGGACAGTGCAGTTTTTTCAATATATGACAATCGCGGGATAAGTGGCAAACCTAAACGCTAGTGTGTGTGAGTGAGAGAGTGTGTTAGTGTGTGTGTGAAACCCTACATTATGGGGACAAAATGTCCCCACAAAGATGGCAATATCTTGAAAATGTTTTGGTCCCCATGAGGAAAATAAATCACACTAAGTGGTGGGTTTTTTTTTTGAAAATGTAAAAATGCAGAAAGTTTTGTCTGATGAGTAGGTTTAGTGTAAGGGGATGAAATATACAGTTTGTACAGTATAAAATCATTATGTCTATGTAAAGTTCCTATAAAACATATTGGTGAGAGGCATGTTTGATCAAGTTGAAACCCTTGTCAGGCTGCTTTTAGTCATCCCAGTCTCATCAGCTGAGAGTAGTCTATATAAGATACATTGTGTCAAAATGATTGATTGCTTTGACCTTTGACCTACCACGCCCCCTTCCCCATCCCCCACCGGACCACCCATGTCATTCCCCTCCCCCACGGTTGACCTTGACCACCCACGTCGCTGTCACCTTTGACCTTGTGTATCCTCCGGGGACCAATATGACCTTTGAGGTCGCATATTTGAAATACAGATGGTGCCCTATAACCACCGGTTGTTTTCTGTGGCGATCAAATGGAAGAATGATCGTTTTGAACTTTGACACGGCTATTTGAGGTTTGTGATTTCGGGGCTACATCTGCAGGATACGTGTGTGCTTCTGCATTCCAACACAGGTCATTTTACAGAGGAGCAAGTGACAAAAATAACATTTTATTATCGTCATTAGGGTGAATCACTAATGCTCACTCATTGTGTCTTGGTCACACACACACACACACACACAATTGGTTTTTATAAAAGGAATGCGTTTTAAATGTGATGAATATAAACAAAATATATGTTTATATAAATATATTACACTGTATAATAACAATTATCTTACTAAATTGTACTGAAAGACAGTGAATCAAATATTATAGTTTTAGTAAAAATGCATATATAAAACACCTTACATTTTTCAGAGAGCAGGAAAAAATGGTGCTTATGCAATGAATGAAATGCAATATATAAAATCACTCACTGACTCTCCAAGAGAGAGAGCAGCTCACACCCACTGGGTTGTAAAACACCCTGATGAAATTTGAGACAGTGGGGCAGGGAGTAATCTATGTGGGGACATAGTACATGTAAGGCTTTAACTTTTTCCAGAGAAAATGTTTTGTTCATACTAATTTTATTTCAAAGCATAAAAGTTTTAATTAGATCTAAATAAAATCTTTAAAGTTTTAATAAAACCGTATTTTCTATTTATCTTCCTATAAGACTGGTGTATCCACATCCAACATCTGATGCCATACAGGAATGATTTTTTGCTTAAATCTAATCTAAAGTGTATTGGTTATTAAACAATGCCTGTTCCAATACTTTAGCTTGTTTAAAATTTAAGATCTTAGATATTATTTCTACAAAAAGATTTAAACAACATGTTTGTCACAATCTGTATGATTTTAAAAAAAGGAATATTGAATTTGTTTTAAAAACATTCCAAAATATGAATGTGTGTTTGCATCAGCTCAACAACGGTCTTTTTAAACTTGTATCTTTAAGAAAATTAGGAAGGAATTATTACACTCAATAATAAGCATCTCACTAAATTTACTGAAACACGGGTAATCAAATATTATAGTTTTAGCTAGATGAAAATATAAAACAACATTCATTAAATTTTTTCAGAGAGCAGGAAAAAATGGTGCTTATGCAATATACATTGATTGAAATGCACTATATAAAATCACTCACTGACTCTCTCTAATTACTTCTCACACCCACTGGGTTGTAAAAACCCTGCTGAAATGTGAGACAGTCGCAGCACTGGGACAGGGAGCAAACTCTGGGACGCTTCCACATGTTTGGTTTCCATATTTTATGGAGGCTTTCCAGAGACATAATGACTTTTGTACTGTAACTGTACATCTCATGCATCTAAACACGGCCCCTCACAGAAAACTTTCTGCATTTTACATTATTCAAAAATAAATTAATTCATTCATTAATATAATTTATAAGCTGTTTTGCTCATGGGACAAATTTTGATCAGAGGCAAAAATTTGTGGTATTACTACGCTTTTGTCCACATTTTGTCCACACAACGTTAGGGAATACCTAAACCACACACACACACGGTAATTGGTTCTATAAAAGGAACTTATTTTTAAATAAGTGATTATAAATAAAATATAATGAATAATAACAAATATGTTACAACATTATTTGAAAACTTTTATAGTTTTAGCTAAATATAATAATAAATATATAAATAAAAATAAATATAAAAATACCTTACATTTTCAGAGAGTTGAAGAAGATAAAAAGCAAATAGTTTAAGTCAAAACACCCCCCAGATCCTCCAGGGATAAACTCCAGTGTGAAACGCTTCAGATCCTCACAGAAACGGGAGGAGTTACAGACCAGATGAGCCTCTGTGCACTATGTCACAAGGCTTTAAATTTCCCAGAGAAAATGGTTGTTTAAGTCTAAATAGTTAAAAGTATAAAAGTTTAAATTGTTACGGTGTGTAGTGCAGCAGGGAAGAGAAGATCCAGGGCTTCCACAAAGATGGGTTTTTATTTACCAAGGGATACAGAACACGACACACATAGGCATAACACATAAGAACGGACAAGGAGTGCAGGGAAGTGAGATCAATATAAAGGGAGTGCTGATGATGATGATGACCAGGTGCAGGGAATCCAGGGAGAGTGGGAGAGATTAGGAGTGAGTGATTTCAGGTGAGAGACAGGGAGGATCATGGGAAATGGAGTCCAGGACAGGCGTGGATTGTAACATTACTTCCCCCTCCCGGTAGGCGCGTCCTCGCGCCTTAGATGAAACACCGGGGAGGGGGGGTGGGCGCCCTGGAGACCTACACGCAGGTGCGGGGGAGGTGCAGACAGGTACAGAGGTCTCCAGGCCGGGACTAGGACATCGGGCGGCCACGGCGGGTCAGGAGCCTCGGGCGGCCACGGCGGGTCAGGAGCCTCGGGCGGCCACGGCGGGTCAGGAGCCTCGGGCGGCCACGGCGGGTCAGGAGCCTCGGGCGGCCACGGCGGGTCAGGAGCCTCGGGCGGCCACGGCGGGTCAGGAGCCTCGGGCGGCCACGGCGGGTCAGGAGCCTCGGGCGGCCACGGCGGGTCAGGAGCCTCGGGCGGCCACGGCGGGTCAGGAGCCTCGGGCGGCCACGGCGGGTCAGGAGCCTCGGGCGGCCACGGCGGGTCAGGAGCCTCGGGCGGCCACGGCGGGTCAGGAGCCTCGGGCGGCCACGGCGGGTCAGGAGCCTCGGGCGGCCACGGCGGGTCAGGAGCCTCGGGCGGCCACGGCGGGTCAGGAGCCTCGGGCGGCCACGGCGGGTCAGGAGCCTCGGGCGGCCACGGCGGGTCAGGAGCCTCGGGCGGCCACGGCGGGTCAGGAGCCTCGGGCGGCCACGGCGGGTCAGGAGCCTCGGGCGGCCACGGCGGGTCAGGAGCCTCGGGCGGCCACGGCGGGTCAGGAGCCTCGGGCGGCCACGGCGGGTCAGGAGCCTCGGGCGGCCACGGCGGGTCAGGAGCCGTGGGATGCCACGGCCGGTCAGGAGCCGTGGGATGCCACGGCCGGTCAGGAGCCGTGGGTTGCCACGGCGGATCAGGAGCCTCGGGAGTCCACGGCGGATCAGGAGCCTCGGGAGTCCACGGCGGATCAGGAGCCGTGGGATGCCATGGTGGATCAGGAGCCTTGGGAGTCCATGGCGGATCAGGAGCCCAACCCACATGTGCTCCACCCACATGTTCCCCACCCCCGGGTATATAGCCCCCCCCCCAAAACTTTCTTGGGGGAATTCAGGGGTAGTATGGAGGGCACGCGGAATGGGATGAGCTCCTGGGCTGGAGCGGGCTCGAGGAGGGCTGGAGCGGGCTCGAGGAGAGATGGAGCGGGCTCGAGGAGAGATGGAGCGGGCTCGAGGAGAGATGGAGCGGGCTCGAGGAGAGATGGAGCGGGCTCGAGGAGAGATGGAGCGGGCTCGAGGAGAGATGGAGCGGGCTCGAGGAGAGATGGAGCGGGCTCGAGGAGAGATGGAGCGGAATCCAGGAGAGCTGGAGCGGAATCCAGGAGACTCGGAGCGGGAACAGGGAAGCCTGGAGCGGAATCCAGGAGACTTGGAACGGGAACAGGGAAGCCTGGAGCGGAATCCAGGAGACTCGGAGCGGGAACAGGGAAGCCTGGAGCGGGAACTTGGAAGCCTGGAGCGGAATCCAGGAGACTCGGAGCGGGAACTGGGAGGCCTGGAGCGGAATCCAGGAGACTTGGAACGGGAACAGGGAAACCTGGAGCGGAATCCAGGAGACTCGGAGCGGGAACAGGGAAGCCTGGAGCGGGAACTTGGAAGCCTGGAGCGGAATCCAGGAGACTCGGAGCGGGAACTTGGAAGCCTGGAGCGGAATCCAGGAGACTCGGAGCGGGAACTTGGAAGCCTGGAGCGGAATCCAGGAGACTCGGAGCGGGAACTGGGAAGCCTGGAGCGGAATCCAGGAGACTCGGAACGGGAACTTGGAAGCCTGGAGCGGAATCCAGGAGACTCGGAGCGGGAACTGGGAAGCCTGGAGCGGAATCCAGGAGACTCGGAGCGGGAACTGGGAAGCCTGGAGCGGAATCCAGGAGACTCGGAGCGGGAACTTGGAAGCCTGGAGCGGAATCCAGGAGACTCGGAACGGGAACAGGGAAGCCTGGAGCGGAATCCAGGAGACTCGGAACGGGAACTGGGAAGCCTGGAGCGGAATCCAGGAGACTCGGAGTGGGAACTGAGGCGGCAGGATCGCTCCAAAAGTCCATCAACCAGAGGTCCTGTGGCTCTGGCGCGGCTGCGGCCATCTTGGCCGGAGACGAGGGCTTGGCGTTGGCTGCGGCCATCTTGGCCGGAGACGAGGGCTTGGCGTTGGCCCTCCTTCTCTGCCATTTGGTTTTGTGGACAGGCAGGACAACACGGGAAGGCCCACTGGAGAGATATGTGGAGGGAACTGGCTGTGGGTGAACTGACCAGGCCGCGTGCTTCTCTGAGGGGACCGGACGAGGAAGACACTCAGTCTCTTGAACCTCTGCAATTTCGAAATTGGAACAATTTAAATAGAGAATCAGATTCATCGACTCGACTAGGGAAAAGGAACAGGCAGGTTCAAGATATCGAATAGTGTCCTCGTCCAGGCCCATCAGAAAACACGCGTTAAGTGGTGCATCTGGCCAGTTCACCAAAGAAGACAGCTCAGCGAATTCCTCCACGTACCTCTCCAGCGGGCGATCGCCCTGCCTGAGACCCCACAGGCGATCCACCGCTGACGTGTCTTTAAGGGGGGACACGGGAGAGATCGGGGTCAGGAAGATTCCCATCTTCACAGCAGTCCTGGCAGTTTTTGGTCCGTTCTTCTGTTACGGTGTGTAGTGCAGCAGGGAAGAGAAGATCCAGGGCTTCCACAAAGATGGGTTTTTATTTACCAAGGGATACAGAACACGACACACATAGGCATAACACATAAGAACGGACAAGGAGTGCAGGGAAGTGAGATCAATATAAAGGGAGTGCTGATGATGATGATGACCAGGTGCAGGGAATCCAGGGAGAGTGGGAGAGATGAGGAGTGAGTGATTTCAGGTGAGAGACAGGGAGGATCATGGGAAATGGAGTCCAGGACAGGCGTGGATTGTAACATAAATATGATCTTTTAAAATGAAACGATTAAATACATTTCTTTAAAGTTTAAATAAAATTGTATCGTCTTTATCTCCCTGTAAGACTGGTGTATCCACATCCAACATCTGATGCCATGCAGGAATGATTTTTGCTTAAATTCAACCTAAAGTATATTTTTACTAAGCGTCTGTTCAAAAACTTTAGCTTGTTTAAAATTTAAGATCTTAGATATTATTTCTTCAAATATTCAAGCGGGTCTTGATTAATAACCATTAACAATGGATGAACCCATGCAATGAAACATGTTTGTCACAAATCTGTATGTTTTTAAAAAATAAACTAGAAATATTTAATTTGTTTTAAATAGATTCCAATTATGAAGGAATTCTAACGAGGACTTAACATTGCTCTTATTTAGTTTAAGAAAATCCCCACACAGGTCCTCAGCAATCATTAATGGCAGCTTCAGGCTATAGGGTGATGGGGTGATT
This sequence comes from Rhinogobio ventralis, assembly GCA_039654625.1. Classification (NCBI taxonomy): domain Eukaryota; kingdom Metazoa; phylum Chordata; class Actinopteri; order Cypriniformes; family Gobionidae; genus Rhinogobio; species Rhinogobio ventralis. Next base: position 28,992,444 of record CM077203.1, on the reverse strand, counting down.
TACAGACCAGATGTTTCTCTTTGGTCAATAACAACATAAGTAAAGTTTGTCTTGAGTAAATTTTTGACCCTAACGATTTTGCAGGGTGTTAAAGACCCTACAAGGTTTGTTTTTTTTTCAACCGGGATGAATCTACATATGCAAGGTCGTGACTTCCGGGGTCAATGGGTCTCCTGGGAATATTTATTTTACCTTAAAACCAAAGATTTACCTGTTGGTTTCTGACACAATGGCATTATTCGGTACTTTTATAAATGTCATTTTCTTATATAGATTCATGCTACATTTATCCTGATAAATATGCAGTTAATACATTATGAAACAAGGCAATTATGCTACTATCAAAATAGTTTGACACAATGATTTTAAGAAAAAGCAGTGTTTTAAGATACAACTAAACCAGTTTTTTTTTCTTTTGACAAACTATTAGACAAAAAAATATTTTATCTGTGGTGTTGGAATAGGCCTAGGTCTTTTTTTAAGTATCAGGCATGTTACAATCATGCAGTACAAGGATTCAGATGAAGCTTCTTATCAAACAAAGAAAATAATATTTATTTTTCACTTGTGAGTATGTTTCAACATGAGTTATACAATATGTGTACGCTAGAATCGCACTTGCCATTTTTAATAGTCTTTACAATTGCCTTATGCATCACAATCCAGCTAAGTTATCAGCTAAGTTGTTTCAGCTGTTTATTATTATTTATAGCTGTATATTATTATTTTTGGCTCAATTAAATAGATGTCGATTAAAGCTTATTGTCATTGCTTCTTCCCTACAGATAAAATCCAAACATGCTCTTTGTAGGAATTATGTGTGCACAAAACTCTGTGTAAATTCAAGAGACCTAGAGTAAGAAAGCGGTGACATTGTTTAAGAAAAAGTGTCATATTGCATACAGAAAATCCATCGATTTTTTCCCCTCCATCCCTAGTCTTAGCCATATTATCAAGATTATCAAGGTCACTGTTCACATTTTATTTGGCGGCCTGTATTTGTTTTTTAGGTGAAGACTGCTCTCTGGTTGTTGTCAGTGTAAGGTTGTGCAAATCCTCACGTGTGTGATGAATACGGGCCTTTCATTTTAAGCATCTTTTTAAACGTATGACTTAACTTTCCTTTTGACAAAACCATAGTCTGTGCTAAACTGTTGTAATGCAAGCACATTTAAAAACTATAACGCTGCATGCCCTTGTGAAAGCTATAGACGGATTTCAAACATAATCTTTATACAGGAATTAGATGTATACAATTTACTATGTGTGTACGACATATAAGAAAAGAGATATTTAGCTATAATGAAAACATAACACAGAAATCCTCTCTTCTGTTCTGTTGCGAAAGATTGTAAATGCAACTTATTCCACTACCAGAGGACGCTGTTTACAGTTTGTTTGTTTTTGTACAGTTTTTAGATGAAGCCAAAGTGTGGTCAAACATGCAGCTACTCACAGGAATTCATGAAAACAAGAACAAATGTTATTCCTTCTACATGACAGTGTTTAAACTACAACTGCAAGGTTCTTTCTGGTCTGTCTAGGAAGCGGTCACAAGACAATCAATGCATGTCAGGGATCACAGATAACAAGATGGGCGGGGTTGACAATAGACCAGAGACATGACAAACACAAGCACATGACTAGAAATGACAACACCACATGTGCTTACACAGGACAAGACAGACATGTGACAATGCATAAACATGAAAAGCGAGTCTTGATGTTTTTCTGTTACATTTACAACTATTGCGCTTAAAACACATCTATTACACTTAGTTACAGCGTGTTACAGTCGAGCATGACGTGGTAACACAATTTTTTTAGCGCGTCTCTGAACGCAACTTCAATAAAAAAAAAAAAAGTCAACTTGATAAGTAGTTATTCTAAGTAAAAGGTTAGATGATTCAGACCGTTTTGTTTTGACCGCTCCAATGCTATGTCTTTTAGGCTTGATCCATGAAACAGGCCCAGCTACGCCAATGTGTCATGTTTGTGATGAATAGTGTCATGCGGTTCTTGTCCCTCACCAGCATGCTTAACACCTCTTTTTTACAATTGTAAATATTTGTTCAGCTAAAATATTAGTTTTAGTCATTTACAAAGGTGTCAGGCATGATAACTTATATATAATTATGATACTGTTACGGATTCTGGGTTGTTGGGTCCCTGTAAGCGGTACAAATGAACAGAAAATGAGAGATGTGATTAGGTGGCTATTTAAGCGGTCCTCTGTGATGTCTTTTAATAAAACATTTCAGCGTCATTAAGGCAAACTCAGTAACGGTATTCGATGAAATAAATATAAACATACAAAACTTTATGGTAATGAATAGGCTAAATAAACACAAATGATCATTCTGACTCTTTCACATACCAGACTGATCCCGGGTAAGTAAACCCGTGTTTCTGAAACACTGTGTTTTACCACGGTTTCATTTTTTTTTAAACATCACCATTCTTTTTTGTGTGTCATTTTAATTATGAGCATGTTTTCCCTTTACATTTTGTCCGAAAACTGTTTCCTGCATTTAGCTGTAATGCTAGTGAGTGCTTGGTGTTACTCATTGTTCCAGTACAGTAATTGGTTGGTTTAATAAAACGGTGCATTAAACTGCCGCATTCGCTTGAGTCATTTACATAGTATTTATATTACCATAAATATATTTTTGGAATGGGGAAGAATGCTCAGACACAATCATGACATCAAGTTAAGTGATTCAGCATTTTATTTCAACAATATATTGTTGAATATACTTTCATACATTGAAGTAGTGAAGAAAATGATAGAATTGCATTACATAAATAAAGTAAAACAATAAAAATGATATTACAGAAAAGAAAAGAAAATCTCTGCAGACTACCATGTTTTGGTGTAGTATGTAGTCGACCGTTGTTTCAACAATTTCATCATCATCATCAGCATTTTTTGACACCAGTGATACACATAGATCTGTTACAAATGTACACATACAGAGTACTTCGGTAACTCCTAACTCGTCGCTACAATCACACATCACATCCAGAACTTTTCTGAGGATTACACTGATAGGCTCTTTTCTAATAAACATGCTCGTCACATCAGGCAATGAATTTGTCAGGTCTCTTACGTCGTCCATTTTATTTTTGAGATTTTTTACACGTTTGGTATCCCCCGAGCAGTCATTATCCTGTTTGCGGGCGGCATTGATAATCTTATGCGTCAAGCCAACCATCTGGCCTCTGTAAAGATCTTTAAACATACCTCCTAACATATGACACTCATTGCCCATTGCGCATTCGCACACCAGAGACTGCTTGTGCACAGCATCGCCAAAACTCAACGGGCAGTCGTTCCCCATCAGCTTTTGAGTAGCCATTCCACAAATCCGCAGCGTTGAAGACGTCTTCTTCAGAACTCAACTTTGTGCACGGTATAAACTTGGTCCCCTATTCGATGCGGAAAGATTCGAATAGTTCCTGGAATCTCCTGTGAATGAGTCCTTTGTCCACAATTATCCAGGCCTTGCACGTCAACGCTCTAAAGTTTGGGTTTTTGGGTCTGATCCTCCAAAGTGAGAGTCAAAGAAGCGTGGTATGTGTCTGGCTCAGATGTATCTTATATAGTCTACTGCTGAGGCTGAAAGAAGTTTCAGTGCTCTTAGGAGTCTGAAAACATGGCTCAGAAAAACAATGGAACAAGTGAGACTTAACACTATTGCCGTGTGCCATGTACACCAGGACAAACTGAACAATACTGATGTGAAACAAATATGCCAAAAGTTTATTTCTGTTAATGAGAGATACAGACATGTGTTTGGCTTCTTCAAATAGCAAGACAGTAGACACAATGAATATTGCATTGCACTATGAACGGATTAAAGTTAAGTTTCTTTTAAACTGCCTCCGTGTCTTACATGTTACATTACATAATTCATTAATTAACATATTGTTTAGGTCAATACTAAAAACAGACTAAAAACCATAATACATTAAACTTTTTTTTTTTTCATGAATCCTTAGCAAAATCAAACCTACGCCCCTTGGTTAAATGTGTTACATTTAGAAAATGCAACTCATTTATGCATTTCTGTTCCAACATCTCACTCAAAACGATTGCCAAACTCCTGTCACGCTGTTTGCATTTCTCAATTTAACCCACTGTGTTGTAAGATTGTATGCTAAGACTTTTCAGTACAAGAAAAAAAAAGGTGTGAGAGACACTGATAGACTGGTTCTGCTTTTTCTTTAATTACTCATACCTTCAACGACCAGGTGAGAATGATTTTTCTATGATTAAATCAAAATACCTGCTTACAGTAAATGCATGATGTTTTTGTTAATTTTTTTCATACCAAATCAGGGTTCCAGACTAACTTTTTGCCTTGGTATTATATTATTTCTTTATTATTTTATTTACTTTTTATCTCAAAATTCTGACTTTTTCTCACAATTGCGAGTTATAAAGTCACAATTCTGAGATTTAAACTCACAATTGCGTGATATAAAGTTACAATTCTGAGATATAAACTCACAATTGCGTGTTATAAAATCAGAATTCTGAGATATAAACTCACAATTGCGTGATATAAAGTCACAATTCTGAGATATAAACTCACAATTGCGTGATATAAAGTTACAATTCTGAGATATAAACTCACAATTGCGTGATATAAAGTCAAAATTCTGAGATATAATCTCATAATTGCGTGTTATAAAATCAGAATTCTGACACATAAACTCACAATTGCGTGATATAAAGTCACAATTCTGAGATATAAACTCACAATTGCGTGATATAAATTCACAATTCTGAGATATAAACTCACAATTGCGTGTTATAAAATCAGAATTCTGAGATATAAACTCACAATTGTAAGAAAAAAGTCAGAATTCTGAGATAAAAAGTCGCAATTACTCTTTTTATTTTTTTATTTCGTGGCGGAAACGGACTTCCATAGGTCCCCCCTTGTTGTTGATCCGCTTACAAATGCACTGTTCCCTGCCATGCTCTGGCCATTCTTTACAATAAATGCAGTGCATTACGCTCCCTTCATAATTCTTAAAAAGCTATCATCTCAGTTCATCATGATCTCACAAAGCTCCGTTATCAATGAAAATGACTGCACAACGAATCTTCCATATTGTCTACACTTTCTTTGTTATAGGATCAGAGGATTTGCCAGCATACAGGATTCAGCACTCAGCAAAAACTCTGACGTTTTGAGCAGTGAGTGGATTCTATCTTAAATGCATCTGTTTGGCCATTGCATTCTAGAAATAAACACATATTGGCTACATTGCACAATGCAGCAAAAACATGTTAACTCTGCCTATGCTTGTGCCTGTAAATCGTTTTTATTTTGTTTAGTTGCAACATGTTCTTGTTGCTTTTGTGCAATAGATGAATAACAATTTATTTGTTTCTAGTTGTTTTATTTTTAGATATTTCTATTTTGCAGGAGTCCCGCGAATAGTTTTTTTCTCCCGCAACCCGCACACACACGAGTACCTTACCGCCCGCGCCTGCCCGCACTCGACCATCAAATCTAGTCCCGCACTGCACTCTATGCGCTGGGTCACGGGAGTGCAGGTCTCTAGACCAGGGCTTGGCATCTTACCAGGGACTGGGGAGACTGGTGGCTGAAGTAGCTCAATGTCTGGGCTGTTGTCGGAGCATTGACCGGGGGAGAGTGTTGGGGGGAACAGGGCAGGCCTACTTTCCTAACGAAAAAACTCTCTATGGGTCTATTTCTTTTCATTGTTCGTCGTCTGTTTTCTTGCATTTATTTTGCTGATGCTGATCGCCGTAACTGATTATCTGGTGCTCAGGTCGCAATTTCAATCACACAGCATGGAGCAGTGTAGGCCTACAAGAATATCTGGACCACAGCCAATCAGAGGCAAAGACCTGCCCCATCTCTGTCGCTGATTGGTTTAGACCACGATATGATCCAACCATGAGTGTGAGTTCCGTCAAAGGAGAACAAACGCTTCGTTCGTGGAGAGGCAGCGGATGCGAGGACGTTAGGTGCACCGGTGCGACCTAGGAAAAATTGTAGTCGCACCCTTACAAATTTTGGTTGCATGTGCGACCAAATTGGGCACACTCTAGAGCCCTGCAAATATAGAGTAAAATAGTGGTTAGCCAAATGAGAATGTAAGTTTAACTGTGACATGAATGTTGTGAAGTGAATGAAGCAAATTAGATCAAATTTAAAAACCTTTAAAGTTACAAGCATGTTCTTTATGGACTATCATCATTATATAATTATTTGTGTAATTATTCTTTAGTTACTAACTATTTCAGTATTAGTATTTCTTGACATCTATAAGACATTGTTTAAAGGGCACCTATTATGCAAAATTCACTTTTACATGATGTTTGAACGTAAATGTGTCGGCAGTGTACACAACCACCCTATAATGTTAAAAATCCACCCACTCCTCTTTCTTTAACCCCCATAAATCATAAGCAGCGTCTCAGAACAAGCCGTTTTGCAGATTCTAACAGTGTGACATCACATATGTTTAGGCCCTGCTGACAGACTCTGCCCTATTTGCATAGGCCCCGCCCTGAGTGAGTTGTCCACAGTCCACCATGTTTTATTTGGATTGTTTTTATTTTAAAATTAATTATTTTGTCATATGTTGCACTTTGACCTGTGACATAATACTTTGTAGCTGGACTTAAAATGGACTCAAACCACTTTTTAGTTAAAGTTAGTGATTGTAATGTGTCATGTCTGTATTGTTCTGTGTTATATTATGATGGTGTTTCATTTCCCTGTTTGTCTGCCTGCCTGTGTCCCCTAGTTAGTTTCCCTGGTTATTAATTGGTTCCTGCACCTGTTCTGTTTTACACTAATTACGCTCCTCATGTATTTAAGCCCTATGTTTCCTTAGTTCCTTTGTCTGGTATCGTCTAAGTTAATGTAGTTGTTTTATTTATTCTCCTGCTGTCTTCTGAGTGTTCCGTTGTGCGTTTATTTTATTACGTCCAGAGATGTATTCTTTATTGTTATGGCCGTCAGAAGAACTGTGTTTTCTTGCATTTGTGTTTTGTGTGTTTTTTCTGTGTTTCTCTCTCTGTCTGTGTCCGAAACCGCATACTCACTGAGTAGGTACTTAATTTTAATAATTATTAGCCTGATCGCGTTAAGTATGAATGCAATTCCGACATCATCTGCCATGTTGACATTATCATGTGACCTACAACGTTATCACTTAAAAGATGAGTGACAGGTTTAATTAATTTTTTTATTTATCTGTAAATATCTTGATATTTATGAATCTTGCTCATTTTGTGGTCTTATTGAAGAAACAGCTGCTCATTTATTTTGTGATTAACTAGTATAACCAATACATTTTGGGTTGATTTAAGTTCCCTTTTGCTACTCATACTGTTGCGCTAGATGCTTATGGGGAAAACTCCTTTTTCTCTGATTACTGAAGCCTTTTTCAATCACGCAGTGAAACTGCACGACCATTGGTTCATGTAGTTAAAGTGAAACGAACCACGAAACGAAGGTTCACTTTTGAATCTTTATTTGATATCATTCCCTGTTGTTTAAACTGCTAAATATAACTTACCCATCAACATATATTGTCTAATATTGCCTACCACATTAAATCTGACATTGCTAGCTTTTTAATCTAAATCACTATCACGCGTTAGCATTTCGCTAGCCTGTTAGCTTGCCATCTCTGCACTCGGGTCTCTTGTTTTCTGAGTTCATTAAACAACTGTGGTGAGTTGGATTAGTAAATAGACTCCATCAAACAACTGTGGTAAGTTGGATTAATCAACAAATACGGCAAGCCATGTCTTCTTCTCCTTTTATTGTCACTGCACTACATGTTTCATGTTTAGTATATCTGTCTCCGTTGGTGAACAGGGCTTCACATGTGATAAATGTAAGGAGATAGTCAGGCTGACGGAGAAGAATTCAGAACTAGAGACACGCATCCAGACTTTATTTGAGAGTAGTGAGAATGTAACAGCTTTAGACACTGCTTTGGATGCGACTAGCTTAGTGAACTCTGTACACTGTTCGGTTCCGGCTGTAGAGCCCGTGCAGCAGGGCAACTGGGTGACGGTGAGACGGCATAGTTGCGGATCAAAAAACCACTCTTCCGTTCCGATTAGAACATCAAACAGGTTCTTCCCACTCAGTGATGCACCCACTGAGAATCCTGTTGAAAGTGCCCTAGTCATTGGTGATTCTATTACACGGAACGTGAAAATAGAGACACCAGCCACCATAGTCACGTTTACCGGGAGCCAGAGCGCCTGACATCAAAGCAAATTTAAAAGTGCTGGCTAATGCTAATCGTAAATTCTCTAAGATAATTATTCACGTCGGCACTAATGATGTTCGACTTAGCCAGTCAGAGATCACCAAAATTAACATTAAAGAGGTGTGTGAACTCACAAGTACGATGGCTGATAGCGTTTATTGCTCTGGTCCCCTCCCCGTTAAAAGGAGTGATGAGATACTTAGCAGACTATCATCACTCAATGGCTGGTTGTCTAAGTGGTGTCCGCAAAATAGCATAGGGTTCATAGACAATTGGAAAAGCTTTTGGGGCAGACCTGACCTGTTGAAAAGAGATGGTATCCTTCCCTCCTGGGGTGGAGCCGCTCTTCTCTCTAGTAATTTGGCACATAGTCTTAAAGCTAAACCTTGACTAACTGGGGCCCAGGTCAGGAAGCAGACGGACTGGCTTACCCGACCGTCTGCTAGCTGTCTCACGTCACAGAAGTCAGATAAATCCCAGCACATAGAGACTCTTTCACCTAGATATTATCACATAGAGACTGTGTCTGTTCCACGAATTAGTAAATACAAAAAAACACCAAAACTATTCAACGGTAAAAATTTAATTGATGTCCAACAAATAAACAACAGATATAATACAGATGAACAAATTATAAAGCTCGGGCTTCTGAATATTCGATCCCTTTTCTCAAAAACGCTTATTGTTAATGATATGATTACAGATAATAATCTAGATGTGCTGTGTTTGACAGAAACCTGGCTAAAACCTGACGACTACATTACTTTAAATGAGTCCACCCCACAAGATTATTGTTATAAACACGAACCGCGTCTGAAAGGTAAAGGGGGAGGTGTTGCTGTAATTTATAATAATATCTTCAGTATTACTCAGAAGTCTAGTTTCAAATATAATTCCTTTGAAGTTTTGGTGCTTTACGTAACGTTATGTAGTAAAATTGATAAATCCCGTTGAACATTTGTGTTGGCTACTGTATACAGGCCACCAGGGCACCATACAGACTTTACCAGAGAATTTGCTGATTTTCTATCAGAGTTAGTACTGGCTACAGATAAAGTCCTAATTGTTGGTGATTTTAATATCCATGTAGACAATGAAAAAGACGCATTGGGATTGGCATTTAGAGACATTCTAAACTCTATTGAAGTTAAGCAACACATGTCAGGACCCACTCATCGCCGTAATCATACTTTAGACCTAATTTTGTCACATGGAATAAATGTTGATACCGTTGAAATTCTGCAGCAGAGCGATGACATCTCAGATCATTACCTAGTATCATGTATACTTAATTTAGCAAAGGCTGCAAAGCCGTCCCCTCGCTTCAAATATGGCAGGACTATCACTGCTGCGACTAAAGATTTCTTTGTAAATAAACGTCCTCATCAGTTTCATCTCCTCAGCATCCCAGATAGCCTAGAGGAACTCGATATTGCAACAGAAACTACTGACTCTCTCTTTTCCAGCACTTTAGACACAGTTGCTCCTCTGCGCTTAAAAAAGATTCAAGAAAATAGCCCAACGCTGTGGTACAACGAGCACACCCGGGCCCTTAAAACAGCAGCCAGAAAAATGGAGCGCAACTGGAAGAAAACAAAACTGGAAGTTTTTCGCATTTCGTGGAAAGAGAGCATGATTGCATACAGAAAGGCCGTAAAAACTGCTAGATCTGCTTATTTCTCGACTCTCTTAGAAGAAAACAAACAACCCTAGGTATTTATTCGATACAGTGGCTAAATTAACCAAAGATAAAGCTTCAACTTCTGATGTTTGCAAACAGCACAGCAGTAATGACTTTATGAACTTCTTTATTTGTAAAATTGATAATATTAGGAAAAAAATTATAACCATGCAGCTGTCTAATGCTGTATCACATCAGACAGTGCATTGCAGTGTCACTGAGGAAAAATTACATTCATTCATTGCTATAGAAGAAGAAGAATTGGCTAAACTTGTTAAAACATCAAAATCAACAACATGTATGCTCGACCCTATACCGACTAAACTACTAAAAGAGATGCTTCCAGAGGTCATGGATCCTCTTCTTAATATTATTAATTCATCCTTGACTTTAGGATATGTACCGAAAACGTTTAAGTTGGCTATTATTAAACCACTTAATAAAAAAACGCAACTTGACCCTACAGAATTAGTCAATTACAGGCCAATCTCAAATCTACCCTTTCTGTCAAAAATACTAGAAAAGGCAGTGTCCTCACAATTATGCTCCTTTTTAGAAAGAAATGGTATCTGTGAGGATTTCCAGTCAGGATTTAGACCGTATCATAGTACTGAGACTGCTCTCATTAGAGTTACAAATGATTTACTCTTATCATCTGATCGTGGTTGTATATCTCTGTTAGTGTTACTTGATCTTAGCGCTGCATTCGATACTATCGACCACAACATTCTTTTGAATAGACTCGATTTATGTTGGCATTAGTGGAATTGCATTGGCATGGTTTAAATCATACTTATCTGACCGTTATCAGTTTGTAGCAGTAAATGAAGAGATGTCTCACTGATCACAAGTTCAGTATGGAGTACCGCAAGGCTCAGTGCTAGGACCGTTGCTTTTCACCCTGTACATGCTACCACTGGGAGATATCATTAGGAAGCATGGCTTTAGTTTTCATTGTTATGCTGATGATACTCAGCTCTATATTTCTTCACGCCCTGACGAAACTTACCAATTCACAAGATTAACGGAATGCATAGCTGATATAAAAAATTGGATGACTAGTAATTTCCTGCAACTTAATTCAGAAAAAACAGAATTTTTTATTATTGGACAAAAAAACTCCACATGTAGTAACCTAGAATACTGTCTAACACTTGATGACTGCTCTGTCAAGTCCTCGTCATCAGTTAGGAACCTGGGTGTGCTCTTTGATACCAATCTCTCATTTGAAAGCCACGTTTCTAGCATCTGTAAAACTGCATTCTACCATCTTAAAAATATATCTAAATTATGGCATATGCTTTCAATGCAAAATGCTGAACAGTTAGTTCATGCGTTCATGACCTCAAGGCTAGATTATTGTAATGCTCTACTGGGTGGTTGCCCTGCTCGCTTAATAAACAAACTGCAGCTGGTCCAAAACGCAGCAGCTCGAGTTCTTACTAGAACCAGGAAGTATGACCATATTAGCCCGGTTCTGTCAACACTGCACTGGCTCCCTATTAAACATCGCATATATTTTAAAATCTTGCTAATTACTTACAAAGCACTAAATGGTTTAGCTCCCCAGTACTTGAGCGAGCTCTTAACGCATTATACTCCATCACATCTATTGCGGTCTCAAAACTCTGGCCAGCTGATAATACCTAGAATATCAAAATCAACTGCAGGCGGTCGATCCTTTTCCTATTTAGCACCTAAACTCTGGAACAGCCTTCCTAGCATTGTTCGGGAAGCAAACACATTCTGTCAGTTTAAATCTAGACTAAAAACACACCTCTTTACTATGGCATACACATAAAACATTTTTAATTTATATTTTATTCAAATCAATTAAATGATTGTTAGGCTGCATTAACTAGGTCTGCCGGAACCAGGAACACTTCCCATAACACCTGATGTACTCGTTACATCATAAGAATGGCATCTACGCTAATGTTAGTCTCTCTGTTTATCCCGAGGTTTACCGCAGTCAGCTGGATCCGGGCCGTATCCTGATCAGATGGTGGACCTGCGCCTGGACATGACCAACTCATCCCTGAAGTGTCTGCAGAGACCGTGTCAATTAGTCTAACCCCTGAAATTGCTCATCGACATGGCATCCTCAATGGTGACTCCGATATTTCGAATATTCCTATTTAATAATTGTTTAATCGACACGCCATCCTCAATAAACCCCTCTCCGACATGATGCCTCCGATCTTGGAATATTCCGATCTAATATGACTTCTGACCTGTAAGGTTGCCAAAATAATAATCATACACTGTTTGTTAATTGGCCAGAGGAGAACTGGCACCCCGACTGAGCCTGGTTTCTCCCAAGGTTTATTTTTTTCCATTATCGCCTTTGGCTTGGCTTGCTCAGTTGGGGACACTAAATTTTTAAATAAATATCCAAATAAATTTAATTACTAAACTAAATTAACTAGGTCAACTACATTACTTGAATATATATATGATAATTGAAATAAGCTAGATGACATCACCGTTTTCTCCAGAGCGGCTGTACAGCCGAATCAAATTCGGTTGCATTATTTTCCTGTTTAACACTGTGAAGCTGCTTTGAAACAATCTGCATTGTAAAAAGCGCTATATAAATAAAGTTGACTTGACTTGACAATGGCGAAGCAGCAGAGCTGCACAAGCCTATGGCGAAGAAACCCGCCATTGTCTGCCAAAAGGGCCGGGGCCATCTGACTATATAAGCGGGCATTCTGGCATAGGATCCTCAGATTAATTCTCCTTCAGAAACAAAGACTATCTCTTCGCTGGACTTTGAGACAAAACTGAAGAAGCCCTCTCGCTGTTGAAGAAGCCCTCGCAGCGGATTGTGCTGACTCTGCGTGCCAGCATCTGCTATCAAGCTGACAGACCGGATTTCTATGAGAAGCTAGCTTCCGTTGCATCTCTGAGAATGACGCTCCTCATCAGTATACAGTATACATCACTCTCACTATGAGAGCGCGAGTCTTGCCTCGCTGCGTTCACAGACAACTTTCTCTAGAAAGTAGTGTTAATTTTGTCAGCTATTTTTTTATTTAGTCTCAGTCTTAGTCCTGTGTCAAATGTGCTTTTTAGTTTTTATCCTATTTAGTGAACCTTGTCCTGTTTTTGTTTAGTCAAGTTTTAGTCGACTATATGTCTGAGCATTTTAGTCTAGTTTTCGTCAATGAAAACGTAGTCACATTTTCTTCATGCTGTATTGATAATCCCGATTATTTTCCTCAAAATTATAATCACAACGATATTGTCATTTGACAAATGTATTTTTCAGAATTCATCAGAATTTGATGAAACACCAGAATATGTGTTCTTTTAACAGAAAAGCTCTGATTGGGGGAATTAAATTATTGAAATCTGTCAACTGCAAGCATTAACGCTCGAACGCTCCTCTTTTTTTCCCCCAAACAAAAACAAAGAGTGATTTTGGTCAATTTTTTTTTTTAAACTACATTTTAGTCTCGTCTTTTTCGGTCAATGATATTGCATGTTGATATAGTCACAGTTATCGTTTAATGACGTTTGTGACATCTTGTCTTCGTCTCGTCTTAGTCATGGAAAAAAAGGTTGTCAACGAAAAATTTTCGGCATATTTTCATTAATGAAATTAACACTACTAGAAAGCGGCTCCTTACCTCTTCTCCACTGTTCAACAAACAAGGGGTCACAGGGGCGAGTGACCGGGACTAAGTGAGCTCAGTCTGTACCCCGCGTGTATCACTCTTCCTGCAGCAGGGGATTTCTCGGTTCCCACTGACTGTGCTCAGCTGAATACAGCACTGACAGCTCTATGACATGACGTCCTCCCCTATAACAATTAGGTGGGACTCATGCAATATATTTCTCTCTAAAAGAGAATTATTTCACTGCCGTTTGTTGTAAAATGCAGAACCTCCAAGCGTGTCAGTTGCCGGCCCCGCCCCCGCCCCCGCCTCCATTGAAGATGGACGCTCTCACTACGAGAGCGCGAGTCTCACTTCGCTGCATTCACAAACTGCTTTCCCCTCATTCTCCACTGTTCTATTTCCCGCGTGTCTCATCCTCCCTGCAGAAAGGAGATTCCCCTGCCCTATGCGCGCTGCGAGAGCAAGCACACCACTGACAGCGCTCAGCTGAATGCGGCGCTAGCAGCTCGCTAATGTATGACGTTCTCCCCTATTACTATTGGGTGGGACTCATATAACTGTTCTCTCTAGAAGAGCATTTTTTTACCTGCTTTGGTTTTAAAATGTCGAACCTCTGAGCGTGTCATTTGCCGGAGTGTGCTGCAGAGCTACCGCTATAAGAGAGCAAAGTGAACACTGCTTGAGAGGTTCACTTCTCCCCTGCACCAGACTTGTGTATGTCTGCAATTGAGTGTAAAACTGGTGTGTTGACCTTTGTGTTGCAGTCAATTTGCACACCTTGTGGTTTGTGTGTGCTCTTGTGTCAAAACAGTGCTGTATAGTCTTTTTGCAATCGGGTAGTGATTTTTCTTTCTTTCTTTCTTCGGTATTAAAAGGTATTATCTATCTTATATTAACTCTTTTTTATGTTATGGGAAGCTGTAGGGAGAGCGTGACACTTTTTCTTTTTGTAATACGTTTATCCCTGTTTTTGGTTAGTCAGGGAGTGGAGGGAAGCTTATATTGTTGTTGTTTTTTTGCTTTACTTGTATAGGTCATTTAGTTCTCCTTACAATAGTTGGGTAAACTCCTGAAGATTGACTGCTTCCATTTTTCTTTGTTTAACTGAAATAAAATAACTTTAATTTGCATCATCTAGTGGTTGACTCACATTTCTGGGGCAGAGGACTAAAGGGAATCCTCAACGTTTACGTTTCTCCTTTTTTAAAATTTAATTTAGTTATGTTACCCTCTCCCAACCCTATACTGGGAGAGCTTGTAACATCCCCTCGTTCTCCACCGTTCTCTTTCTCTCAGGCAAACTAAGTGGGACTAAGTGAGCTCACGCCAGGCTATTTCCTGTGTGTTTCATCCTATCTGCAGTAAAGGGAGTCCCCTCTTTTCTAAACTTGCAAGAGCAAGCACAGTGCTGACAGCACTCACCGAATGCGGTGCTAGCAGCTCGGTACCTCGAGCATCAGGCCCCTACACAGCAGCCTGTCACTCGAACCAATCCAACCCCTTGCCACGCGGGACAAGGCTTGGGAAGCCATCCCCGGAGTGTCAGAATGGGTTTTGGGGATAATAAAGCAAGGTTACTTCAGCGGCGTGGTTTCCACCTCGGTAAGGAGCAATGAGGCTCTCGTCCTCCGCACAGAGGTGATGAATTTACTGGGAAAGGGAGCCATGGAGACCAGCACAGAGCGAGTCAGGCTTTTACAGCCACTACTTTCTCATCCCCAAAAAGGATGGTGGCCTCAGATCCATCCCTTCCACACTCCTGTTCTATGCAGAATAATTTCTATAGCTGAGATCGACCTCAAATGAGTTCAACTTGCTACATTTTCCTTGTGACTCCGATGTAGGTCCGAGTCGCTACCGTCAGGTGTTCGCCTTCTCTTGCCTTGTAAGCTCTTGGCCCATCTTTAAGCGCCTAGGCCGGGTTTTACTTGGAATGACTGTCTAGGGCTGGGCTTAACCTCTACAGTTCATCCCGTTATGCCCCTGGGTGGCTCCGACGTACGTCCGAGCCCCTAAAGGGATGGCTGTAACCCTTACCATATCTTGGTTCCTCTTGGCCCTTTTATTATTGCTTAAGAATAAGTTGTCATGTTAAGTTGTTCCACAGCCTTAGCAAGGCGTGATTGTATTGGGTTCCCCATAAGCGTCTAGGAACGCAGTACAAGTGAAGTATCAAAAGGGAACCTACTCAGTTACAAATGTAACCTTGGTTCCCTGAGATATGGGAATGAGTACTGTGTTTCCGGCCGTGCTATGTAGCTCCAATGGTCGTGCAATTTTACTGCGTGATTGAAAAAGGCTTCAGTAATCGGAGAAAAAAGAGTTTTCCCCATAAGAGTCTAGCAACGCAGTACTCGTTTCTGTATCTCAGGGAACCAAGGTTACCTTAGTAACCGAGTACGTTTTTATATTTTTAACCCTACTAATGTGACCCACCGTTTTATCCTTAAATATATATAAAAACATTTTTTTAACGAAAACCCAAAATTGTTATCTCTTGAATATGTGGTTAATTTCTTTATTTCTTACAAGCAAAAGTGGCTTAAATCTTCTTTTATGTTTTCATTTTTCTTGTTGAATTTAACTATTGTTTCATCCCTCAGGCTGAATGTTATGCGTTATGATGAATTATTCAAACATATTTAACCTTGTCATTGTGCTTTTCCCTCCCTGTGTATATAATCTCATTCTGTAATGTACGCAAACCCATATTTATGTTTTCAGTTTTTTTGTCATTATGATTGTTCATTGTTAAATATACAACCATGGTATCTTTCCCTGATCTTGTATGTAATTATAAGTTCTGCAATAAAAGAATGTTATGAATGACAGGTGCACTAATAATCAGCGTTTGCAATGTTTGGAATGTCTGCACAAAGGAGACGTCAGGCAGCTGCTGGAAGATATCACCTTTGGAGAAGACTGTTGATTTTATACTCAAAAAATGTAAGTGTCATTACTTAAAAATTAAGATTAC
The DNA here is from genome assembly GCA_039654625.1 of Rhinogobio ventralis. Classification (NCBI taxonomy): domain Eukaryota; kingdom Metazoa; phylum Chordata; class Actinopteri; order Cypriniformes; family Gobionidae; genus Rhinogobio; species Rhinogobio ventralis. The sequence continues at coordinate 28,975,880 of CM077203.1, read as the reverse complement.
CCCAGAATAAATTTAATTGCTAGCCCACCCCAAAACTTACGCACAAAAAGTCAACATTGTATCAATGTCACCATGCTACCTGGGGTGTCCTTTAGCAAGGCAATTTACTCCAGGTTGCTCCAGGGGGATTGTCCCTGTAATAAGTGCACTACTTTGGATAAAAGCATCTGCCAAATGCATAAATAAATGTAAATGTGATATATGTAAATCTTTTTTTGTAAGTGTCTCGGGCACAAACGCTCAATAAAGCTGCTTATTTCTTAGTTTATTTCTTAAAGGTACTATAATATAAATGCATACATACATTTCATACAATTTCTATTTGGGGGCTTAAAGGGTTAGTTCAACCAAACATAAATTCAGTCATTATTTACTCGCCTTTACTCGCTAGTCAATCCCTGTGTTTTTTTTTTTTTTTTTAACACAATAGTTAATTTTTTTCAAGTTTGTCCTGCTGGTTACCGTTCATACAATATCAGTCCAGACTTCCAGAAGCTTCATGACATTATTTGATGATGCTTTTGAAGCTTCTGAAAGTCAGGCTCCATTGTATGAACTGAAACCAGCAGAACAAACTTGACCAAAATCACATCCTCAATGTCATTTGGTCTTTTTGTAGAAGCTCTTGCTGGCTCTGGGCTCACTGAGGATGAAGAGACAGATGAGGCAATAAGGGTGGAGGTGGAGTGATGGAGGCACTATAGCATTTCCAGGAGCATCTAGAAAAAGACATTGAGGATGTGATTTTGGTCAAGTTTGTCTGCTGACATTTCAGATCCTACAAAAATGCACAAACATAATACAAAAGCAGTCATTTTAACAGCACAATGTCATTGTCTCTGTTTGAAATTACAATAATTAAAATAAGCTACACCTTAAAATGTAAATAGATGTTTTTATTCATTTCTGTAATATACTCACTCAAGCCTTTGATGGCAGCATTCCGCTTCATTAGCCACTCTCTGCTCATCTGTCCCTGTCACATCCAGACAAGATTCAAGTTTCCTCTGTGATTTATGTGCTCAAACACACACGTGTGCTCATCTGTCCCTGTCACATCCAGACAAGATTCAAGTTTTCTCTGTGATTTAAGTGCTCAATACTACATTTAGGGCCAGATTTACTAAAAAGAGTGAAATTCCATAAAAGCACCAATAGGAGTGGAAAGTTCTGCGCGTGATCTACTTATGATGCGCAAATTAAAGCACACAGACGTAGCCGGATCATTTCCATAATGACCAGGGCAATCTATCCTTTAGCATGTGGTTTCAAAACTTTGTAAATCACCTTGCATGATTCATTTAAATACTTTCCTCCCATAAATTTTGCACCTGAAAGGGAAACTCCTACAAATGCATATACAATAAGGTCAGCCGCAAAAATAACTCTGTCCATGACTCTGTGTGTCTTTAGTAAATCCTGACAGCAGCGCAAGATGAGCAATTTAGGTTAAAAAGTATATATATATATTTTTTTGTTTTGTTTTGTTTCGTTTTTGTTTCACTAGACCCTATTCCTCGTCTAGGTGCAGAGCCTCTCAAGCCCTCTGAAACTGCATTGATTTGGACCTTCAACCCATTGGTTGCCATTGAAGTCCATTATGTGGAGAAAAATCCTGGAATGTTTTCCTTAAAAAACATAATTTCTTTTCGACTGAAGAAAGAAAGACAAGAACACCTTGGATGAGATGGGGGTGAGTAAAATATCAGGAATTTTTCATTTTGAAGTGAACTAATCCTTTAAGATATGGTTTATTTAAATCCACTTTGGAGACGTACGTGTGCTTACTGGAGCTCCCCTGTTAGTTACACAATAAAACCATAGACTGTATAAAACAATGGACGTAGTATCCATGACGTCACCCGTAGGTTTCTGAAGAGTATTTTTGAAGCCCAAAGTGGGTGGAGCCAGTGGTTGCCATCTTGGCAGCGTGTCACATAACCGAAAATGGACGTAGGTGGAGATGAGATGCCTGGTTGACAAATGGCTAGTAGTGACAATCCACCTGTCACTCAAGTGGCCACTCCCTTAATTTTGCATAAATGTAAGGCTTAATATAATTGAAACGGATGAGTTATAAAAAAAAAATTCACCCCCCTCACAGTTGTCATGAAGGGCAAAATTAGCTATATAGACCAAAAACACTTTTTGTACCAGGCTGTAAACATATTTCTTTCTGCTAAAGTTGGGCATTTTAACATGGGGGGTCTATGGGATTGACTCCCTTTTGGAGACTGTCTCTAGCGGCTTGTTCCGTTTGTTCCAGCAAAATCACAACTATACTATACTGTCTAGCGTCTTTACACCTTCAACAATTCAACAGTTTACTCTACAGAAGCTCAACAAATTTTAACACAAGGAACCATGTTTTTGGTTTTTAATACTCACATTTGAGGTATCCTCTCCTAGGAAGGCTGGAAAAGAAAAGTATCCATCAATGAGGGCTTCAGAATCTGGGAACTTCTCGCCTAGTCTTTTATGAATACTGAGGTTTCGGACATACTACTCCTTTCACGTACTGTTTTATCCTACTATATAGTAGGTAAGTAGGCATATTCAAACGCACTATTAGTATACGCATGTCCGAATCTTGCAAGAAGTAGTACATCACCCAGGTAATTCTCGCCTACTCTTTTATGAATAGTAAGGATTCGGACATACTTATTCGCTCGCCTACTGCTTTTTCCCTACTATATAGTAGGGACGCAGCCTCTCAGTGCATCCCAATTCACCTACTATCCTAAGTAATATTTGAAAATAGAATTAGTTTGTCCCAAATCGACTACCAAATTGTAGTATGTTGAAATGAGTATTCCAAAGATACCCGAATGGTCTACTATTTCCGGTTAGAATTCGAAGTGCAGATCCGTGCATACTCTTTTGCTACACACTCAAAAGTATCTACTTTTTCTTCACAAATAGAGTACATACTAGGTTGTAGTAAAAGTAGGTGAATTGGGACATAACATCTGTTTCCCCTTTCGCCCCTCCTACTCAATCCATCTGCCAGGTAGCTGAGTGCCCCCAGCTGCGCCTGCTTACCAGTCAAGACAGAGGCAGTATAAAAGCAGAGAACAAACAGCCAGAGAAACTTACTGGCAAAAGCTTTCTCCAGTGTGTTGTCTTTGCCCTGAACATGGTAGTCGTTGAACGTGGTGGTAGTCGTTGAACGGTGCGGTAGTCGTTGAACGGTGCGGTAGTCGTTGAACGGGGCGGTAGTCGTTGAACGGTGCGGTAGTCGTTGAACGGGGTGGTAGTCCTTGAACGGGGTGGTAGTCGTTGAAAAGGGGTGGTAGTCTTAAACGGAGTGGTAGTCGTTGAACGGGGTGGTAGTCGTTGAACGGTGCGGTAGTCGTTGAACGGGGCGGTAGTCGTTGAACGGTGCGGTAGTCGTTGAGCGGTGCGGTAGTCGTTGAACGGGGTGGTAGTCGTTGAACGGGGTGGTAGTCATTGAACGGGGGTGGTAGTCTTAAACGGAGTGGTAGTCGTTGAACGGGGTGGTAGTCGTTGAACGGGGTGGTAGTAGTTGAACGGTGCGGTAGTCGTTGAGCAGTGCGGTAGTCGTTAAACGGGGCGGTAGTCCTTGAACGGGGTGGTAGTCGTTGAAAAGGGGTGGTAGTCTTGAAGGGGGTGGTAGTCGTTGAACGGTGCGGTAGTCGTTGAACGGGGCGGTAGTCGTTGAACGGGGTGGTAGTCGTTTAATGCGGTGACTGTTGTAAGTGTTTCCAATATTTAGGAGGTTAATGTTACCACCTTTATCAATTTGATTAATGACTTAATCAATTTTCTTTTACTGTTGCTGCTCTTAATATCAAGCTTATTAGCTACCTTAATAGTTGCCTATTTGGTTGTTTATTTGGAAGCTGTAGGGAGGTGGGCACCATTTTAGTTTCTTCTGTTTTGTGGCCAGGAAGGGAGTTAGGGTACAATTCTGTTATTAATTTTCTTTTCTTTGGTAGTTTAGATCGAGGTATTACTGCCCCAGACAGATAACTTTTTTTATTTTATTTTACCCTTGCCCCCTCCTGACGCCATTGCTACCCTTTTTTAAGTTGTGTTCTTTTTATACTTTTTTAAAATACTTAGTTTTTGTTCCATGATTTGTTTGTGGTGCTGTGGCAGGGCTCAGACCAACGCTCTTTAAAACCTTATTTTTGTTGCGTCTGCCTATAACCCTAGACTCACGTGTTACGTAACAGTTTAATAAAGACTGTTTTTGTTTCTTTACTCCATCATGTGTATCATTACAGCAACCGTGACAGTAAAAATAAAGTCTCAATCCAGATTAAATTCATGCTGGTGTTTTTGGGAACCCAAACAAATTATAAAGTTTGGGCCTGAATTTAAAAAAAAATTAAGACAGATACATTACTGTTGTAAACTACAACAGTAGCAGCCATGGCCTTATGGTTAGAGAGTCAGACTTGTAACCCGAAGGTTCAATTCTCAATACCGGCAGGAATGATGTTGGTTTATCCATATTAGTCAGGCATACGTTTTGAAGTGTGATTCGGCCAATGACACTCCCTGTGAAATTACTTTTGATCTTCTGTGGAAAGTATATTGAAAGACATGTAACTGAATATTTAGTCTAGAAGAAGTTCATAGCCAGACTACATCGGGTCTATAGTTAATAGTTATAGTTGCTGGGTGTTTTCTATGAATGTTACATCCCACCCCGACCATCAGCAAACATTTTATAAACATTAGTAAGGAACAAAAAAAGTGATAAAACCAGCAAATAGTGAGAAATGCATTTTATTCATGCCACATACAGACACAGATAATATTGTCATCTAAACCGCAGAAACAAATTAAACATACTGTAACCACACAGTTTTTGTACAGTGAACTTTTCCTGTATACCGATATCCAATAGCGGTCATCTAAGCTCAAATTTGTAAAATACAAATAATGGACTAAACATAGACTTAGTGTGTGCTAACTTGCCAAGCCTGTTCTGTGCTCAGGAACCATGCAGTGATGTTTTTGTATAAGTGACAGTCAAGTGCTCTGATAACGCCCTCTGATAACACAATCTCCTCATTGCTGGAAATTAGGTGTGCCTTGAGTCAGATCCTTTTCATCATTTACTGTTCTTCAGCGTTTCCAAATAATTCTAATTAAGAGTGTACTTTAAGCCAGAAGTGAGTCAAAAAAGTTTGCGGTTTTGTTTAGTTTTGTTAAAATAGTTTGTTTTCGCTTGAAAGCAGGGTGTTGATGCACAGAACACATGCTGAGCTTTAATGACTTAATCATTTTTTAAAAATAAAATAACAGAAAATATGATACATATCTTAAAAAGACATCACAATCAACATTAAGGTCTTTTGAACTTGTCATTGTTTATGGTAAGTAAACTAAATGAAATGAAACTAAATAAAATTTTCACTTACGTGAAAAGTCTACATTTATAGTATATATAATTTAGCTTTTGTTTATGGTGAAATTAAGAAAAGGGGGTCTGGGGATCAGGGGATCAGTTGTTCCAACATTTTATTGTATCTTGCTCAGAAGGTTTAAAACATTAATATTAATATAAAATATTTTAAAACTAAAAAGCATTACTTGAAGTAAAATAAAACATTGAATAAAACAATTAAACTTATTTTATTTCATTTCTCATTTTGGTTTAGTTTAAGTTGAAGTACTAAAATAACTAAAAATAAAACCTGAAACCTAATAAAACTATACAGACATATTTAAACACACACACACACACACACACACACACACACACACACACAGAGAGAGAACAACAATTCAAAATATGAACTAAGGCTATGATAGTACAACACTGACCCAGTTCCTGCCCACCCAGATTTGAATATCCCCTCCCCTCTATCATGGGTTATATGAGCAGCCTTAAATACTATTTCTCAGTGAGAAAGAGGGAAGCTCAGATTCAGTCGCACTGGACTGCTTTAGGATCACAGCATATCACCTGCTTCAACATGAAGACCCTTCCTGTCAGTTTGCTCCTGGTGCTGGTGAGTTAAAGGCCTGCGTCATGTGATACAGCTAGAGCCGTCTTGCCGGCTCATGTTTCTCTGCTCATATTTCTAGACAGTAGGCGTTTATGTTGCAGTCTGTCACAATGTATAAAGCCAGGTGAAATCCAGGTTTATGTACAATGAGCTAAAAAATATTTGGTTCCCTTTGAATGATAAGCTGATGTGATTATTCACCATGTGCCATATCATAAGAACTGTAGGTAGAGCTTATTGAATTAGTTGACTTGGATACGTGTTACCACTATAGGGTGTGGATTAAAGTAGCTTTCATTCCTGTAAGACTTTGAGATCATGACACATGCACTTTAAGAATTGTTTGCATTGTCAGCTCATGCCTTACGGTGCAAATATGTTAAGGTAAAACTAATTATTTATTAATTACAATAATGAATTAATTATGTGAATTCAGTCAAATGTGCAGTGGTGATATCTAATTACTACAAATAGCAGGCTATTCTATATAATCTGTGCAGTTGTGAGCTTTTTTCAGTGACATTTGACATTAAGGGAATATTGGTTTCCAGGTGTATATGTCCTCAAGCATTGTTAGAAAGGGGAACATCACAGAAAGTTTGATTTATTACTTTAAAATGCTGGCCAAAAACAATAAGAATAAAGAATCCTTTATGCAGCATCATTTATTCTTGACAAGTTCCCTTCCGGGTTTATTTGAATTATCCCGATGGCATTTTAATAAGCTCGTAAAAATCTTCTCAGCACAGTGTTTATATTCAAAGCAGTTTGGGGACTGCATTTCAAATTTAAAACCAACTTTACTATAAAAAACATATATTAAAAAAATTTAAGTTTGAAGAAGTTGAAAATAAAAGGTAATTACAAGAAAACATTTCAGGATTTTTAACTTAAATTCACATTTAATTGTGAAATTTTGGCGTAAATACTGTTGCAAAGTAAATCCTCATCAGTTTACCTCACAGTAAAAAAAACATAGAAAAAGTCACTGGCAGCTCATTACCCGGACATTATCCAGTAATTTTACGGATATTTCCATTAACCCTAAAACACAATGCAATGAAGTGTACAATTCAAAATACAGGCAAAAATTCTGTTAAAATACAGTACATTGTGCACTATTTTTACTGTTTTAGACTGAGTGTATGTGACTATAGTGAAGCGCTCGAGAATGGCCAGCCGTTTTGACTTTTATTCATTCACAGGATATGAATTCTTGATATCAACAATTGAAATTCAACTAGTAAAAACACTAATTCTTGATATCAGTAATTGTATTTTCACTAATGAAATGTCACCATAGGCATCAACAATTGAATTCCTGATATCAATATAATTTCAGATATCTAAAATGGCTTTAGTAACAATCACATTCATGATATCAGAAATTAACATTGTCACTAGTGGCAATTAAATTATTGATATCATAAATGTTGATTGTTGATATCAGGAATTCAATTCCTGATATCAACAATTGGATTTGAATGGCAGCCTATGTGGTGACATTTCACTAGTGAAAATACAATTACTGATATCAAGAATTCAAATCCTGTGAATGAATAAAAGTTAAAACGGATTGCCATACTCAAGGAGAATCAGTAGGAGAAAACACAACCACTTACAGGACCAAGAACAGACTGAAACCGAGGGCTTTAGTACTAGGGGTGGACGTCTTTAGGGACCTCATGATTTAATTTGATTCTCTGAGTCACGATTCGATTCCGAAACAATTCTTGATCTACTTTTTTTTCTTATTAATTAATTCATTTCTTAATCTTAAAATCTTTTGTTTTTTTTTAATTGTAATTATAAGTACTTTTCAAATATATAAACTAGTAGCCTAGTAAATAATAACAAACGAAACATTAAAAGCAATAAACAAAGAGTACTTTCAGTATTTAAGAGTATCTGAACGTTTTCCTTTCAGTGAGTGATTTCTCTCTTTCTCAGCTTTACTGTTGTTTGATTATTTATTACTGATGACGTTATAGACAGCGGAGATCGAATAAGCTGCATTCACACTAATGCACGGATCTCTTTTGAAATATAAGATGTTTTTGTACTGTCTGTTTAATCCCTTAAGACATAACTGACTGTGTTTACATAAAATTTACATCATGTCTTTGTAATTCACTTCAACCTTTCTGAACTTTATGAAAGATTGTTATATGGAAGATTTGAGTGGTGTATGTATGGAAGGAATTAGAAGCAAGCAGAATACGGGTGTTTCTAAAGCACGTTCATCACGTTCATCATCGTCATCACGCTTTTGCGTTTTAAAAACTAAGCTCAGAATTTATCCAGAATCATTGGAGAGAGAATCGCGATGCATCAATTTTTTTCTCCCATCCCTATTAAGTAAAAAGGGCAAACAAAGGAGCAGGAAAACTAGGTCAAAGAAAAACAGCAACTGACCACCATGAAAACTAAGACAAAACATAATCCTGACAATTTCTTTCAATGTTTCTATATTTCCACAAAACAATTCAAATTTGGTTCCTTGACTTTCACACAACATAACAATCTTAAATCACAGGAACAATCCTCCTCGAGCAACCTGGGGTTATTGGCTTTTTTCAAGGGGAAGAACGTGGTAGTTCAAGGTTTGTTTCTTGAGGCTTTTAAACTTTTTCAAACCAATAAATTTTTGGGTAATAACACACATTTTTTGCTGCTAGAATAAATCAATCTACTAAAAATCACACTGACTTAGTACTAAAATGAGAATCTCCTGCATGTAAAACGACTGTAAAACTGTCAACATCTAGTCCGATGAAGATGAATAAGATTCCCAAAAGGTTAAAATAACAATATTCTTTATTAAATTAAACAAACTCTGGTAATCCAACAGGAGATGAACAAGAGAGAGAGAGAGAGAGAGAGAGAGAGTGTGTGTGTGTGTGCATGTTTATGTGATTTATGAGGACATAAATTTGTATAATGACATGGGTATTACACTGGTATTATAACGTAAACGTGGTATATGAGGACATTTCCTGTGTCCTAATAATAAAAATAGCTTAAAAAACATACTAAACAATGTTTTATTAAAAATGTAATGGGTAGGTTTAGGGGTATGGGTAGTGTAGGGGGATAGAACATACGGTTTGTACGGTACAAAAACCATTACGTCTATGGAATGTGCTCATAATGATAGGTGCACCAACATGTGTGTGTGTGTGTGTGCACGTGCTTGTGACTCTTTAGCTCCGTCCACTGCACGCCTCCACGAGATCGGTTGTTTTCGGAAAGAATCGGTACAGCGTATCTGTCTTTTATAAATATGATAAAACTAAAGACTCTTCAGAGATATGAAGGATGCAATACTAGCCAACCTGTTCTCACTCCCAAGACGTCAAATTCTGAAGCATGGTCAAGTGCCTTCCGCATCACAATGAAGACGCTAAAGGTCCCCTAGGCGTCATTTTTCGACGCGCAGGGTGCTCCATTCATTTCAATGAGAAACCTTTGGCGTCATACACAGACGAGTTGGGCATGGGAACGTTATCGTAATAAAATTATATTGGGTTATGATTTTGCCATTATGACATGTTGGAGTGTGATTCTCAATTTAATCAGCCAGCATAATTTTATTTACGCTATTTAGACACGTTTTAACATGTAACCCAACCCCATCCCATCCCTAAACCTACCCATTTGTGTGTTATATGATAGAAAATACAGGATATAACAGGCAAACACGACTGCAGGCACAATTTATTCAAAAAGTACAAATATTCCAAGTGTTCCGAGACCAAACGATTGATTTGTGTGAAGGAAATCCCCAAAAGCGATCAGCGTCTCCATCCGCCGAAGATCATGCACGCATCAAATTTTTAAAAATGGCCGCCCGTTACGTCAGATTTCATAGTGAAATTGCATTGGCTCTCGTATGTCTCGTGACCAATTGCATCATGCTAAAGAGTTATTAGATATGAATGAGTGCGTTCACGAAGCGGCGGGATCATCATTTCAGCGATTAAAACATTAAGATCAACTCTGTTCTTTACATGAAGATATCGTATGACTTCAGAAGACTTGGAATGCAACATGAGTTAATACTTTTATACTGTTTTTGGTCAGTTTTTGTAATAAATACCTGTGACTGTACTTTTATTTGCCTGTTACGAGTTTGGTAAGTTGCTTTTACTACTGTCTACTTTTACAAATGCAAAGAATTAAATGCGTCTTGATCTTACGCATTGGGCAAACAACTGAAATGAATGGAGCACCCTGCACGTCGATATAGTGACGCCTAGGGGAACCTTTAGCGCCTTCATTGTGACGCGGAAGGCACTTGACCATGCTTCAGATTTTGATGCCTTGGGAGTGAGAACGGGTTGCAATACTACTTTATAGGTACTTAAGACTAACATGAGACTGTTATGTACCCTTTAATAAGAAATTTCCATGTAATTATAGTCACCTGACTAGTGTCTGGTCTGTGTTTATTCCGTAAAACTGGAAGACTTTCTAAACATATATGCAGAACTCCGGAAAAACAAACTGCATCCACTGTTTCCTTAACGCTGGGTTATTTGGGAAGCTGAACATGTCAGGGTTTGTGTGGTGAAAAGAGTGAGTACTCAGATGCAGAAGTTAAATGGGCTTCAATGAACAAAAATAAAGCAAAAACAAACAGAAACTACACCGAGGGGGGAAACAAGACTTGACTTGACCTAGACACAAGGAGCAGGGAAACATGAAGCGCATACAACAGGTAACAAACAACGATGATCCAGCACAGGACTGTAGTGATGTTTGGTTCTTGAATCAGCAAGTAACCGGTCGAGCCGGTTCACTAATCGGACTGAAACGATCTTTAGTTCTGGTTTGATGATGCAAGATGCAAAAGCCGAAGTAGCACGTCCGACTCAAAAAGAACCGAATGAACCGGTTCAACCAGCTGTCGAAGTTTGCCGAGGATTACCGAGGATTCTGATGATTGAGGCACGTACTGGAAAATAACTGCTAAATAACATTTTATTAAAACCTGCAAGAACCTTTCTGTCGAGAGATTTAAATACATTTTACTGTAGGTTATTGTGTATGCAGATTATGTTTTAAATTGTTAAGCGAAATGTATACGTTTATACGACTATATATTATTTCTTTATAGGCTGCCTACTTTAGACATAACATATCCTAGTTTATGCATGTCTGTAATGTGCGCTGCATGTGCAAAACTTTTAGGAATCTTATCCAAGATGTGGGCTACTCAATATTGGTCAATCGTAGGCTATCCGACATAAAGGATCCGCGAATGAAACTGTAACCACAAACACCAATAACTTAAGTGAACTTGTTTTATTAAATAGGTCTTCATTTTATTAAAACATGATTTAAAAAAAAAAATATATATATAGTTTTGTGCGTGCAGATTATATTTTAAATCAATGAGTTTATAAGGACAATAAACAAGGAGATGATGAAGTTTGGTTTACTCATTCTATATACTTTTATACTTTTGAACACAAACTCTATTAACTTAAGTGAATGAATAGCAATAATCAGCAAAATGCAGTCACACAAATAACTTTATTCGATTGTTTCAATATGCATTGACACACAGATTACTTTTTTTGAATATTTCCTTGATATAACATGACACTGAGAAATGCATAAAAAAAGCATAAAAGAAATGCACAGTGACATCATTGCATGATGACGTCAGCAACCTATGAATCGGCTTTTTGAACCGGTTCATTGAGCCGAACTGCCCGAAAAGAACCGGTTTGCGGAAATTAATCGGACTTCGCATCACTACAAGACTGCAAACACAGGGGCCGTTTCTCAATATGTGTTCTTGTCTGTACTTGTGTTCTCATGGACTTGTGAAACGGATTAGTCACTGCCCAAGTACTGTTCCAATTCAAAGTTCACATCTAGCCAAGTACAGTTCAAATCCCTGGATGTGTCATTGATCTGCCCCTTTTATCAAGGATGCATCGAGAGGTGACTTGTGTGGACTTGTGACAGACCGGTATCCCAGAATGCGTCTCGCACCAACCAACAAGCGTCAGTAGTGGATGAGCAAACACATATAATTTAACAATACTACTGTTATTGTGTCACGAAATGTAGTTTTAAGACTTTTTCAGGCAGGAATGTACTTGTTTAAAGCTCAAATCTGTGGTTTATTTATAATGAGAGCGCCTATTTGAAATTTTTATCTGCCATTTTTGGAGTTGTGAGATCCAGTCGACCACCGGGCGCTCAACGCTCATTAACCCCGGCAAGAGCAGCCTTTCCTCGGCTAGTCCTTCTGACATCTGCCGCTGGCTTTCATGTCTCTGTAGTGGTTAAACATGAGATATGATTCGTCTTGTGTAGATCTAACGGGCGATCTTTGGTCTCATGAATCTATAATTTGTTCCCTGCCAAATCGTTTTGGCTGAGGGCAAAGTGACGTTTCATTTATTTCTTTGATCATTAAAACTGACATTTAACAAAAAGAGACTGGGTTGTGTTTTATGTCATATTTAATTTTATTACAGTGAAGGTAATCATATATGCACACTTATTGCGTGAACCACATATTAATATGTTTAATATTTTTTTAAATGAAAACGAAAAGAGGCAGAGTGGTGTTTTATAACATATTTCATTTTATTGAAGCCTCAAATATACATACAGAGATAACCGGAGTAGCCAGAGCGAGCTGAGTGACACTATCAAGAACGCTGCTGTTCCGTTTGCAGAATTACCAGACTTCCTCTGGAGTTCGTTCTCTGGAGTCGAACTTGGCAAGTCTGAACTAACAAGGCTGCAAGTCTGAAGTTAGCGTACTTGGTTTTGAGAAATGGCCAAGGAGAATAAATAGGGAAGCAAACAAAAGAGGGTAACGAGGGAAGACATGTGGGGCAAATTAACCAATAATCGGATAACAAGTTGGGCGGCGTTAGACAATGGACAGGAGAGCACATGGCCAGCAAAGACAAATTATAAGCCATGTGCTCACACAATGACAAGACAAATACAGGAGTGTCAGGGCTCTGTCACAAAACCAAGAATAAACTAGACCTCAGTGACAGAACCCTGACAGAACAAGGTTTCCCTCACAACTAAAACACACTTCTTTAGTGACATTGTTGATTTTGTGGTCTAAAAACAAAATGACAGCGCTGCCAACGGCTCTTGTAACACAAACGAAGCTCGTCCAGGAGAAGTGCCAATACAAGAAATTCTGCCCTTTATGACATCATACAGGGCCATACTCCGAAACTTGTTCGAATCCTGAAGGAGTGTATTTGGCACAGAAATATACTGTCATATGTCCAACTCATTTTTTTTTATTTTGGCCATGTTTAGCATGAGAATCCAACTCTTTAACAGTGTAAATAAGTCAGAACGCATGAAATAGCATTAGACCCCCGCTGTAAATGTTTCATCTATATATACAACCCCCCTTGCAGTTCCTTCACAAATCCTAGTTTGGGAAACCGTGACATAATGGGCCCTATTTTAAGCGCGTGGTCTAAAGCGCACAGTGCAAGTGCACTAAGGGTGTGTCTGAATCCACTTTTGCTAGTTTAACAACGGTAAAAATAGTCGGCACGCCCGGCCTATGGTCCAAAAGGGTTGTCCCTAGTCTCTTAATGAGTCATGGGTGTGTTTTGGGCATAACGTGCAATAAACCAATCAGAGTCTCATCTCCCATTCCCTTTAAAAGCCAGTTGCGTTCACGCAATGGCGGATTTGCTATTTACATGGTGAAATTTGCGAGCGGAAAAACTGAATGATTCTCTAGCAAGGAAACTTTGCGCCTGATGTATGATAGGGCCTAATGTTTAATGTACTTCATGTTGTCTTTCTCTTTGTATTTTTTTTATCAATATGGTTCAAGATTTTACTCATATCAATGTGATAAACGATTTAGCCTACTATTGTTTCCTGCATGTCATGTGCGGGGCTCTGAAGTAACTGACTACAATTTGTAAGTGTAATCTATCCAGCACTGAAGGTAATTAAAATGCAGGTAAAATAGGACATGATATGGCCAGAAATCGTGAGATTCCCGCATTGACATAACCTTTATAACATAACTTTCATAACTTATGGCGACTTCTTTTCAACTCAGTTTGCCTGGACCGTGTGTGTGTGGGTTGACAGTGGAAGACAGAAGCGCTCATGGATCATTGACTCTTTTAGTATTGAGGAAGAAAACCCTGGTCCATATCCATATATACTAGGCAAGGTGAGCGGCATTAGAAACAGTTACTTATGTCATGTAATTGGAATAACTTTGGAATAATTGTGTACATATGTGTAAAAGTACTGGATTATCATAATCATGTGAACATTTCAGTGTGCATGTTGTTTGTGTTTCAGATTGTACTTGAAAAGTCTTATTTAGTAAGATACCAGCTAAAAGGTCAGGGTGTGGATATAGAGCCAAAGGGTCTTCTCGAGATTGATAAGGAAGGTTATGTTTTAGTACAAAGAAAGGTGGACTATGAAAATAAACAAGCTTTAAAAGTTCTCCTTGTAAGTACACCCATTGCATAATAGCATTGAAATTCATTTAAATACACTGCAAAGGCTTGTATATTGACATTCACTGACCTCAATTACAGTTGACATTTGAAGCAGTAAACAAATCAAATAATGAAGTGGATACACGGCTCGGGGTTGAGATCAAAATATTGGACATAAATGATAATGCCCCACATTTTCAGAAGTCAGTCTATGAAGTGACTGTGGATGAGGCACATGCTCAAGGTAACCCATAATGTTTGCACTTCACTAATTTATTTACGAAATTCTAAAATTAAATGATTAGTTCACCCACAACAAGGCATTTGTCATTTTTAAACTCATATTTAAACTCCCACTATATATATACACTCACCTAAAGGATTATTAGGAACACCATACTAATACTGTGTTTGACCCCCTTTCGCCTTCAGAACTGCCTTAATTCTACGTGGCATTGATTCAACAAGGTGCTGAAAGCATTCTTTAGAAATGTTGGCCCATATTGATAGGATAGCATCTTGCAGTTGATGGAGATTTGTGGGATGCACATCCAGGGCACGAAGCTCCCGTTCCACCACATCCCAAAGATGCTCTATTGGGTTGAGATCTGGTGACTGTGGGGGCCATTTTAGTACAGTGAACTCATTGTCATGTTCAAGAAACCAATTTGAAATGATTCGAGCTTTGTGACAGGGTGCATTATCCTGCTGGAAGTAGCCATCAGAGGATGGGTACATGGTGGTCATAAAGGGATGGACATGGTCAGAAACAATGCTCAGGTAGGCCGTGGCATTTAAACGATGCCCAATTGGCACTAAGGGGCCTAAAGTGTGCCAAGAAAACATCCCCCACACCATTACGCCACCACCACCAGCCTGCACAGTGGTAACAAGGCATGATGGATCCATGTTCTCATTCTATTTACGCCAAATTCTGACCAGGCAACATTTTTCCAGTCTTCAACTGTCCAATTTTGGTGAGCTTGTGCAAATTGTAGCCTCTTTTTCCTATTTGTAGTGGAGATGAGTGGTACCCGGTGGGGTCTTCTGCTGTTGTAGCCCATCCGCCTCAAGGTTGTGCGTGTTGTGGCTTCACAAATGCTTTGCTGCATACCTCGGTTGTAACGAGTGGTTATTTCAGTCAAAGTTGCTCTTCTATCAGCTTGAATCAGTCGGCCCATTCTCCTCTGACCTCTAGCATCAACAAGGCATTTTCGCCCACAGGACTGCCGCATACTGGATGTTTTTCCCTTTTCACACCATTCTTTGTAAACTCTAGAAATGGTTGTGTGTGAAAATCCCAGTAACTGAGCAGATTGTGAAATACTCAGACCGGCCCGTCTGGCACCAACAACCATGCCACGCTCAAAATTGCTTAAATCACCTTTCTTTCCCATTCTGACATTCAGTTTGGAGTTCAGGAGATTGTCTTGACCAGGACCACACCCCTAAATGCATTGAAGCAACTGCCATGTGATTGGTTGATTAGATAATTGCATTAATGAGAAATTGAACAGGTGCTCCTAATAATCCTTTAGGTGAGTGTATATACATACATACAGTTGCAAGAAAAAGTATGTGAAACGCTTGCAGAATCTGTGAAAATGTGAATAATTTGAACAAAATGAAAGAGATCAAACAAAATGTGTTATTTTTTTATTTAGTGCTGTCCTCAATAAGATATTTTACATAAAAAAATGTTTACATATAGTCCACAAGACAAAAAAATAGCTGAATTTATTCAAAATTACCCTTTCAAAAGTTTATGAACCATTGATTCTCAGTACTGTGTGCTGTTAACTGGATGATCCACGGTTGTTTTTTTATTTTGTGATGTCCTGAGCAGTTAAACTGCCCAATATTCTTCAGAAAAATCCTTAAGGTCCGACAAACTCTTCAGTTTTACAGCATCTTTTGCATATTTGAACCCTTTCCAGCAGTGACTGTATGATTTTGAGAAACTTGATGCATTAAGAGCCGAGGAGTGAAAACTTTTGAACAGGATGAAGATGTCCAAATTTTTCTTATTTTGTTTAAATATCTTTTTTTTTTTATTATTTAGTACTGCCCTTTAGAAGCAACAGAAGATACTTACATGTTTCCCAGAAGACAAATTAAGTGCAATTTACCCTGATTTTCAAATTCAATAAGTTTTCACCCCCCGGGTATTAATGCAACCATTTTTAATAGTTGTGTTTGAGTCCCTCAGTCGTCCTCAGTGTGAAAAGATGGATCTTAAAATCATACAGTCACTGCTGGAGAGGGTTCAAGTACGCAAAAGATGCTGGAAAACTGAAGAGTTTGCAGGACCTGGAGGATTTTTCTGAAGAACGTTGGGCAGTTTAACTGCTCAGGACAAACAAGGGACTCAAGAACAACCATCACAAACACACACACAGCCGTGGATCATCCAGTTAACAACACACAGTATTAATAATCAATGGTTCATAGACTTTTGAACGGTTCATTTGAATAAATTCAGCTATTTTTTTGTCTTGTGTGTTTTTCTTGTCTTGATGTTTATATGTAAACATCTTTTATGTAAAATATCTTATTCAGGACAGTACTAAATAAAAAATAACATGCATTTTTTATGATCTCTCTTATTTAGTTAAAATTATTCACATTTTCACAGATTCTGCAAGCGGTTCACATACTTTTTCTTGCAACTGTACACAAACCGTAATTCTCATAACAGAAGCAAACATTTATAATTATTAGAATTATTACACACGACACAACTCTTTTTTTATACAGGCAAAGTTCAAAATAATTAGAGCCATTGTAACAAGGTTATTACAAGATATAACAGGAATATTTTCAAAGAATAAATAACTTATTTTGGTCAGTTTATCACAAAATCATATAACTGTATGGGGTTGCGAGGGGGGCTTTTCCCCCACAGACACACAGAATAGGATTCTGTATCACAGCCCCTAAGGGTCACTAAGGGCTTGCAATAATTATTAATAATTACTGCATAATTCTTGCAAATGTATATACTTTTGTATTCCACTAAAATAATAACAGTATACAGGTTTTAAACAACATAAGGGTGAATAAAAAAGAAGGACTGGTTGAAGTATTCTTAAATACTGAATAAATACTTTGATGGTGAAGAAATTACTTTACATTCCTGTCACACTTTTCTTAATATTTTTTCTAGATAAAGAAGTGCTGACAATACTGGCACATGATGAAGATGATTCAAGTACCGACAATGGAACATTTGACTTCACAATCAAGTCTGTCATACCAAAAACAGATAATGTTGAATTTTATATTCATCAGCGCCAAGAATCCGGGACAGTTTATTTTAGGGGGTGTTTGGACTATGAGGTATGAACCTATATTCATTAATTGGTAATAATGAACTATTTTTGTACCTTTACCTGTTATTCCATTCAGATAGCATGCATTGATTTTTGTGCTTTAAATATTTCTCTATTCCCACACAATATATCTTCTACTAAATTAATCTCTTTCAGAAAGCTCAGAAATATACAATCCTGGTTGAAGCAAAGGACAAAGGAGAAAAGATACAGCTCTCAAGTACAAGTACACTGATAATCAATATTTCGGACGGTAACAACAAACTTCCAGAGTTCTCTGGCAAAAAAGTAGGTTTCATATTGGTCTGAAAGTTTTAATGCTTGTGGTATTCTCTTTGTTTAATGGCAAGTTACATGGGTGGTTGATTATGATTTCACTTTTTTAACTTTAGTTAGCGTGTAATGTTGCTGTTTGAGCATAAACAACATCTGCAAAGTTACGACGCTCAAAGTTCAAAGGGAGATATTTTCTTTTAAAGAAATTACTTTTTAAGGACTATAACAAACGGCTGATGGGGACTACACAAGCTTCCTCCTGGGTTAGTGACATCACTAACCCTGAAATTGACATAAACCCCGTCCCCGGGAACACACAACAAAGGGGGTGAGATTATCATGACAGAATATGCTCATCAATGACTTGACTATAGTTAACTACACATCAGCGACATTAAATTCATCAACCAACCATTCAGGAACATTTTGTTGCATTCTACATGTTGCCACGTCTTCTTGAGTCTCTCCATCGTTGTCCGACTCAGGTTTGAACATAAAAGGCTGAACAGTTTCAATGCGTGTCTGCATGAGGTTATCAGAGTTGATAACTGGAGTTCTTGAAGCTCCGCCCCATGAGCAGCAGCTCATTTGCATTTAAAGGGACACACAAAAATGGCACGTTTTTGCTTACCATCAAAAAGTGACAATTTTAACATGCTGTGAAAAATTATCTGTGCGGTATTTTGAGCTAAAACTCCCACACACTCTGGGGACATCAGAGACTTATTTTACATCTTGTAAAAAGGGCCAGTCAACCACCCCTTTAAAAATATTGCCCTATAAAATCTAACCAAATATTTGACTTGTGTTTCAGGGTCCTGGGAAAGTCAAGGAGAGAGAAACTGGGGTTGAAGTTCTGCGACTGCAAGTAACAGACAAAGACACCCATGGTTCAGAAGCCTGGAAAGCCATATACACTATCCACGGAGATAAAAACAAGCAGTTCAAAATTAAAACAGACCCTGTTACAAACGAGGGGATTTTAACAGTTTTTAAGGTAGGCAAATGGTTGACGATTTATTGTGTAAGCCAACCTGAGAATTTTGAGGCAGTGTTGCTGGTTTGGACTGGTTATGATGCAAACAAACAGAGAAAATGCTTTGATAGCACCAGAATCAGAGTTTGCACTGAAATGCCATATTATTACGCTATGCTGGGATAGAAGCTATTTTGACATAGAAAAGAAACAAAAATATGTATGCATACATTCATGTTGACTCTTCTCTAAACTCTCTTTATTTTTTGGCTCATTCCAAACCCCCAGCAAATGGATTACGAGGAGCAAACCTACCAAAATCTATCCATCACTGTGCAGAATGAAATTCCTTACTTTTCATGTAAGGTCAAAAGGCAAGTACCGAATGCCATGTGGGAGCTTGAAAGAATACCCCAAAGCAATGGCATGAGTGTTGCACACCTCTATAATACCATTTCAGTGACCATTTATGTTGAAGATGTCAACGACCCTCCGGTATTTATACCCCCTGTTAAACACGTTCTGGTAATGGAGAACATAGCCGCACGAACAAGTCTTATAACCTTCACTGCTAAAGACATGGATGGAAGCCATATAAACACATTTAAGTAAGAGAAGCAATATTATGTGTAAGACTAATGCCACTGTAGTTTATTGGAGGAACAGGATCACATAAACAAAGGTGAATTCATCTGGTGTTTCTTTCGATTCTCAGATTTGTTAAAGGTGAAGATATTGATGGATGGATAACTGTTGATGCAAAGACTGGACAAGTATCCACAAATAAAATTCTGGACAGAGAGTCACCGTTTGTGATTAACAACACCTATAGAGCAACCCTATATGCCGTGGATGATGGTAAGATGATGGTTTTTAAAGAAATTTGGATGCAAGGATGCAATAAATGAATCAAAAGAGACAGTAATTTGAGATTTGAGATTTATATCTAAAATAAATGCTGTTCTTTTGAATATTTCATCAAAGAATCCTGAAAATGTATTATTGTTCCCACAAAAAATATCAAGCATGTAAGCAAATATCAACTGTTTTCAACATTGATAATAATAAGAAATGTTTCTTGAGCATCAAATCATCATATTAGAGTGATTTCTGAAGGATCATGTGACACTAAAGACTGGAGTAATGATGCTGAAAATTCAGCTTTGATCACAGGGATAAACTGCAATATTATTTCACTACTGCTTTTACTGTATTTCTGATCGAATAAACATAGTGAGCATAACAGACCTAAGAAAAATCTTACCGAACACAAACTTTTGAACAATAGTGTACTTACTTACTAACTATTATAGATATTATCATATTCTGAAGTATACCTGGACAAAGAAGTTATTTTATTTTATTTACAAATGATGAGAAATGCACACATTTTTCTAGCGGAAAATGCATGTAAACATTTGCTATCCAGTTAGTCTTGTGTAACCAGAGTTACGATAATGGCATAAAGTTGCAGGACATTCTGTAGCAGTTAATGTCAGAAATGTTAGGGTGATACAACTGTCCTCTTATCATAATGAATGAAGAAATAAGCCTCATTAAAGACCCCCTTAACTTTGCAACCTCATGAATGATCATGGATGATATTATCATGTTTTCTACTCCAACTGAATTTCTATGATTGGCAGGATTCCCATCGCTGACAGGCACTGGAACTCTATTTATTCACCTGAATGATCAAAATGATAACGTACCAACGCTGGAAGTGAACGCAGTCAACATGTGCCTGGATACAGAGCCCACAATGGCCAACATCACAGCTGTAGACCTGGACCTTCCTCCATACAGTTCACCTTTCTACTATGAGCTTTTAGGAAATGTTGAGGACAAATGGAGAGTTGAACCAGCCTATGGTAATGCCTCCTACTACTCATCCCAGTCCACCCTACACTATTCCTCACTGAATATCCTGTTTCAGCTGGAAAACATATCACAAAAGTATAATAAGTTATGAACACTGTTTTATGTTGACTCTAGGCAAATAATGCTATCAATCTCTTAGAAATATAGCGCTCTTCCACCACCTCTTTGAATATCTTCTGTCTTTACTCAGCTTTTTTCTATCTGTACTTAGCAGTAATACTAACACATCTTTATCTCTCAAAGGCACAACGGTGAGTCTTGTAAAAGAACAGAGTGTGTATTCAGGTTATCACCTCCTCCAGATCAAAATATCAGACCAGCAGGGACTTTACTCCATCCATAACCTGTCTGTCACAGTGTGTGACTGCTCTATCACTCCCAACTGCCATGTCAAGATGGCTCGGATGGCTCAGATGGGACCTGTTGCCGCCATGATGGTTGTTCTTACAGTTCTGATCTTCATAGGTAATGCAGTGATTTACAATGCTTTGATGGCATTAACAGTTCTAATGAAGGTGATGAAGGATTTCGCAAAACAGTTTCATAATACTGGAAACCAATCCAACCATCAAAGGTGTAGTAAAACAACATCAACAAAATGCTGTAGAAACCTGTTTTTGAATGACATATGCTTTTGAGAATTACACTTCTATTGCATTGTCCCAAATTGCCACCGATGGTTATCATAATGAAAAGGTTGTGCACTCACATACGCTAATGAGATTCTCATGTTTATCCAGTCACATGTGACTCTAACCAATGACATACCGGTATCTATACATGCTACCGTTTAGCACGGCCTGCTTTGTCATTCTCACAAAATGATCTTGCTTGAACGTGGGGGTTATCTGCATGGATTTATCTGATTTAAAGGACTCATTGGTTCCCTTTCAGTCACGAATTGGGGATCGTTTTCAGAGACCAATCTACTTTGAGTGTTTTAAAACGAGCCAATGAACATTGGCATGCGTGAAACGCATTCCACGCTCCTCCCCGCAGCGCGGGTATAAATAAGGTGGAAGCACTGCATCTTTGCTTTCTGCTTCGGAGCCGAACAATTGCTGTGGTTTCCAGTGTTGTTTCCTTCGAAGAGTGTTACTATAAGTCTGCCTTTGCAGTTGATGTCTCTGGATCTGGTGCGGGTGATATAGCACGGTCAGCGGTGGTCGCGTCATGTTTGACGAACAAACAGCTGTTTTCTCAGCTCAGAGCTGGGCGTCTTCAATGAGATTAAGTGCTTACAGCAGGCTTGCACTTTCGAACTGCTGTGAGGCTGTTCCCCTGTGTGCTTCAGCACTGTCAGAGCGTTTCCTCTAAAAGAGTTTACAGGGTTTGACCCTGCGTCTTTTTCAAGATGTCATTCAAACCGTGTTTCTGGATGCGGTTGTTTCCTATCCTCATTTGAAGGCCACGATCTCTCTCACATATACAAATGTGATTGTGTTCGCGGGTGATCCATGTTCTCTCAGGATAACATGACCACGTATTGTTTGTCTTGCCTTTTTCATAAGGGCTTGAACGTTCAACGCGTCGTGTCTGACGGCCACGCTCACTGTCTCACATGCCTGCTGGTAGCTTACAGATGGGATTGCTGGTCCTTATAAAAAAGGATTGGGGCTCTGGCAGAGGACAGATGTCAATTGCTGCATCGGAGAGAGGGCTGTTATGCGCTGGAAATAAAGATAATGCTGAGATTCCCACTATAATAGTGCTGAATCAGATTCAGAGTTGACAGCCATACTTTCCCAGGTGGCTGAGGCGTAGTGCAACGTGTAAATTGCCTTTTTTCCTGGATGTGCATTGGAAAACTTAGCAGTGTGGAATTATTTGGTGCCAAAATATGCAACACCATGTGGGTGTTCCATATTGTTCGGTCTCAGAGGGCCTGGCTAGCGCTCCCCAGGCCATCTCGCTGGCTCATCTGTACCATCGGAATCGGCTATGCGATTCAGTTTGCCTGGTGCCCTCCCAAGTACAGGGGCATCCACTTCACCTCAGTGTGAAGCAGCGATGCTTATGTCTTGCGGGCAGAGATCGTTGTCCTACTGGCAAAGGACGCACTCGAGCCGGTTCCTCCAGCCGATATGAGGTCGGGGTTCTACAGCCCCTACTTCATTGTACCCAAGAAAGGCGGTGGGTTACGGCCAACCTTGGACCTGCGTGTCCTGAATTGGGCCCTGCACAAGCTCCCGTTCAAGATACGCATTTTTTAATGCATCCGTCCCCGAGATTGATTTGCAGCGATCGACCTGAAAGACGAAAGTCCTCCCATTCGGGTTGTCCCTGTCGCCTCACGTCTTCATGAAAGTTGCGGAGGCAGCCATTGTTCCGCTCAGAGAATGCGGCGTTCGCATCCTCAACTATCTCGCCGACTAGCTCATATTGGCTCAGTCTTGGAATCAGTTGTGCGAACACAGGGACCTGGTGCTCAGTCACCTCAGCCTGTTGGAGCTTCGGGTCAACCGAGAGAAGAGCAAACTCTGCCCCACACAGAGGATCTCTTATCTCGGTATGGAGCTGGATTCGGTCAACCAGAACGCCTCACAGAGGAGCAAGTCTGGTCAGTGTTGAACTGTCTGAATCCTGGGGCACCAGTACGTCATTGGTCAGGGTCACATGTGACTGAATCAATGGGAGATTTTCTGTATCGTACATTAACGCACAACCTTTCCACTATGACTAACCATCTCTGGGGGTCTTCCATTATTTATTGAACCACGGTTGCACTAAGGTAAAAATAAATTCTCTCTTTTTTCAGCAATGTGTTTAATGGTCCTCCTGATCTCCTGCAAGGCAGAGAAAAAAAATATTGAAATGGACGATGCCTTTGGTCGTCTCATCAAAACAAATACGGAAAATCCAGGAACAGACTGCATGGTAATTTCATCAGACAACCCACAGTAGCGGCCTTTCAGTAATATTTGAATTTGTGCATTTCGTTCGGGTTTTAGGCAACACTTTACAACAAGGTTCTATATGTTAACAACATAAAATAATGAACAGTACTTTTACAGCATTTGTTTATTTAATGGTAATTTCTCTTTTCTATTTTCAAATATTTTGCAATGTAATTTATCTCTGTGATGCAAAGCTGAATTTTCAGCATCATTCCTCCAGTCTTCAGTGTCACATGATCCTTCAGAAATCATTCTAATATGATGATTTGATGCTCAAGAAACATTTCTGATTATTATCAATGTTAAAAACAGTTGCTGCTTAATTTTATATATAAATATATATGATTCATTGACAAATAGAAAGCATTTATTTGAAACAGAAATCTCTTGTAACATAACTGTCCCTTTTGATCAATTTAATGTCTTTGCTGAATAAAAGTATTAATTACTTTAAAATTACTTTATGTATGGTGTACATGCACTTGATGTGACATTTGTGAAATTATGCATAGTTTTTATTTGTAGAAAATCATTATAGTAATGTGATGTGTAAAAAGCACTGTAAATTAAAATGTTACCACATTAACTTTATAGATTTGTAAATGCTGTAAAAATGATTGTTCATAGTACATTAATTCATTAACAAATAATATTGAATCAAACCTTATTGTAAAGTGTAAAGTACTGTGTAACTCACAATTATATAATATGATATATATAATTGAATGATTTTTTAATCAAAATCATATCTTCATAAAGGTTCCTTCCAGTATAGGCATTAAAAATGCAGATTCTATCAACATAAAAAATACCAGCATAAATGTGTCTACAAATGTGAATTCAAGCCAGAAGGTCACATCACAAACTGTGAGTAACAATAAAACTCTTCATATTTGACTTTTGGGGCTAATTACAGCATTCTGGGAAATAATATTTGGCTTTTAAACTGATTTCAAACATTATTAATATCACCTAATGTTTCTGTTTGTTGTGTACATGATAAATTGTTCAAACTGAAAAATTAAATGTTTTATTTAAAAAAAAAAAAAAAAAAATTTAAAACAGCCAATTTTATTTCTAAAAAATGGTGAAATTCTGCATCCGGTTTGCTATCATATACAAGAGGTGTACCTTTTCTTAAAATGATCATTTTGCTTAAAAATATCCAGGTGATAGCTAAAACACAGCAGGCAGTTTCACAGGGTCCACAGCCAGTCTACACCAACCAGATGTTCAACCGCTCAATAAATAGGGTGAGTATTAACAACCAAGTTACATATATGCGTTTTGGTCATTTCATTGGTTTTGTGATGGACTGTTTCTGCTATGTATGTATTCTAGAGTTCCACAAGATCATACAGAAAAAATGTCCAAGTAAGAATAAAGTGACAGTAATAATTCACACCATATGCTAACATCAGCTCAGATCAGCCTTTCTTACATCATCATCTGTGCTTTTTTCAAGCAGCAATCGAGTATCAGATCAAGTTTTAGAAGTGCTTATTACGTCAAGGCACCTTACTTGAGCGTCAACCTTGCTGATCTCATCAACAAGGTGATTTTATGCTTCTTTCAACATACACTACTAATCAAAGGATTGGACTCATTCTTTATCATTAATATTTTAGAAGCATTTAGAAATCATTTTTAGATGTCCACATTTTTGACAGGATGGTAAACAATTTTCATATCGCTCCCCCACTCCTTCTTCTCTTCAGAAACTTGCTCTTCAAACCCGTGATGAGGAGTTTGTTGTTTATGAGCCACACTGTTACACAGATGAAGGACAAGCTATGGCCAATGCCGAACTGGATGCAATCTCTATTCCAGAGAATGACTTTAATCCAGAAATGCTTAGAAATCTGGACAGCAGGTTCAGTCAACTAGCCACAATTTCCAGACCTGACCTGATGAGAAAGTGACCGTTATCTCAAGAAGTGTAGCAGATTTTCTGAAAATGAAATTTTGAATGAAAACTTGAAATCAAAAAGAGTGATACACAATATTGGGATAAAGGGATCAGGGATGCTGGGTCAAAAATTCAGGACAAATGGAAAGAGGGTCTTCAAAGATTTTTCTACTGTTTAATAGTGTTATTATTTTAGGTAAGCTCAGGTTTTTGGTTTGTTGTTTGATATTTTGTTGTGACTCTCAGCGACACTTATTTTCTGTTGGCTGCATGACAATATATAATTCAGAAAGAAAATATTATGATCGCTGTTTTTAAATGTTGTACATTCTATGTTGATTCTTTTTTAAAAACTTGAATTTTATAGTATAAATCAGGGGTTTTTCAATCCTATTCCAGGAGATCTATACCTACCTGCAGAGTTCAGATCCAACCCTGATCAAACACACCTGCCTGTAATTATCAAGTGCTGATCAGGATTGGAGCTAAACTTTGAAGGAAGGTAGATCTCCAGGAACAGGATTGGGCACCCCTGATGTAAATCATCCGTTTGAATGTAGTCTGTATGTTAAATAGGCTTTGCAGACATTTAATATTAGGGTATGTTTACACTACAACAATGTCCTAAAAACAGGAGAGAACGTTGTCAAAACGATCTCTGTTCACACGGATCTGCGAAAAGGACTGTATTAAGCATGCCAGGCCAGTAGTTGGCGATGACACTTTGTCAAGAAACACGTGAACATGTAATATTGTCACAGGGTGTTTTTGGTTATGTTTCATGTGTTGAGTTTGTCACAGTATTCAGGCCCTCATGTTTGCCATGTGTCCTGGTCTTGTATTATGTAACATCTAGTCCACTGGAGGCGAGTTGAAGAACCCAAGTGCAGTCTTTATTCAACTTAAATCTTAACATAAAACAAAAAGGCAAAGCATAGAACAAAGGCATGGCTTGGCAAAAAAAAAAAGACTTGGCGTGGCATAACTAAACATGAAACTCACCAACAATGGGTTACCACGTTCAGTACAGGACCAGGACACATGGCAAACATGAGGGCTTAAATACACTGAGACTAATGACAAGACAAGGGACACCTGTGAACAATAATGAGACAATGAACCAATGACATGACAACACATGAGGGCATAGGAATCACATGACAAAAACCAGGAAGTGCATGGAAAGACATGACAGTGAACATGGCAAACTTAGAAACATAGACAGTGAACATGGCTGTGAACATGACAAACTCAACACATGAAACAAAACCAAAAACACCCTGCATGCGCATGGCATGCGCATGGCGTTTAAACGTTTATATAACCTGTTTTCAAAAGCTTGTGTTTTCAGGCCCCAAAAACGCTGTTGTTGTGTAAATGAACCGCCAAAACTACTAAAAAGTTTTATGTTTTCAGTTGAAAACAGTGTTGTGTAAACATACCCTAAAAATAAAAAATGCTTTTATCTGATAAAAAACATGGGTGGATAGTGATAATGCAGTCTTTGTTGCTGATAAGCATGTTTAAAGAGATATTACTGTGACTGTGTTATGCAAAAACCTGACATATCTGGGTCTTTTGTTCCCTTGTCAGCTAGGAAACGAGTGCTTTTCTAGCTGACAAGACATTACAAGACATTTTGAGACATTACAAGACATTTTGAGACATTACTGTAAAAATGTTCAACTGTGTTGTTTATTTGTACATTGACATATGAGAGCTTTCTAATAAAAAAGCAGAACATGCTACTATAAATGGTCTCATTCTTTGGGAACTGCAAAAGTTACGTTTTATTTTGACAAGTCCCTTGACCTGTTCAACCTGTTTATGCTTAAAACACAGCACTATTACATGCCAAACAGTAACACCTTTACATTTGCTTCACATCGTTGTCCCACAACTAGTTTCCTTTCACTTGTGAATCTTTAGGGCTGCGTTTGAACCACTAAGCTGACAACACTTCACATAACCTAGTGCTAGCTTTAAAATGCCACTGAACCGGGTTAAATCCAGCCTCATACTAAAGCCTGTTAACAAAACAAAGTGTATCAGACTGTAACAATAGTCCACTGGAGGCAAGTGTTGAAGAACCCAAGTGCAGTTTTATTGCCAATAATCTAAAGTGAGCAAACAGAAACAATAGGTGCGTTCCATTTGACGGTCCCTGCGCAGTGTTCACTGCTCCCTACTCCCTGAGCATCAGGTGAAGTGGACTTCACTAACAATAATCGCTCATCGACGGGGTCGCGCAGACTATGATAGGCCTATAACACAAACAAATATCGTAATTTACTTTACTTTCAAATTTAAAATCATATAATAGTCCTATATATATATACACACAAAACACACAATAGCCTATGTATCAATCGAATAAATATAATCAAAACGTATTCTATTATTTTTACTTTTAGTAGTTTATTTAGCTACTGTTGTTAGTTTATTGCATAGACTACTAATTTCATTGACTATTAACAGATTTGAAGTTGTAGCCTACTGTAACTGTCATTCAATATGAAAATACATTTTGATTTGGTTAACTGTATATATGTTCTTAATAATGGTCTTAATAATTGTAGCGGTCTCATAGCACGTGCAGCTGCATAGTAAACATTCCTGAGGTAAATAAAGTAAAATAAAAACTGACAGCTTCTCAACACTTTTACTTTGTTTACATATTCATACAATATGCAAATGTAACATTCATTGCCATAACCATTCATAAATACTCTAGTTTGTATAATAATAACAATATTTATGAATACTTAAACGCATACATAAACTCCATCGCAGAGCCATTTAAAAACGCTTCTAACGGCTCTGCTCTACGGGTGTACGATTCCAGGTTTTTTGGAGTCGACTCCGATTCCCGACTCCAACTGTAGGAGTCTATGGAATCGACTCCTCGACTCAATTTACTTTACATCAAAACAGGGTAAGAAATAAGACAAAATTGCAGCTGTTACACACTTAATTTATTTTTTCCCCCGACACAAAGCCTTAAAATCCCCTTATTAAAACAGCACACTTTTAGCGTGAACGTCCAATTTAGTCCAAATTTGTTGAGTGATAGCGCTAAATGCACATGATCATTGTCTTAAAAGATGAGTTAAAGATACTAAATACTAAAATACATACAATAATATACACTTATAGATGTTTTTTTTATGATTTATGCTTAGTTTAATGATTATGAACACAAGGTTAACCATGGAAAACCAAATATGTAACCCCTCCTGTTCGAACCGCCCGCTCCAAGTGGGACTCGAACCCGGTCTGCCGGCATGAGTCAGACGTCTCTTGAGATCAGAGGAGTGAGGTTTACTCGAACAGCAACTACTAGCTGGCCTCCGTTACACTCACCCCCCTAAACCACACTCCCATCCGGGTCACGGCACCAATGTAACCCCTCCTGTTCGAACACTCCAAGTGTGACTCGAACTCGGGTCCGCCGGCATGAGAGTTGGACGCTCTAACAAGGAGGCTAAAGGCTACAACCCCTAGCGTCAGTTACATATACCTATTTATTGCATTAATATACCATCAATTAAACTAAAGCATGGAGGAAGCCTATGTATAATTACAAACTTAAGTCACTATGACTGTTATCTATTTCTAAAGTAAGCTACAGTACATGTTGGATAAATATGTGTGACAAAGTTTCTGCGTCAGCTCTCTGACGCGTTGTACTACATCAGTGTCCGATTTCCTTGCTTCATTTCATTCTCTCCTTTCTTATATAGTGCACTCAACTGCCATGAACTATATAGGGATTAGAGAATCAGTAAAAAAAAGAGTGATTTCGACACCGAGAGTCGATTCCTGTACTGGAGTCGACTGCAACTCTGGGGCTATTCAGAGTCGAGGAATCGACTCTTTTGGAGTCAACTCCCCATCACTACTTTGCTCCATCATTAGTTCAGAGTGACTGGTGACACGACGCGCAATGACAGTTGGGTGATTTTCGCTCTCCACTTCCTGTGAAGTGATGTATAGATGCCCCCTTCTTCCCTACGCCGTTCACAGTGCCCTTTGGATTGGAATCTCACTTAAGATGGCGAAATACCCTGTGAAGTCCACTTCGCAGTCCACTTACGGTCGAATGGAATGCACCTAATGACTTGGACTTGACTTGACTTGATTTGACAAAACAAAGAACTTACCAACAGTGGTTTACAGGAAAAAATACTCGACAAGGGAACAAGGCAAACATGAGGGCTTAAATACACAAAGACTATTGACTAAACAAGACACACCTGTGAACAATCAAGACAATGAACCAATGACAACATGACACGAGACTAGGGAAGACATGACATGATCACATGAGGGCACAATGGAATCACATGACAAACCAGGAAACATGACATCGAACATAACAAAAAGAGAACATGAAACATGAACATGAAACAAAACCAAAATACACCGTGACACAGACATACTGTTTTACAGGAAGACAACACAGACATGGTTTAAAAATAAAAAACTGAAGGAAAAAACTGCTGGATATATAGTGCTGTGAAAGATGTCTCTGAATAAATTTTTTTCCTGAATGTCATTACATCTCAAATTAAAAGCTATGAATTGGTCACACTTTATATTAGGTATGTTTAATTACTATGTACTTACAGTACATAAAAAAATAATTGTTCGGTACAAAATACTTCAATTTATTTATAAATCACAATAAACACAACTACAGTTGACCAATGTGCTGTACAAAATAAAAACCATTAAGAGAATAAAAACAACATAGACACAGATAAACAACTACAAAACATCAAAAACAGGACAACTGCATCAACAATCATATATTGTAAGACAGATCAAATAGAAAAGTTTTTAACCTAGATTTTAAAAAAAATGGACAGAGTAGGAGCAGTTTTAATTTCAGTAGGCAGACTGTTCCAAAGTCTAGGAGCAGCTATAGATCTCCTCTAGTCTTAAGCCTCAATCTAGGAGCCACTAAGAGCTTCAGATTGGCAGATCTAAGTGCTCTTGCAGGTTGATGGACTGTCAGCAGATCAGAAAGGTAAGACAGTGCTAAGCCATTTAACGACTTAAAAACTAAGAGAACTTTAAAATGTATCCTATAACGCACAGATATCCAAAGAAGAGACTGAACGACAGGAAGTATGTTCCCGTTTACAAACTCCTGTCAAAGCTCTGGCAGCAGCATTCTGAACCATCTGAAGGCGATTTATGGAAATTGGCTAATCCCTAAATAAAGAGAATTACAATAATCAAGCCTTGTGGTGATAAAACCATGTATTACTACATAGAATTATGACATCGGGAACAGAGAATTGCTAGCCATCGAACTCGCATTGGAGAAGTGGAGACACTGGCTGGAGGGAGCAAATCACCAGTTCGAGGTCATCACGGATCATCGCAACTTGAGGCCAAAAGACTCAATCCTCGTCAAGCCCGCTGGGCCCTGTTCTTCACTCGATTCCATTTCACGGTATCCTACCGACCCGGAACCAAGAACTGCAAGGCAGACGCCTTATCCCAGCTATACCAGCCCGCTCCGGAAAGCTCCGATCTGGAACCAGTCCTCCCTCCAGCCATAATCGTGAGTCCCATCCAGTGGTCTCTGAACCAACGCATCGCCCAAGACAACCGCACCGAACCTGCTCCGCCGGGAGGTCCTGAGGGGCTTCTCTATGTTCCACCGGCCCACCATCAGCCCCACATGGACTTAGCTCATACATCTCCGGGCTCTGGACACCCAGGCAGCGTACGTACCCTCTCGCTCCTGCGGCAACAATATTGGTGGCCCTCCATATCTCTGGATGTCTCCCGGTACATCCGGGGATGCTCAGTTTGTGCCGTTGCCAACACTCCTAGGAAGCTCCTCGAAGGAAAACTGGTCCCTCTACCGATCCCACGCCATCCGTGGACCCATCTGGGTATCAACTTCATGACTGACTTACCACCCTCCAACAACTTTACCTGTGTATTCGTCATCGTGGATTGATTCTCCAAAGCCTGTAAACTGATACCCCTCAAGGACCTACCCACTGCATTCAAAGCCGCCGAAGCTCTATTCCGGAATGTGTTCCGTCACTTCCGGATTCCAGAGGATAACGTTTCCGACCAAGGACCACAGTTTATCTCCCGGGTATGGCAGGCTTTCTTCAAGCTCCTAGGAGTGTCGGTCAGTCTCTTGTCTGGTTACTACCCTCAGACCAACGGCCAAACTGAGTGGAAGATCCAGGAGATTGGGAGATACCTGAGATCCTATTGCCACCGGAACCAGGACAGCTGGAGCCAATACCTCCTCTGGGCCGAGTATGCCCAAAATTCCCTCCGGCAGACCACCACTGGGCTCACCCTGTTCCAGTGCATCCTGGGCTATCAAACTCCTCTCTTCCCCTGGTCGAGTGAGCCCTCTGAGGTTCCAGCTGTCAGTCACTGGTTCCAGCAGAGCGAGAGGGTGTGGGACTCATGTCCATCTCCAGCAGGCAGTCCAGAGACACAAGAGACCGGCTGACACCAGAATAGGTCCCACTCCTCAGTACCAACCTGGCCAGAAGGTGTGGCTCTCGACCCGGGACATTCGTCTCCAGCTGCCCTGCTGCAAGCTGAGTCCCCGGTACATAGGTCCATTCACGATACAGAGGCAGCTCAACGAGGTCACCTATCGACTTAACCTCCCAGCACAGTATCGTATCTCACCTTCTTTCCACTATCACTATTAAAACCACACACTGAACCCTTGTCTTCTCCCTCCACAGATCCTGGTGACGATGAGGTACCTCCTCCTCCTGACGTCATCGAGGAGGAAACCATCTACCGGGTGCGGGCAATCCTTGAGTCCAGATGACAGGGTCCTCGGATCAAATACCTCGTGGACTGGGAGGATTACGGCCCAGAGGAACGCTTCTGGGTCCACCGTGACAACATCCTCGACCCCTCGCTCCTCAACCAATTCCATGCCGGACATCCGGACCGCCCTGCTCCTCGGGGTCGAGGTAGAACCCATCGTCATTGCCCCATCAGTCAGGAGCCGCCCGTGCAGGAGGGGGTACTGTCACAGAGGCACAGCCAACTCCCACCTATGCACAGGCATCATCACCAGATCTCCACGCTCCGCCCACTCGTTCACAATCCCCAGAGTACTGATCACCTGCACCACATCACAGACATTACAAGAAGCACACTCTCCCTGCACTTCACTGTCTGGTCTCGTTTCACGTACCTGGACTTCTTACCTGTTACTCTCCAGAGATTCCCATCAACTACTTCCAACACCTTCCTCGTCTCCAGTTCCTTGTCTCCTCGTGTTCTCCATCATCCAACGACCTTCCACATTATTCAGGTAAGTGACTTTGAAGTGTTAGTTCTCATCATTTCCTGCATCCCCTGTTTGCCTGTGTTCGTGTCTCTGTTTAAATAAACAACACTCACAACACCTGTTTCTCTGCCTCCGTCTGTGTCCTGACAGTGCCAGAACACCAAGTTTTACATTTGTTGTGCAATATAGGTCAGAAGTGCTAAACACCATAACCTCAGTTTTACTCTCATTCAAACTTAGAAAATTCAGATACATCCATGCCTTAACATCCATCCGTGGAGTGAAATTTTCTATAGCTTAAGAATGGAAGATTAGAAATCTAAATTTGATAGATCAAAGGAATTTAGGTTAAAACTATTTTTACTCCCGCAAATAGTTTTATTCTCCTGCAACCCGCACACACACGAGTACCTTACCGCCTGCGCCCGCACTCGGCCATCAGATCGAGTCCCGCGCCGCACTCTATTTCGTTGGGTCCCACGGTAGTCCCGCAGGAGTGCAGATCTCTACTCTAGACGGGACCGGAGCATCCAAATATCCGGACGGGACCAGCGAAGAAGACAAGGATTTGAGGGTGGGGACTTGGGTGGGAACTGGATCCAAATACCCCAGCCACTTACGGTTCCCAGGGAGGAGAAGGAGACGCAGTGCAGGTGAGTCCATAACTTATTCTTACTCGTTTTTGAGTGGCCGGTTGTTCTGTAACGCGTCGATGGCTTAGAAAGCGCACAACAAAGGAGATTGTGATCAACATACAATCTTTAATCAGATAACAAAGACAGAAGAGTGAGGATACATCTGTTAACAAACAACAACCGACAAGGACTGAACAGAACACAGAGAATAAATACACATAGCAAATGAGGACACTAAACAGGCACAGCGATTAACTAATTAGACACTATAGCAACTAATGAGAACTAATACGGACATGACAGACACGACTAAACAGAACATACTTGTGACAGCCATACTCTTTCAGCAATTGCTATGCTATGCTAATGTTATCAGAGCATTGTGTTACCAATTAGCAATTTTGCAAAATTAGCTAGTTATAGCTAGCTAAATTGCCACTACTAAAAATATTTAAATTGGGATTACATGATAATTTTAAGTAAAAAAAACAAGTAAACAAGACTAAACAAAACAAGACTAAATAGGATTTTTCTTATATAGAAAATGCATCTTGATTTAAGAATTTTTAGATATTTGTACTTGAAATAAGACAAAAATACTCAGTAAGAAAAGCATTTTTGCAGCATGAATGAATGAAGTAATTAAACATCGCTTATGCTTTAAAAAGGGGGAGGAGACCAAAGGAAACTCTGGGTTTACCAAAGAAAACCTGATCCCGACCAGGGGTGCGTTTCCAGTACAACGACATTACTCACTGCTTAACTACTATAGTACGATGCATCGTTGAAGAAATCAACTAGCTAGTCACGACTGTTTCCCGAAACCGTATTGTCGCAAATCTGTTGTTCAACCATGTTGGTTAATGATGTCACGCAGGTGGTGGAGTAATAACTGCTTTTAATTAATTAGTTTGAGATCGAATTCATGCTAGATTTTTTTGCTATAAATTATGGACATGGCATCTGAGGACTAATTCTTATTTTTCTCAGTTATTTTGCTTTATTTCCAGATTCAATCACAGGCTTGTTCTTACGTACTAGAGCACGTACGCACATGCACACTCTTCAAAAACGGTCCTTTAAATCTCTTGACAAACTAAGACATAAATGATAAAATATCTAGATTGTACTAAATGTCCGCTTGCTTATTTTGCTCAAGGTAAGGATTTATTAAGTCCACATGTCATGCAAACAAGAAACTATGCTTCTAACCACAGGTCGAGAGCTGTCGTTCCAACCACTCAACTTTGCGATGCTGTTTGCGAATGTTCGTTGGATGGTTTCGGAAAACACTAATTCGGGTTTGACATACCTCCCATTCTGAAATGGAAAACACAGAGTTTCCCACCTTTCATTGTTTAAATACTCAGAGTTTTCACTTAAAATGTGTCAGTTTTGTGAACTCAAAAGAAAAAAAGTTCTAAATACTCATAAAAGTTCATTTGATTTGCCCTACTCAAACCAATTGATTAGTTTAAGCGTTAGTACTTTGTACAACTAGTACTTACCGGAAAGAGCTGCAACACTTTTAATGTTGCTGTAGGCATCTGACCCGTTTTCTCTTTGTCTTCTCATCAATTTTGGAGGGAAAATGTTCTGTCATACTGTTGTGTCATACTTTCTCCACTTGTTGATGACTTCACTGTGTTCCATGGTATATCTAATGCCTTGGAATTTTTTTGTAGCCCCGCAC
Organism: Rhinogobio ventralis; assembly: GCA_039654625.1. Lineage (NCBI taxonomy): Eukaryota > Metazoa > Chordata > Actinopteri > Cypriniformes > Gobionidae > Rhinogobio > Rhinogobio ventralis. The sequence goes on along the minus strand of CM077203.1, from coordinate 28,940,517 downwards.
CATAGTGATGCCTCAAAAATAAGATCCCGTTGATTCTTCGTAAGCTCTTTGTGGCCAATGGCTCTTGTAGCAGCATACAACCAAAAAGATGTCAACATGTATTTGGAGTTAAGGTGAATACAGGTGTGTACTGTTATGAGCTTAATGATTATTTAATTCTGAAGTTACAATTTTTCAGTGGCATTGCATAGGTTGTTACATTAAAGGTGCAAAAGTTCAGATTGTTTTCCTTTCTTTTAACAGGGGTCTGTAGACTTTTTATAACCACTGTACATGATTGTACATTGTACTGTATTTTTCCACATTACCCTCTGATGTACATTCAGGCTTTGTTTTGCTGTAACTAACATTAAAGTGAAGAAATGTTTGCTTAACTTGCGCAAGTAATGTGAGATATTACACACACCTCATTGCTAAACTGATACTGTGAATTGTATTTTTGTACATTTGTACAGTGTTGGTATTTAACACTGTTTGCCATTTAACAGTATGTATACCTTATATAAGTAGTAGTAGTAATCTGGTGGATTTTGTAGGCAGGTTAAAACTGGATTTAGATTTTTGAAATGTACTGTAAAGCAATTAAATGCTTTATGTTTAATAAAATGTAATAATAATTGTAATACAGCTCATTGTTATGGGAAGAAGGCAGGAACCGGGGAACGTTCAATACTTTAATAAGTTAAGCCTGACCATGTGACAAAAGAAGAACAAATTTTACTACCTGCCATAGGTATTTGAGTTCCGCTTTTCCCTGCAAGGTTTCTGAGAAGAAATGGTCAAGAGTGTGTGACTGGATATTATAGTCCTTAAAGTTTGACAGGTTTCTTGCCACTTCTTCTTCAATGAAGGTTGTGTACTGCATTTGAGCATCATCACACTTGCTTTCTGGAAATCTTTTTAGATCAAACAAATGGTTCAGAAGCCTTTTGAACCTTCGTTCACATCCATCAGGATCATGGGCCTTGGGGTTAAGGCAAGTAGTCTGTCTCACAAAACTGGAGCGAACGGGGGTTTTGTCAAAAAGTTCCTTTAAGAGTTGAAGGAAACAGCCTTGCATCGCTTCTGAATTCCAAAATTCTTTTTTCACTCACTTTCTCCACCATTTGTCTGAGATCTGTCTTTGGAAAATCCAAGGTCTAACTTAGTCAGACCTAATGCATCATCATCTTTAATTTCATACCTGGACATCTTCAGTGGGTCTGTCATTGTCTCCATTACATTAGATTTAAGTAGTCTACTTATTACAGCGGAGATCATGTCTACCCAGTCTGAGGTCATAAATGGGATCATTGGACTATCAGTCTGATACTTTAGTATATAGCCATGCACATGCTTTGCTTTACACAGACAAAGAAATGCAACTTTGCATGGAGTAGTGGATCCTCACAAGCTTCTTTTACTACTGTGAATGTTTTACACTTTGAAGTGGTAAACTTGTTGTCTGCTTCTACTGTTTTCACATAGGTTCTTAGATGAGGGAACACCTCTAGCGCTCTTGAAGCAACCTCAACATTTTCCACCCATCTGTGAGAGCAGAACTTCTTAGGAAATAGTGATGAACCAGTTATTGTGACATAATCATCCCTTCGTGCAGGTGTACCATGAAACAGGCGATAAAATGCAAGTCACTGATTGTCAATGTATACATTTGTTTTAAGGAAGGCATTTTCGAAATGCATTGTGTACACTATGTAAGGAACATGTCCCAATATCACTCAGTTGTTTGTCTGTACATTCAGCCAATACATTGATCTGAAAATCCTGGTAGAATTTAAGGTTTATATTGGGCCCATCCATCGATATCTGAAGAAGATTACTCAAATCAAGCTCTTCTGTCAAGTGCTTGTAATGTTCTAGACAGTTCTCTGCCTTAGCATGCCCCATAAAGGCAGAATCCAAGTAATGTGTGGAGACCTTTTTTGCAACTGAATCCAGAAACCTAATGTGCACATCCATCTGCTTCAGCTGAAGTTTCATCGATTCATCAAACAGCAAGACATACCCTGAATCTGTTTTCACATTTTCCAACAGTTGCAGCTTCACCTAAGGAGCAATGCCATAATTAACCATGTAGGATATCATCTTTTCACCTCAAGCAAACAATTTTGTCTGGAATGTCTGGAAACATTAGCTGGAATAACATGGAATTATCCTCAGCACTCTTGTTGGAATAGTGGGATGTAACACTCTTTAGAGTCCAAAGAATTTCAGCCCGCCAAGTATCATTGTTTTGGACCCAAGAATCCAGGCCTGGCAACTGATTTGGCCTGCTGCCCTCTTTCTTTCTTTCTTTTTTTTTTTTTTATAAATTATTTTAATTATAATATTATTGCCTTAATTAATTGCCCCAATGCACTAAAGTGATAATTCCCGAATTCGGCATTCGAAAATAAATTGATAATAAATCATGAAACGGTTAGTCTTGACTGGCAAGGCTACGATTCAGATCGCGTGAGCTCTGCGTGTCCGCCAAACCGTTTCGAACAGAGTAATAATCAGTGTGACAGACTCGAGGAAGTGGCAGCATTGAGGGAAAGTTCTCAAAGAAGGAGAGAAATAAAGCAAAATTACTGACCTCTTCAGGGCTTCAAATGCAGGTCAGTTTCACCTGTAAAAGGCTACTGTGGGTTTGTCTTCTTTAACATAGCTAAGTATTAAACTGCTAGCAAATGTTAGCAGTAGCACCCCAATACTATCGTCATTGTCCTAATGTAATACTTTTGAGTTTACCTCAAATAAATTTAGATTCTGTACAAACAAATTACAATGTGTTTTTTTTTTTGCAACAACGTTGAGAGTTCCAAACTGTCCTCCAAAAAAAATTACTCTATAGGTCGTTTTTCAAGCACCTTATTACAACCTTTATTTACGTTTTAAAGTCATGCGCCCTCTAGCTGGCATAAAAATAATGACAGTGTCGTGTTACGTCTGACGTCATGAAATGAAGTATGACTGTCGTTATCAATCAAAATGCATGTTCATTTAAATGCAATGTGTGGACTTTTTACCACCATTTGTCATATTTCCATTTAGCAAAAATCATTTTTTATTAACAACTAAACCCACCTTATTAAGCTTATTAAAGCTACAAATGTTATTCAATCAAGAGCAGTGAGTGATTTTCTCTTTTCTTTTGTTCTTAGATTAACATTAATGAGACGGACAGCAGTGGGTTTATTAGACTGCTGTCTCTTTAAGACCTGACGCACATGTCGCGGATCTGACGTAGTACCCCCAGAGTGCAGTCTGGACAATGGGGCGTGGCATCACATTGGGGATGGGGCGACACGTGTCGCTCCGCCCACATGCAATTTCATTGGTTTACAATACAACAAATCTTATTGCCCTAGACTCTTAAAGCCTGAGCATGCGCATTCCTTTATGTACGATTTTATGAATGATTTGGGCGTATTACAGAACTAAAGACACAGAATAGATTAAGTTATTGTTTTATACTTCAGGCTAATAGCGCTGTTTTACATTTGGCTTCTTCATCAGGATCGGTGAATCAGCACAAACCCGGATTTTACGTAAATGATAATTAACTAGTATTTAAGTATGGTGGAGTGGCCAGACGGAAGCCACTCCTCAGTAAAAGCCCGTCTGGAGTTTGCCAAAAGGCACCTGAAGGACTCGCAGACCACGAGAAACAAAATTCTCTGGTCTGATGAAATAAAGACTGAACTCTTTGGTCTGAATGGCAAGCGTCATGTCTGGAGGAAACCAGGCACCGCTCATCACCTGGTCAATACCATCCCTACAGTGAAGCATGGTGGTGGCAGCATCATGCTGTGGGGATGTTTTTCAGCTTGAACCTGATTAAACATCTCTGGAGAGATCGCAAAATGGCTGTGCACCGACGCTCCCCATCCAACCTGATGGAGCTTGAGAGGTCCTGCAAAGAAGAATGGGAGAAACTGCCCAAAAATAGGTGTGCCAAGCTTGTAGCATCATACTCAAAAAGACTTCAGGCTGTAATTGGTGCCAAAGGTGCTTCAACAAAGTATTGAGCAAAGGCTGTGAATACTTATGTACATGTGATTTTTTTTTATTTTTTTTTTTTTTTTTATACATTTACAGAGATTTCAAACAAACTTCTTTCACTTTGTCATTATGGGGTACTGTGTGTAGAATTAAGGGACAAAATAATGAATTCAATCCATTTTGGAATAAGGCTGTAACATAACAAAATGTGGGAAAAGTGAAGCCTTGTGAATACTTTCCAGATGCACTGTATGTAAGTCTATGTTATAGTTTTAAAGGTTCCTATTTTATTGTAGGACTAAATAAGTGTCAACGGGTTAACATTTACGACTATCTGTGACTATGACATCAGATATTAAAAATCCATTTATTTATCCACCCTTGCATTGTGCATGCTATAATCTGTGTATAAACGGGATGAAAAAAGTTTAACTCCTGTAAATCTGTGCAACACAACGTGAGGACTTGCAGTAAATACCAAGAAGAGAAGTGATATAAACATTTAAAGCAATACGCACTTGAGCACATAGGCTAAATACCCACAGAAGTCAAACCGATTGAAATATATTTCAATCATGACAACTCTCGGAGTGAATAGATTCAACCAGCATTTTATTAGCATAGAGCATGGAATGTACATAGGCTTGATTTTGCGGACGAGATCTGCTACGTTGCTGCTGCTGCTAAGCAAATACATAATGTTCAGCTTAGTCAAGATAACAACAAGTAAAGGCTGCTGCAGAATGATATAACCCCCCGTAGCAGATCTCTACAGGTGGAGCTGGGGAGGAGGTGGGATTATAGGAGTTCTCATATTGTGTGTCGTGCTGATAGTGGGATACGGTATAAATAAAGCTACGTAAATGAGGAAGTACCTCTGATTGGTTGGTGTCGTAGAACTGAAAGAACCAATCAGCGATTAATAGAGTTTCATGACTGAACTTTATATTAATAATAAATAGATTTTCATATATTTAAATGTCTTAAATCGAAATAGATTTTTTTTTTATATGTAAAAATATTTTGAAATGTAAATTCATTTTGGACCCTTATTAATATTTTTCACATATATTGAACATATGTAAATATATTTTTATTTGAAATATTTGTATATATTTATTTCCTTTATATGTAAATAAGTTTAGATATCCATATGTTAATACATTAATTTGCAATATATGTGCATATATAAATTTATCTAATAAATCTAATATGTGTTACAGTTTTTCTCAATTGCTTTGGCACATTTCTTGAAACAGTCTTACCATTCTCTAAAAACTGTAAGGGCAACTGTTCACTGAAATATCAGAACTCTATTGCATGTCTGCAAAATGAAGTTACTCACCCAAAACATTTATTTCATGCTTCAAAACCTAGTTATTGTGTCAGTAAATTGGCTAATGCCACCAAAATAAAAAGTGTTTTTGTCATCGTGTGAGCCACACTCGTCAAAATGTTTAGATGTTTTTTCACCATGGCAGGCAATCCTGATTGGTGTTGCGTCATGACATAGTATGTGACGGCATACACGGAAGCTACAAACGGCACATTGTACAGCCAGCTTTTTGCTCTTCAGCAAGGCGCTCTGTGTTTTTGTCTGTCCCATTTGGTGTTGTTTGTCCAACTAGTCACAAAGCACTCTATTATGGCGAGCGAGCAGTACAAGAGATGTGTGCACCCGTGTCCTCGCTTTATTACAGGCTCGGACACACATCAATTGTGCGTGCAGTGTCTGCGTGTGCAGCACGCTCGGGAAACTGTGATAAGCTGCTGCTCACAGTGCTACGCTCTCGACTGGCCGTCTTTGATGAGGCTGGCCAGGCTCGCGAGCCCCGTGGTTTGGGTCCTGCGTCTGTTGAGGCAGCGCGGCGGCATCGATCATGGGGCTCGCAGATGGACCTGTCAGCGGCACGTGAGACTGCCGAGGCATCTTCTCAGTCCTCGTCTGATGGTTCAGATGTTCTCCCTCCCGGTGTGGAAGCCCGCGCTGTGGCTTCTTCCCCCAGGGTGGAGAACCCGATGTTAGCGCTGTCTGATTCTGAGGAATCAGATGCGCTCAGCATCAAGGCGGGTGAAGTGGAGGTTGACTCGCCGCTTCACTCACCCGCTCAAGAGGAGCTGGTCGAGGTTTTAACCTGCGCTGTGGCCAAACTTAACATCAATTGGATGTTAATGTAGCATCTGGAGCCTCTCTGGACAGGATCAAGATGAGTCGACTTGACTCTAAGCGTCAGAAAGCTTTTATTTTTAGACGTTTGCATATAAATTAAATGTCCTGGCACCGAGAAGTCTGAACTAAATTTCTCCTTTGCCAATTTTACAGCTTGAACGACACTAGGCAAAAGCACCTCGAAGAGCCCTGGCAACTTCAAAGCGATCGCTATCTCATCCCATATCTCTAACTATCTTCCTTCCCCTTTCCACCCAGACAGAGAGTGGCCTGGACACACTGAGACTCACTCCAAAACACAGACACAAACATTTTCTTTATGTAGCTTTTAATTAAACTATCCCAGAATGTATATGAGGTTTCCTTTGTGTATGCATGGTTCCCTATGTTATACTCTACAAAGTCATGATGTGTTTTATGTGAAAGTCATTTTAACTGCTTGTATTAATGAGTAAAGGGTGTATTTCTGCTTTTATACTTTCCAGCCAAAGCTTGTTTGGTACCTAAATGTTCCTTACTCTTTTTCTTAATCAATGGTGCGCAGTATGTTATTATGAGATACATCACTAATATGTTTAGCAACCTTGGGAGCAAAACTGTACTAATTCTGACACGTCACAAGGGCACATCATTGTAAAACCAAGACACCAAGAAACTTTCTCCCGCCTAAAGTCCACGCCTATGATTGGCCATTACAGGAAAGATGGACATATGTTAATGATCCTTAAAAGACAAAGGACAGGCCTTCTGTTCTCTCTTGTCCTCTTCTTCTTCTTTCGCACCTCCCCCCCGTCATCTCAACTCTGCTCGTCCCCTGTCCGGAGGGGCTCAGGCCCTGGCTAGGCGGCTCAGTCTAGTTGGTTGGTTCCTTTGAAGTTCTGCGCACTTCGCGACTCAGTCCCTGGCCACAGGTGGCCAGGCGGACAGGCAACGCGCTCCATCTCAGTGCTCAATGAACTTTCTCAGCTTGGACAAAGACCACCTTCCCTTCCTCCCTTTTCGGCAACATTCGTTCTCAAGCTAACCGCTTTCAAACTTCCTGCGGATTGGGGACACGATCACCGGAAGAACTGAGAGAGAAGAAAGAACCAGCTCCAGCTCAAAGGACTCACACGCATTCTTTTATACTCAGCACAAAGAAACCCATGCAAGTATAAATTCCATAGAAATTTAGATGCGTTTTAAGATTTGTACCCCTGTTTAAAGTGATATTATTCTTTGCTGGCTCTCTGTGGTTATTTTTGAGAAATTGCCATTCTTGATCCTTCCCTTTTCTTTTTCTTTTTCTTCTTCTCATTCTCTTTCGTAACTTTTCGTTATTCTGTATATACATGTATTCTTTATTTAGTCATATGCATTCGTAGTATCAATTATTAAAACCATTGTATCCACGTTTGATTGTCATTGTTGCCGCTCACAAAAACAGTCACTTTAATGTTAGATCTTGCTACATGCCTGCATATAGTATCGTTGAATACTTAAATTAATATCTAGTTCAGAAAGTTATTCTTCGCGGCAGAAGGATAATCTTCCTGAAGATTTGATAAGAAAGAATAAAATTTGAGTTGATAAAAGATTGTAAGTGGTTCGTTAGACGAACGGATCAGTTGAAATTTGAATTAATTCTTTAAAAGTTATTCTGTAGCCTACTGATTTGGCATATATATTCGTAGTTAATTGCAATCCATTGCTGTTGACTATATATGTATATTGAACAAATACTTAGGCTAGGTATTTCCCTTTTGGGTGATTTAGAGATTTATAATTTGATCATAACACGTTACGAGTAATTATAAATAATTAAATATAAACACCCATAATTCCCTATTGAGCTAATTTAATTATTAACGTATGTAGCCGAGTCGCTACATTAACATCATAGTTCCCAAGAAGGATGGAGATTACGTCCAATTTTAGAGGAGATTCAGATTCAAGATGCTCACAATTCCAACCATCGTGAGTTAGATCCAGTAGTGTGGAACCTCTGGGTCTGGCCCCTGAGGGGGCCCGGTACCTAGAGGCTGGCCTATCGCCAGGTGTAGTCGAGACCTTACTTAGCTCCAGGGCTCCTTCTACGAGGAATGTGGAATGTGTTTTCCACTTAGTGTAGAGAACGTGAGGTGGACCCAGTAACTGCCCGGTGGCTTCAGTGCTGGAGTTCCTCCAAGATCGTTTTTTCTGCTGGGCTTACCCCGTCCACACTTAAGGTGTACGTGGCTGCCATTACGACTTTCCACTCGCCTGTAGGTCATGGGCCTCTGGGGAAGCACCCTCTGGGGAACCAAGCACCCTCTGGGGAACGTTTCCTCTGTGGAACTTGGAGGATGAGGCCTGCAATTTGCTCCAGAGTCCCAGCCTGGGATCTGGCAGTGGTCCTCAAAGGGTTGTCTGCGGCTCCCTTCAAACCGCTCGAGTTGGCTGAGGCAAAGAACCTGACCCTTAAGGTGGCCTTTCTCCTTGCTATCACTTCTCTGAGGAGAGTAATGGTAACGGCAACTTGCCTGGAGTTTGCCCCGGGCGGAGTGAAGGCGATCCTACATCCAAGGTCGGGCTATGTGCCCAAGGTGCCATCGAGTGTGGCATGGTCAGTGGTTCTTCAGGCCTTCCATCCTCCACCACATGTGTCGGCGGAAGAAGGGAGACTTCACCTGCTCTGCCCTGTCAGGGCATTTATTTGAAGAAGTCTGCGCAGTGGAGGAAGTCAGATCAGTTGTTGGTGTGCTTTGGCTCACCTAAGAAAGGGCTGCCTGCTTCAACACAGACAATTAGTAATTGGCCACACCTCATCACGCCTGGAGCTCTTGCTTCATCGCGAAAGCTGTCTGTACTATGTGCCAGCGTCCCTTTGTAGCTTCCGTGTATGCCGTCACATACTACATCATGACACAACACCAATCAGGATTGGAGTGAGATTTCATTCATGCTTCAGACGCGCTACGCTTAGGGAACAAGGGTTACAGTCGTAGCCCGAGACGTTTTCTATATACGAAGACTTCCAATGCAAAAGCCTCTAAAAGCCACTTGGGTCAAAAATGAGATAACAATACTGAGTGGATGCTCTCTGCACACAGTATACATTCATCATATAAGATCTCACAGAAAGAGTGTAGGACATCGCCCTGCCCAAAACCTTCTCCCCCTCTCCCTCCTCCCTTCCCTTCCCCCTGATTCAAGTCACAGAATGCATATATACCACAGATTATGTATCTTGTGAATCTATTGTTTTTTCTCTTTCATGTTTGGTGTCTTTTTAAAGGTCTCAGTGCGATTGGTAAAATGGTCTCAACTTCACTGCAGTCACTGATAGGATGAGAAAAATTGAAACTTATGAGAATTCTGTTCTCCTTTTTGAGTGGTCTCCTCAGATATCTGATCCTCTCCCCCGAAACCAGGTGTTTGTGTTGCAAATGTTTACAACCCTTTTGTTCTGGTCTGGGTATTTAAGGAAGGGTGGCAGAGCTGCCATTTGGGAAAAATTCTGTAGCCAGAAACCCCTATGCAGTGCTGTGTCAGTGTCCGAGAGGCATTCACACACACTGTGTGTACTGTGCCAGATATAATGACTCTTTGAAACTATTTTCATATTACCTTGTAATTGTGTTTTATATTTTTATGCTGAAAGTTGTGTACCATGGATTCATGTTTAATTATGTGTATTTAAGCTCTGTCTGGCCAAAATAAATGTTAATCTTGATTTATTCTGTATCTTTCTGAAATCATTATTCTAGTAGTGTCGCATGTGGAGTAAGTAGGAGTTTCCGCAAATCCTTCTGTCTGGGCAGATTCATACCGAGGACCCCATGACTGGAGCATGGCGCTAAGCATGAGGTAAAATCCCATTTCTGACTGTCACTGTTATTAACAAGTTGCAGCTTACGTGACTATTAATAAAATGTGTGACTCACTTAAAGGTAAACTAATTCACTCTGCAATCCTCTGTAATATCAGAACTGGCTAATTTGTGTCCGTGAGCTAATGTAATTTCACGAGCATTAAGCCTCTGTGCGACTCCGGGTCCCATGGTGGAATGAATATTTGAAATTAAGAGAAATCACAACGAATCTTATGATCAGCTGTTAAATTACAAACGTAACAAATTAAACAGATCACATTAAATTGGAGTCAAATTATTCATGGAGTCGGATTTAAAATTAGATATCAATAAATTAAGTGAACTTCACAGAAATGCTGAAAAGGCTTACACGCAGAAATCCTTCAACCAAGCTGTTAGACTCCGTTTTTGGGCTAACGGATGGACCTTACAAGGGTGTGCACTGATGTCACTTCCCCACTGGTACACACCCCCTCAGTTTGGCTGAGTGGCAAAACCTCATGGAGCATGACTGGTTTTAATAGAGGAAATTGCAGAAATGGGAGCAAAACAAGCTATTATTTGCTGAAATAAATGAAATGTAGTTGGACAGTGATTCTTACAACTTGCCAAAGAACCAGTGGTCCATGGACACTAACAAGTGGCCAGGAAGTGGATTTTCAGACATTTATATGTACCTGATTCCGATGCCGGGGAAATACATAAAGCAAGGCCTGTGAATGCTTTATCTGCTGAACAATACTATAGATACAGTTTAGGTAGCTCTAAATCCAGATGATCACATGTATCATTGTTATATAATCGTCATATTGCCCAACCCTAAAACTTGTTAAAGCAATAAGGCATTACAGACATTACATCAGACTTGACGCATGGTCATACATCAAGATGGGATTTGTTGGTGAAATTAAAGTGATGAGGACATCAGTGTATATTCTGGTTGTTTCATTATATGTTGTAGAGATTTTTAAAGTTACCTGGATAACTGTCAGCTATTACTGTGAGGCAGACAATACAGAGTAATGGTGCTCCCACCTATATACATTTGCTTTGTAAGGAAAACTGGGTTTGTCTATTTAGCCACCTTTGTAGAACCCAAGGCTCATTACAATGGATGTTTTTAGTAAATGCTGACAAAAATATATATATTTAATTGATAAGTTTCCAATAAAATATATAAACCTAGTATATGATTTTAGCCCAAAATTCAACATATCTGACATAAAATGTTTTGCTGCCTGGATTCAGGTTGTTTCTGCGAATTGCAGCAGTCTATTTGCTTGTCTTTTCTGTAGCTTTCGGAAGCCTGTACAAAGATAGCTCTAATTTCTTGTTGAATGTGCAATCGACTGTATCTATTTGTACAGTCGATAGCACAGCTTTCCCATTCTAGATGTGTTTTGGCTGTTTTTTTTGCAGCATTCACGCTGAACACCAATGCTGCCACTCAGTTGGTGTAACACGGTAATGCATTGACTCCGTCTACTGTGACATCATGTGCATACTCTTATTTTGAAACCTCAGCTCTGCCAAACAGTTGCCTTCTCATGCCGTTTTATGGCAGCACCTGAAATAAGGATTAGTCAGTGGTCACTTGAGGTGGTTCTGGATAAGTTTTACTGAATTAGCATTAGAGAAGTCTTGACATGATAAATCAAATTTGCCTTGATCTTTTGACATAAGATATCTTTTGTACCATTAAAACATTCTGCAAGTTTCATAGCTTAAAACATCCTCCACATTATAAACAAAGCATTGATTTAATCAAGCTCCAAAAATGGATGTTGCAGGATCTGTGACTATATTTGCATGAGACTGCTTCCAGAGCAAGACATCAACAAATACTATTTTAACAAATAGTACTGATTGGCTCCTCTCCACCAATCAGCTGGTGTATGGTGGGTGTTCTGGCGCAATATGGCTGCCGTCGCATCATCCAGGTGGATGCTGCACATTGATGTTGGTTGAGGAGATTCTCCCCTTCCATATGTAAAGTACCCAGAAAAGCGCTATAGAAATGTAACAAATTAAAAAAACATAACAACCCCAAACTTTTGAATGGTGCTAGTTCATGTTTGCGATTTTACATACTAGTCATATGGTTTATAGCACTTCGGAGATATAGACACTTCTGCACATAAGCAGGCCATCATCATGGAATAATCTAGAAAAAATAAATAAACCATTTGAAGTTATTCAAAGTGCCAAAAATATTTAGTATAATATGTCATGTTTATTAGAAGGAAACATGCTAAAGCAGAGGTGAAATGCAGAAAAGATCAATAATAATATACAGAATACACAAAATATTTACAGAATTATTTTATTTTTTTAGGTTTACTAATTTAGTATTACTCATACAGTGTCACTTACATTTGGATGTCAAAGCCTTCTTAAAATAAATAATAAAATATATATAATTTTTCATAAGAAATTTACAGATGCATAGTGATATAGTTAAATATATTGTGAAAAACTTAACAGTTTATAAATAGATGCAATATAAATGCTTTATGTACTGCATTATCTACTGTGTGCACAAACTGTATTCGTAGCTCGGTGTCTTTCAATAATGAACATTCATATTATTAAATGTATTAGAGCTTTCCTTTGTTGTAGAGGTTTGTTTTCTGTCGCTCCTGAAATCACAGAACATTTTATTAATATTTGTTGAGGGACCAGAACATGTTCGAACTATTTGGATTTGCGTGCTCTGTGACGTCGCTGATTTACAGTAACGTGCAGCGCATAATTTTAACTTTATGTTAAATAAATGTGCTTACTTCCAATGATCCATTGACAAATTTACCAGCAAAACCTTTACAAAACTATCAAAACCTCTCATCTATACTTAAAATGTGATTAAACGCCTAAACGTTCATAAACAAGAGTTAGCTTCTGAAAATGTTTGAGATTTTTTTGCATATCTACTTTTTCGAAGACACTAAACCATTTCTATAAAGTAAATATTCAACAGGTAAGAAAAGTGTCAGGAACAGTTGTGTGTATTATTTGTGTGATTTTATGGACTTTACTCACCTGAAAGCAGTGAAAACAACAGCAAGAGACGGAGTTTTGCTGCTTGTCTGTTGTTTCCCCATACAGATACAGCAGCTGTAGATCATTCCTAAAGACGTAACGTACATAAAGAAATGCACATGCTGATGCCTCAAGCGTCTACGTCAATAAGATTTGCTGTATTATAAACCAATGAAATTGGGAAATGAATGTGTCGCCTCGCCCCGCCCCAATCGTCCAGACTGCACTCTGGGGTTACTCGATCTGACACGAATCCGGTTCTCTTCTAACTCTTCATGTTCATTTCACTTGTTTACGAGGATACTCGTAAGGATACTCACCAAAAATATTAATTTTGACAGTTTTCTGTTTCAAGAAATCAATTCAGTACTGGCGCGTGCTGTCTGGGAATAAGCGGCTTTTCTGTGTGTGTGTGTGTGTGTGTGTGTGTAAAGAATGTCGCTTCAGACAGTGCTTCAGAACCAAATTGATTTCTACTTTGGCTCTTATCGTGCTTTAAAAGCACTTAATTGAATGAGAGCATGATCATATGCTGTAATGCAAACCAAAGAATGCCAGAAAAAAAACAGATGGTGCTTTAATTAAACAAAATATTAATCACAAAAATCAAATGCTTACCTGTTGCTTTAGGACTGTGGGGGTGAAATACTCTCGGATGGATGGTGATCCAGTGTGTGCAACTGCACTGACATGACGCTCTCCTTGCATGTAACTCTTCAGCGCCGGACTCGCCTATGTTTCAAACCTCGAGGTTTCATAAAATGAATATTTTTATGTTTTAAAAGTTATTCCAGTTATGACAATATGACATGTTTTTGGTGAGTTTATAATGTAATACATTTCTCATAATGTAAAAATGTCTATGTAACTCTGAAAAGCCCATGGGTGTCCTCTTTAGGATGTATTTAAAACATAAGAAGAAATTAAAATCCTTGAATAGATGGGAAGGAGGAGGAAAATTTGAGCATACATACTTTCAGGATGAAACCCATGAAGAGTTTTATGCATGAGGCCCCAGAACACCCTGTGGAGTAGTAGTTGGTTCATCTGGATGAGCTTCATTTCTACAGCAATCCAGATACTGATTAATCCAAGATAACTTCCTCCTGTAATTACACATACTATATGCTATAAATCTGACAGTACAGCTGGATGACATCATGATTTATTACCATTATTAAAGATCTCAAATCTCAAGATACAAAAACCCTGTTGTGCTTCTATGGTGCCACCCACAGACTGCACATACTGTAATATCTTAAAACAACATGACTACTAGATAAAAGAATTCAATACTCTTATTTTGTACAAGTACACAACAAAAAACAAGCTAGTTAGGCTTCAGTTGTGCTGCTGTTAAAACTAAATGAAAAAAAACCCTATACATTTTCATATTGTCATCATTTGCACTTAGATTTGACGATAGATGCTATACACTAAATAGCAACAAAACGTTTTTTTTTTTTTTTAAGTAAGTGTAAATGGTTGTTAGATGCTATGTATACTTAGTGCAAATAGAGACATATACTATTTGCACGTCAGTGCATTGTAGTATATTATAAAACAGTATGCAAAAATCTGCACAATCCCAGCCAAGGAATAGGGTCTTATCTAGTGAAACAATCAGTCATTTAAAAAAAAAAAAGAACCTTTTATATACTAGTAAATACAAATGCTCGACTTCGGTGTTGTGTTTCTTCACGACGTCGGAAAGGTCACACCCGTGATGTAGGTGGAAGTACTGACCCAGTGGCGAAAAACTCCATCTCATGTTCTCCTCCAACTTCTAAATCGTCTGACATCGTTGTTGTACCTTTATTTTTTTAAAGGGTGTTTGATTTAGTCTTTGCACGTTCGTTTTAACACTGGGTCGGTACTTCCACGTACGTCACGGGCGTGACCTTTCCGGCGTGATGACGTCATACGCCGTAAAGAAGCACAACACCGAAGTTGAGCATTCGTGGTTAAAAAGTATATACATTTTTAATTTTTTGGAAAATGACCGATGGTTTGGCTAGATAAGACAATATTCCTCAGCTGGGATCGTGCAGAGCCTCTGAAGCCCTTCAAAGCCCTTTGAAACTGCATTGATTTGGACCTTCAACCCGGTTTGTGCTATTGAAGTCCATTATGTGGAAAAAAAAATTTCCTGGAATGTTTTCCTCAAAAAACTTAATTTCTGTTTGACTGAAGGAAGAAAGACGAACATCTTGGATAAGATGGGGGTGAGTAAATTATCAGGAAAGTTTCATTTTTAAGTGGACTAATCCTTCAAATATAGAGCCGTTTTATAGAGACTCCTTCAAAGGCGCGAGCAAAGATGAGCATAACCAATGTTCATCGCATATGCAGATTAATATCTAAAAGTTTTTTTATTTTTCTTCTTCCCACTAACATTTAGATATTTAAATCGAATAAAACAGCAACAATAAAAAGAAGTAGCTAGGTTAGCTGATTAGCTTAAAAGTCAATAGATATCACCATCAGTTCGTACGGCTGTTAACACTTTCTCCTACAAGCGGATGCAATAAGGCCTGTTTTCAGGTGCACTATACAGGATTTTCAAAATCCTAGAATCGTCGCCACCTTTCTCCCCACTAGCGACGGCTAGTGCTGGCAGTGTTCCGCCCAGGAGGGGCCAAGTTTGAATGTTTTGTTTACAAACAGTAACTAAATATCCTGCATAGTGCCCCTTTAAATACACGTTAACTACTTAATTTCGGAGGGGTGCAAACACAGCCTACCCTAGTGAATATACAGAAGACTACTAGTGTATTGTCCATCCAGAACAACATGTTAGCCCCTCAGATGTATAAGTTATTCAATGCTAGAAATACAGACTCATATACAGCTGTATGTGAGATGAGGGCCTAACTTCTGTCGTGATTGTCATATCTGCTTCTGTCCTTGTGGGACTTTTATGTTGTAGTTTCTCTGTGTACTTTTCTGTGTCCTGTTTCCTGTGGAGTTTTTGTAGTTCTTTGTAGTTTTGTTGAGTAGTCTCCCCAGGTGTTTCCCATTTACCACACCCCCTAAATAAACACCCCACTCTGGTCATGCATGGCGCTATGGGACCCTGACGGGACGTTGGAGTGCTACGCGGCTCTTGCACTACAGCTGAGCGGCTCAGTATTGGTGGGGGGACCGAATCAGCAGCCACCACGCCAGAGTTCTCAGCCGTCAGGGTCACCAGGTCAGAGATCCCAGTAGCCATGATCTTGGAGGAGGAGGACTTTAGGGCAGCCCAGAGGTATGTGAGACTGGTATCGAGGTTGGAGGACATGGCACTTTGCTCGGTGCGAGCCGCTGGTGTCCTTGCGGTGGGGTCAGGCCGGAGGATTTCAGCCAGGATGGCCACCACATTTGGGCCTTCAGCCCATTCCCAGAGCCCAGAGAGGGCTCCGTCCCCTGCACCGAGCGCAGAGAGGGCTCCGTCTGCACCTGTTCTCTCCATTTTTGCTCATTTGTTTTGTCCCTGAATCCTATTTTAATTGTTTTTTTTATTATTATTAAATTCTCCCTGCATTTGGATCCTACATCTCTGCCTGCCACCTGTTATTCCCCTTGTGTTCCTGACAGTGATAGACTTGCAACATCATAACCTTATGACTCTCATAGGGTTACCGGTGATAGTATTGGTCTGTTCGGGGCCCTGAAGCAGCAAACTGGCAGGGACCACCCGAACTAACAGAAGGGAGCATTTGCTCTTGAAAGAAGATGGCCTGTCAGGCGTCTCCACCTCAAAATGTGGATGATGCTCTACAGTATATCGCCACGTCCACACGCTTGGCCAATCAGATTGGCATGTTTAGACGTGCTTCAGTCTGAAATACTTACAGAGAAGTTTGGACTTACATCATGGCTTACATTAAGTCTGTGGGAAAGGGGATGATTGTAACAAAAAAATGGGAGTTTTTTTTAACCTTTCCAAGAAGGTTACACAAGATCTACCAACCACAATATGAGTCATTTAAGATAACAGTAAATATGACTTCAAGAACTGATCTCAAGAAATGTTTCGTTCCACCCTAATACTGAGGTAAGCTGCATATTTGCTTTAATGTGCAAACAGAAGAAGAGCATTACTGTGTGTGAATGTGCCACAGGGGTAATTTGTGCCACTTAGATGCAATTAAGTTGCACTTCAGATAAGGAGATGAAGAGATTGAGAGGAACTAGTATACTCTATACACTTTCACAATGTTTCCTAGCAACTGGGATTAGAATAAAGAATCTATAACAAAGGGCAGGACTATATATTTTCTTTAGTATAACAATAAACCAACAACATTGATATCACTTTGGTTTTAAATTTTTAGAAACAGTTTAGTTTTTCAACGAGACATGCCACAAGTGCATAGTAATAGTATTTGCTGCATTTGGGACCACTGACACAACTTACCCTGAAGAATATGACACACTATGGTAATAAAAGAAAAACTTATATGCTCTCACTATTCTTAATTTCTCCCTGTTCTAGCTTGTACTGTTCTGAACCATGTCTGAAACATTATATTGCTAGCCCTATCGTGTTTATTCCCTCAATTGTAAGTCGCTTTGGATAAAAGTGTCTGTTAAATTAATAAATATAAATGTAACGTGGGTAACACTTTAGTATGAGGAACACATTCACTATTAACTATGACTTTTGCCTCAATAAACTCCTAATTTACTGCTCATTAATAGTTAGTAAGGTAGTTGTTGTATCATTTAAGTTTAGGATTAAGGGGTGTAGAATATGGTCATGCAGAATAAAGAATTAATATGTGCTTTAATAAACAGCCAATATGCAAGCTAATAAGCAACTAGTTAAAAGTGAGAATTGTTCTCCATACTAAAGTGTTACTGTAATGTGTTTGTGTGTGTGTGCTTGTACGTATACATGGTTTATGAGGACAATTACATGTATAATTCCATATCATTACAATGTAACCATGGCTTATGAGGACTCTTCCTATGTATTTCAAACAGCTTAAAAACATACTAAAGAATATTTTATGGAAATTCAAAAAATGCCTAAAGTTTTCCATGATGGTTATGTTTAGGGGTTGGGTTTAAGAAAATATGATTAAATCAGTATAAAAACAATTACGCCTTAACAGTTATACATAAACTGTGTTTGTATGTGTGTACCCACTTAAGGGGACATATTTGCACTCAGAAGTAAGCTAAACCTGACAAAACCTTTCGGGTGTAATGTGTAGCTATATACTGTTTAGTTCCTCTTAAAGGGGTCCTATTATGCTTTCCCACTTCAACTTTAGTTAGTGTGTAATGTTGCTGTTTGAGCATAAAAAAGATCTGCAATGTTAAGTCCACTCCAAAGGGAGATATTTTATTTAACAGAATCCACTTTTCAAGAACTACAACGGCTACAGCACGATTTTTCCGGATCTCATGAAGTCACAATGTTACTCATTTAAATAATCTCTTCCCACAGAATACGCAAAACGTGGATGAGGCCTGGTTGAGCTGCCTGTTGTCGCTATGTCAACGAGACACTGTATTTCTACATGGTCTGTGGAATGTTGGTCCACTCCTCTTATGCACGTGAATATGCACGTGAGGTAACGATGTATATGTATGCGTGTATTCATGCCTGTAACTCTCTAGATCATATGTTTGTGTACATATCTTTAGTATTGTCAGTGCTAGAGTTACACTTGTCATTATTATTACATGTTATGCTGTTTGAAGCAAGGTTTGCAGTGTTTCTCTATATATAACGGGAGAATGGTTGTAAACAATTTGCTTTGCGCATGCGCCCTCATAGACCTGATAAGGTGCCGCTTTCACAGAGCGTTGCAGGCAGCACTAACAATGTGTCAGGTTACAGCTGTGCACTGGCCATAATCTAGAAATTACAGGTTGCTTTACATTTTGCTTCCAGTGTTTTGGTAATAATGTTCATGTTTAATTATTAATCATAATTTATTGTCCTCTATTATTGTCAATCTGTTTAATTATTGTAATTCAGTACTATAATCATAAGTATTATCAGTATTATTATTATTATGTATATATTCATGTTTATGTTACTGTTTTTATTTGATAGAAAAAACCACACTAACACGACAAAATCCGCCAGTCTGTTGAGTGGTGAAAATAAATGGGTTATTCCCATAAACACGTGAATCTTTGTGTGGTCTCTAATCGGATCCTCTTTGGTGGGTCAGCTCCCTGAGTCGGCAGCTCGGTCTATAAAGTGACGAGCCAATTAAAAGCAAAACATTTTTCAGTGCCAGACGCCATCAAATGTGAACATTTGCCCACTCAAGTCGGTTACAACGGCGAACTGCAGTCAGGTCGAGACCCCGATGTGGACGACGAGCATGCAGATGAGCTTCCCTGAGAGTTCCCTGACAGTTGTGCAGAAATTCTTTGGTTATGCAAATCGATTGTTGCAGCAGCTGTCTGGGTGGCTGGTCTCAGATGATCTTGGAGGTGGAGGTCCTGGGCTGGTGTGGTTACACCTGGTCTGGGGTTGGATGTACTGCCAAATTCTCTGAAACGCCTTTTGGCTTATGGTAGAGAAATGAACATTGAATTCACGGGCAACAGCTCTGCTGGACATTCCTGCAGTCAGCATGGCAATTGCACGCTCCCTCAAAACTTACGACATCTGTGGCATTGTGCTGTGATAAAACTGCACATTTTAGAGTGGCCTTTTATTGTGGCCAGCCTAAGGCACACCTGTGCAATAATCATGCTGTCTAATCAGCATCTTTATATGCCACACCTGTGAGGTGGATGGATTATCTCGGCAAAGGAGAAGTGCTCACTAACACAGATTTAGACAGATTTGTGAACAATATTTGAGAGAAAAAGGCCTTTTGTGTACATAGAAAAAGTCTTAGATCTTTGAGTTCAGCTCATGAAAAATAGGGGCAAAAACAAAAGTGTTGCGTTTATAATTTTGTTCAGTGTATAATGTATAAGTAAATAAAATAAAAAAAACATACCACTCTGAAACTTCCTGTGAAATCTGTCCACAGAATAAGAGAAAAATGTGGTGTTGTGGCTTTGTATATCAGAATCGGAATGCAAAAAATACGGTCTTCATTTTTATAGAATTCTGTCGTTGAAGACACCCTTTGATGCTAAACCAAGCCTGTCGCACTCATGTTAAAAACTGAAGCCGGCGCGTCCCGATCGCCCCCCAGGTGGTTGGTCCCAGTATAGGTCATAAACCCCGCTCCTCTGTGTATTCTAATGGACGCGAGACAAAATAAACAATCAAATTACAATTCATATAATTTTTCCCCAAAGTTGGTTTCTGTCATTTTAGGCAGTTTTTATCACGCTGATTTCATTTCAAGTGTTAATTTTTTAAATAAGCTTTTTAGTTAGTTATTTGATGCTATAAAAACGGGGGTTGTGACGCCATGATTGACAGCTTCTCTGAGTGAAGTTGTCACTGAGGCACCAACAGACTTTTTTCGGGATTTTCAGGAGGAGATTGGAGCTTTATCTTTAATTTCTACTTCTACAGACTCCGGTCCCGAGGTCACTACTGCGCAGACTCCAGTCCCGAGGTCACTACTGCGCAGACTCCGGTCCCGAGGTCACTACTGCTCAGACTCCAGTCACGAGGTCACTACTGCGCAGACTCCGGTCCCGAGGTCACTACTGTGCAGACTCCAGTCCCGAGGTCACTACTGCGCAGACTCTGGTCCCGAGGTCACTACCGCGCAGACTCCGGTCCCGAGGTCACTACCGCGCAGACTCCGGTCCCGAGGTCACTACCGCGCAGACTCCGGTCCCGAGGTCACTACCGCTCAGACTCCAGTCACGAGGTCACTACTGCGCAGACTCCGGTCCTGAGGTCACTACTGTGCAGACTCCAGTCCCGAGGTCACTACTGCGCAGACTCTGGTCCCGAGGTCACTACCGCGCAGACTCCGGTCCCGAGGTCACTACCGCACAGACTCCGGTCCCGAGGTCACTACCGCGCAGACTCCAGTCCCGAGGTCACTACTGCGCAGACTCCAGTCCCGAGGTCACTAATCAGAAATACAGGTCACTCTGTTCCAAATCAGTGCAAGATGTCAGCGCCATATTCAGACCTCCGACGGCTTCACTTTTCTTCAGCGGAAGAGAATGAAGTCGCGTCGTCCATATTTCTTTACGGTCTATGAGCTAAACACAGACGTTTATGTTGCAAGTCACAGACTGGACTGATGAAACCTGCAATGATTAGTCTACTATTAAAGCATGAATTTGATGTAAACAGTAAGTCTACATAATATTCACATATGCAGTTCATAGGGGACATACATACATAGCAGTTACAGCTTGAAATAATATTTAAACCTATAACATTTTACATAGATACAAGTCAGTTACGACGACGAACTGCAGTCAGGTTGAGAGCCCGATGAGGACAATGAGCATGCAGATGAGCTTCTCTGAGACGGTTTCTGACAGTTTGTGCAGAAATTCTTTGGTTATGCAAACTGATTGTTGCAGCAGCTGTCCGCGTGGCTGGTCTCAGACGATCTTGGAGGTGAAGATGCTGGATGTGGAGGTCCTGGGCTGGTGTGGTTATTTTCAAACATACATTTTAAACATAGCCTATAACATTTTTATCTCACAATTCTTGGCTCTTTTCCTTGCATTTGCGTGTTTATATCTCCCAGTTTGGACTTTATAATTCGCAATTGTGAGGGGAAAATAATTGCGGGACATAAACTCGCAATTCTGAAGAAAAATAGACAGAATAACGTATATATTTCACATTTCTGTTTATCTTTCTAAGAATTGTGAGAAATAAACTCGAAATTAACTTTTTTTTGTTGTCTTTTAGTGGCTTCCACAGATTGCTATGGCAGAGCTGCCATTTTCTGCCCACAAAAAAACGTCATCGCCGTTTGCAAAAACAAAATAGGCCTATACACTTGTCGATCTTGTGAGTGTCGATCAGGGAATTATATATCTCTGGCCACTGGATGCTTGGCCATTTCATTTCATCGTTTAACCATTGACAAGGTGGTATGGCAAATGGATCTGTACGACGTATCCCACTCATTAACGTCAATTTCGTTGAATAACAGTGCTTATCGCTGGGTGACAAGCTGTTGTAATATGCGGAGAACATTTTGAAAATACCATCTAATCAATATAAACTATAATCTTTTTAAATCTAACTGTACTGTATACCGTATCCGTGTAATCAGTGGTTCAAGTGGGATTTGGCAGGTGGGGGAACCCTCAAATTTTGTGTAGGTGTAACAGGGAAAAATGACTCACCATGGGATAACATATTGAGTATTGTGGTATAGCAATACTTTTTGGGATAAGAGTGTCACTGTGGCAGCAAGTATCACAATACTTATTTACTTGATATTTTAATGGTTTTATTTTGGTCCATCTACATCTACACTGATATGATGATGATACTATGTTAAAATTGCTGAGCACCACAATATGGAACACAACCTTGTTTTTCACAATGTCAATTCAAACATAAAAATGGGAAGTCCAAAACTGATTCAAATTTAACACACCAAAATGGCTGAAGACACAACTACGATAGAAATAATTCACAACCTAGATGTGAAAAATGGAGAGTCAAAAGTTTTGCTGTATCATAAAACATAAGAAACAATAACAACAAAACAACAATATATGATGGTCCAAATAGGCTATTCTTACATATAGCTCCCATATTGACTGGTACTGTGACTTGATTTGTCCTATTACCTTCACTGCAACCAGGCCTGGATTGAGAACACGTAGGGCCCTGGGGCTATAACAAACCCAAGGGCCCCCATAGTAGCCGATGTTGGTGCCACACCGCTTTCTACCACAGAAATAATACGTATTTTCGTATTTGTATTCGTAAAACAAAATCTTAAAAGCACAGAGATACAATGAGTATATACTGTCTGAATATTCAATTTTAATATTAAGTAGGCCTATATATAAATATTCCAGGCTGCAACACATTAACAGCATAAATGCATTAACTCCAGATATGAGGTCAACAACAGGTTTCCAAACAACAAAACTTTTGAGCATACAACTGCCTTAAGGAGTTTTAAAACCAGTGAGGTCCCAAATTTGAGCTATTTAGGGGGGTTCGGGGGCATGAATAATAAATTGTTTTTAAAACCATGTTGGGCAGTAGATTATCTGTCATACCTGCTCTCTCCTCATTTCATCACACTCTCATTTCTATCACTCTCCTGATTTCCATCAATCTTTCACTTTCTCTCAGTCTCCTTCTTTTGCCCCATCTCTTCCCCTCCTAAAGCTGAGCTCTGACTGATAGTCTTTTCATTTTCGTCTGTGTCAGTGAAGAAAGCAAACATAGGGTTAACTAATATTTAGCCTATATTTTATTATGCATTTTCTTAGACAAGTTAATTCACTTAAGGCTACGAACGCTAGGTAAATACGTTTAATAAATTAATTCACAATACGTACACACACATTCATAATCTTATGCCTAATCTGATGAAGATCGGCTTTGTTAATGTCCTTTTTTAATTAAAAATGGCAAAATTAGACAAAATTGTATTAGTTTGCCTGATTATTTTTGCCGGTTGTTTAACATTTCTATACTAAAACAGCTGTCAAATATGAAATGTTTAGTTTAGCTACTTACATCTCGCACCGTTTACTGAAGCGCCGCGGCGACTCGCACTCAGCAGCTTCTGTGAACATAAAGCCCGCCTACTTTAATTTAATTGGTCATCTCAAATATTTTGACATTGATGAGCGGTGACAGACCGCAGGTAGCTCAGATGAGAAGATATCCTCGCAGCACTAAAGTGTTACTCTATTAGTAAATTATTTCACAACATTTATTATATACACCTCTGAAAAATACAGAGGTCCGGATCATCGGTGACCTCATAGCTGGCTATGGCCATGATTACAGTCATGTAGCCTATAGTTTACCTCTTCAGGTAAACACTTCAGTTTACATGGTCGGAGCTATTCAAGTCTGGTTCAGCTAGTTTTGCCACAGAGCCTTTACTGTACACATGATGTTGCGTTTGTATTCAAATGGATAAAGAGAATGCCTGGCGCTCGTTATCACTTCAATAGAACGCAGTTCCAGACTGTTTCGGCCCACTTTAACCCCTGCGTGTAATTCTCTAGCCGAGGCGATCGGGTTTCTGCAGCCATGATGCGCGCTCATCCTGAATGTTTACAAACTTATAATTAGCCTATAGAGAACATTTATATAGATCAGTGGTTGTTGTTCACGGCCAGGGACTATTTTTTTTCAGTGGAAAGGAAGGCTTTTAGTGATTTTACTTCATGAAAGTTGCATTGATACATATATGTGATGTCGGGTAGGTTTTGTCAGATTTTAGTAAACAAGTAAAAAAAAAAAAAACTAGCAAAAATTGCATAAAATTAAGTAATTAAAGTTTTTATAATAAAACTGCATAAAGTCTTCTGTTGACTTATAATAATAATAATAATTTGTTACATTTATATAGTGCTTTTCTGGGTACTCAAAGCGCTTTACATATAGAAGGGGGAATCTCCTCAACCACCACCAATGTGCAGCATCCACCTGGATGATGCGACGGCAGCCATATTGCGCCAGAACGCCCACAACACACCAGCTGATTGGTGGAGAGGAATCCGAGTGATGAAGCCAATCAGTATATGGGGATGATTAGGAGGCCATGATGGACAGAGGCCAATGGGTAAATTTGGCCAGGATGCCGGGGTTACACCCCTACTCTTTTTCGAATGGTATATTTAATGACCACAGAGAGTCAGGACCTTGGTTTAACGTCTCATCCGAAGGACTGTTCTTATTGACAGTATAGTGTCCACATCACTATCCTGGGGCGTTAGGACTCACACAGACCACAGGGTGAGCACCCCCTGCTGGCCTCACTAACACCTCTTCCAGCAGCAACCTAGTTTTCCCTGGAGGTCTCCCATCCAGGAACTGACCAGGCTCAGCCCTGCTTAGCTTCCAGGAAACCAGTCTTGGGCTACAGGGTGATATGGCTGCTGACTTGGGGTACGGTTAAATTAATGTATTTATAGCAGTAGCCTATATGAAAACACTAGTCGTTTCTGGAATGTCTCCATTTAGATAGCTCAGTTCTCCCATGTCAGGTATTTTATTGGTGGCTGTTGAATGGTGGTGACATTTTCATATTTCATATTTAAATTCAATTCAAATGTAAAATACACAGGCTAATTAAAATATGCACTTGGTTAAAAACAATTGCATTACATTACAAACAGGTATACGTCATTACAGATGGTCATGACTGTTAAAATCAGGCGACACTGACCTCTTGTGTTTAACAGGTGACATGACCCTTGTGAATGTGGGGAACAGAAATTTGTCTTGGTTAAATGCAGCGCAGAAGAATGCAAAATCATGATTCATTTAAATGTTAGTAAACGTTAGTAGTTAAAGACACTTAATATAACAGGGACCATGCTGTCAGTATATAAGGTACAATGGGGCTGAAGGCACAACTTTAAGGGATAGTTCACCCAAAAATTATCCCATGATTTACTCACCCTCAAGCCATCCTAGGTGTATATGAAATTCTTCTTTCAGACGAATATAATCAGAGTTATATTAAAAAATGTCCTGGCTAATCCAAGCATTATAATGGGAGTGAATGGCAGTCCAAAATTTGAAGCCCAAAAAAGTGCATCCATCCATTATAAAAGTAATCCACACGGCTCCAGGGGTTAATAAAGTCTCTTGTTTCACTTCAGTTAAAACACAAAACGCATACTGTCCACCTAAGTGGACATCTGAAAATCTCTAAATCTTGTTTTTGATGCCATAAGATCAATAAAAACACGAGAAAAAAATCTGACTGAGGTTGTCATAATTCATTCATGAAAGGGTTAAATATAAAAACAAAATTATATTAAAAAGTAAAGATCCTAAAAGGATTGAAGGACATCCCATAATAATTTAATATAGATTTACAGTAGTAACAATAAATGCTGTAGGACTGAAAATAATCAAAGATATTTGATATTTGAAATTGAAATTGAAACTAAATTTAACTAAATTGAAAGAAATTTGCTTTACTGTTTTCAACCCCCATCTTTCTTATCAGAAGGGCCATTTGGAATTCCTAAAGACAAAGAGATGCCGAAGGCCTGTAGGCCAAAGGTGTGTCACACCTTTAGTACAGTGGGGGAAGTTTGGTCTGATTGGTCAGTTTGAATGTCTCACATTAGGGTTTCAGTCACATGGTAAAGGAAGAGATAAAAAGAAGATTGTAACTGTTGCTCTGTCTCTTTTATTCTCTGTCTCTCTTGATTCTCTGGCTCTCTCTCTTCTTGGGGCCTGCTCTCTGGCTCTTCCTTTTCGCAGGGGCTTCTTTGCTCTGGCTCTTTCTCTCTTCTCTTTTCTAAAGCCTCTCTCTCACTTTCTATCCCTTAGGTAACATTCATGCTGGGTACGATTAATGGTATACGTTTTTATCATTTCATACATCGATTTTGTAACTATTTTAAGTGTAACCATAACTAGAAATTGTCATTAAATTATTTCTATTACAAATGATGTGCTAACTAGTTTTGATTTGGTATTGACTTTGAAGTGCTACCTTGAATTGCAATACAATATAGTCACACTATAGCGACGCTCTCCCACATATTTTGCTATTGTAACTGCGCTTATTTCCGTCGTTGGTATAAGTTGCAGTGGGTGGTAATAGATGAGAAATGTACAGTTTTCTACAATCCTGCTGATAATGTTTCTTGAGTCTTTCAGTAACCCTGCAGCCTGAACCACTGTAGGCGATCCACCCTTACAATGCTATATTATTACATGATGAATATCATATTTTTAAATATTGTAAGGGTGGGCCGCCTACAATGGTTCAGGCTGCAGGGTTGCCGAAAGACTAAAGAAACTTTATGAGCAAGATGGTAGAAAACTGTACATTTCTCGTCTATATCCACCCACTGTACTTATGCCAATGACGGAAATAAGTGCAGTTACAATAGCTAAATATGTGGGAGAGCGTTGCTATAGTGTGACTATATTGTATTGCAATAGGAAGCACTTCGAAGTCAATACCAAATCAAAACTGGTTAGCAATCATTTATAATTGAAAGAATTTAATGACAAAATCTGGTTATGGTTACACTTAAAGTAGTTACAAAATAGATGTATGAGATGATAAAAACTTATACCATTAATCGTACCCAGCATGAATAGAATGTTACCTGAGGGATAGAAAGAGAGAGAGAGGGAGAGAGAGAGCAAAAGAGACAGAGAAGAAGAGAGCAAAGAAGAGAAGAGCCAAAGAGAAGGCCCCCAAGAAGAGAGAGAGTCAGAGAATAGAAGAAGAGAGCAGAGAATCAAAGGCCCCCGAGAGCAAGTTACAACCTTCTTTTATACTTCCTTGACCATGTAACTCAAACCCTATTGTGAGTCATTCAAACTGACCAATCAGACCAAACTTCCCCCACTGTACTTAAGGGGTGACACACCTTTGGCCTACAGGCCTTCAGAATCTCTTTGTCTTTAGGAATTTCAAATGGCCCTTCTGATAAGAAAGATGGGGGTTGAAAACAGTAAAGCAGTATGTCTTTGTTCAATTGCAAATATCAAATATCTTTGATTATTTTCAATCCTACAATATAATGTGTAGCGGCAGCCAGTATCCACTGAGAGGCTAAGTAGTGGGAATAAATCCGTGACGCGTTTCGATGCAAACTAAAAAGGTTTTAATTACAATATTGAAATGAACAGCAACATGTTGAATGAAGACAGTAAGGTAGAAAACGTAAAATAAACAAAATTAAAATTAAACAATACGAAACGGTCAACAGAAAGTGAGCGTCCCAGCTACTCACCCCCTTCCTCCATGCTATCCACAACTAACAGGTAATATGAACCTACACACCAAAATAAAAGACATCAGACCATACCTGGCACTGATAGCCTACATACCATGTGAATCTAACCAGGGGTGCATCCCAAACAGCTCCCTAGTTCAGTAGTCAGGGCACTAATCAGGGAGTCAGCCCATTGACTTATGTCCTGATCAGTGCCCTGACTACTGAGCTAGGGAGCTGATTGAGACACACGCCATGTCATGTCAACAAATGGAAGTCAGCCAGCTGTTTATTAATGTTAATTATTGTGCCTTTCATCCCGACAGCATATTCTTCAGTTATTGAAAAACTGTTGCTTTCATTAGCTTAAACAAAACTGAGAATCATTAAGATAAGTTAGAAGACCTTTGTCTCAAAATAAATTCAATAATTTTACCGATTCTCATTTGCTACTTCAACAACATAAACTATTAGATCAACTTTGCGCTGCTGCCCACGATCACGTCAAGGATCAAACTAATTTCTACGTGCGTCATGAAAAGCGGATGTTTTGGAAAGTGCTTGTGGTGAGTTTTTGTGCCATTTAGTGGTTTAGAGGAAAATAAAGTCAAATGCGGGGCACAAGAGGGTAAATTAATCCAAAAACACTTTATTGGTCACACAGCTGATGCAGAAACAAACAGGTGAGGAAATACTGTTTATTGCAGTTGATGGATGATGGAATGATAATAAACAGTGGAGAATGATAGGCAAGTTTGCTGGAGAAAGGCACTGAGGACGATTGATTACAGTTGTATGTAAACAAGCAATGAGGAACTTGTTTTACTTCTCTGTCAACAAAGGGCACGTGAAAAAAGATGACCTATTTTCTCTACAGCTAGTTAAACATTATAAAATTCCTCAACAGTTTCCACGTGAGCTGCAGGAAATGAGATTCAGAAGAAAATTGCATTATTTGTGTCACGTTCATGAAAGACCTTGTCAGTGATGTAGGGCCCTCATACTCACTTGGAAGGTTTGTGGCCTGTCATTGACATAACAGTCATTCGCCTGCCTCTTTAAAAAACTCTTTAAAGCTGAGTGAACTTTTCTTTGTGGAATCAGAAGGGTCCCACTAATGGTCCCTTTGAGAGACAGATAAGAATTCAATACACTAAAATATTTTTTAAATCATTATGATAAATGATATGCAATAGCAGTATACTACAAGTGTACAGGGTTAAAGGGCAATCTTCATGCTAAATGATAAAATCCCGAGAACAACAATAATTAACCACTATGAGCCGCTTGACAGCTCTTATTCTATCATAAATTACTTTATACTCTAGTATACAATGTTATATCACAGCAGATCTATGACATGAAGCATCATGTTCACTATTGCTTTGTCCAAATATGCATACTTCCCTACTATGTAGTATGTGAAAAACAGTATAATATATCTGAATTTATACAGTAGTATTCGAAAAACAGTAGGCAAAAAATGCCTGGGTGACCTACTACTTCTGGTGAGATTCTGAAGTGAACATCTGATGGACACTTTACCATCCCATGAGGCCGCGCAAGAGGAGTTGTGTCAGAGGTGTAAAGAGTATGCAAACCATACTAAAAGTACAGAGACTTTACAGCGAATATGACTCCATTACAAGTCACCCATTTTAATACCACTTGAGTAAAATCTTAAGCTATGTTCAGACTGCAGGTAAATGTGCCGAAATCTGAATTTTTTTTTTTTGCTCACGTGACTCAGATCTGTTGTTCTCATGACAGCAGTGACTACTTTTACATGGATAGCAGTAATCTAATTATTGACCTTAATCTGAATAAGACAATATTCTGATTAAGGTGTTTACATGAGTTGCTTTTAGAATATTCCGTTCATGTTCCCGTTTTAAATGTTATACAACATAGATCGATTAATGGCACAGGTCATTACGTCCCCATGCCACGCAGTCCAACGTTCCTTCCAGAATTTCACATATCAACATACAGTTTGTCTTCGTTATGGTACCATATACAGTTTTGGGTGTTTCATTTTTAAATTTTACGAAAGCTTCAAGTGCAGTTAATTATTTGTCATTTAAATACGTGCAAATAGACGACGGCGGATACAAATTCTCAAGCAACGGGCCTCCTCTGCCACCGCGACAAACTCGGAGGTACTGGATGACAGTACAAAGTAAGCACTGGTGGGAAAGAGTTGCTTGAAGCCAAGCCATGCTCTCTTGTTTGCTGTCAAACTGCCATGTGCTTATGTGTCCTGTCACAAAATGCAGAGAAAACTCCTACATGATGTTAAAGGGGGGGTCTAATGCGATTTCATGATTTTTTTTTTACACTGTTGACTTATTTACACCATTAAAGAGTTGGATTCTCATGCTAAACATGGCCAATATAAAAAAAAATTTTTAAAAACGAGTTGAACTTTTTCCAAGTATGTGCATGCGCACATCAACCAGAGCAAGAGCAAGAGCGCGCCCATCAGCAAACTTTGTTCAGGTTACATAAGTGCATATAATGGCAACAACACGAACGTGTAGTGAATCGAAAGTTATCCAGGGATAATGCAGTGATGTGTTGTGTGTGTGTGTGTGTGTGAGTGCGACTCGAGTGTGACTCGTTAGCTCCGCCCACTGCACGCCTCCACAAGCTCGTTTTTTCTCTCGAAAAGAATCGGTACAAAGTATCTGTCTTTTATAAATATGATAAAACTAAACTCTTCAGAGATATGAAGGATGCAATACTACTCTATAGGTACTCAAGATTAACATGAGACTGGCAGAAACTGTCAGTACGTTTACATGGACAACAATACTCAGATTAAGAAACTACCATCCAGCGATTTCTGATTATTTTAATCCGGCTAAAGTCATACTCGAAGTAAACACAAATCGAATTAAGACGTGGAGTATTCCTATTTTAGTCGCATTATCGAAGTGCATTATAGACATGTACACACCTTAATCACACTATTAATGTTGTATAGGAGTTTTCGCAGCATTTTGCGACAGGACACATAGGCACACAGCAGTGGTTAACCGTTTGACGGAAAACAAGAGAGCATGGCTTGGCTTCAAGCAACTCTTTCCCACCAGTACTTACTTTGTACTGTCATCCAGTATCTCAGAGTTTGTCGCGGTGGCAGAGGAGGCCCGTTGCTGAAAAATTTGTATCTGCTGTCGTATATTTGCATGTGTAGCATAACAAATAATTAACTGCACTTGAAGCTTTCGTAAAATTTAAAAATGAAACACCAAAAACTGTATATGGTACCATAACGAAGACAAACTGTATGTTGATACGTGAAATTCTGGAAGGAACGTTGGACTGCGTGGCATGTGGACGTAATGACGTGTGCCATTAATCAATCTATGTTGTATAACATGTAAAACGGAAACACAGTATTCTAAAAGCAACTCATGTAAACACTTAAATCAGAATATTGTCTTATTCAGATTAAGGTCAATAATTAGATTACTGCTATCCATGGAAACATAGTCTGTGTGTTATGTTCCCTTTTATAGTGTGATTAAGGTGTGTACATGTCTATAATGCACTTCGATAATGCGACTAAAATAGGAATACTCCACGTCTTAATTAGATTTGTGTTTACTTCGAGTATGACTTTAGCCGGATTAAGGTAATTACAAATCGCTGTTTACATGGTTGAATGTTTCTTAATCAGAGTATTGTCTTAATTAGGTTAATATCGGAGTATTGTTGTACATGTAAACGTACTGAGTGTGAACAGCACAAACCACAAGGAATCTGATCTTTTCAATTCCCATTTGTGCCACTTCCATTTGTGGTACTAAATCCGATAGAGGTCTGATGTTTTGTAATGCGACCTCAGTCTGAACGGTCAAATCAGAATTCGTGCGACTTTTAAGTTACTCTAGAGCAACATTCCTCACAATTCTGCGCTCATGGTAATCACTTCAAAGATTGTACATACTCACCGTTATCAAGACAGTTGTGAAAGGTAGTCAGTGAAAGACAGTGATGTGTCAGAACAGAACTATATACAAGCAAAACATGAGGGCTCGTATCATAAGTGTTTCACTCTGCTCTCTTTTTAGTCTTGGTTTTTTAATATTGCCTGTGCATAAATTTGCTGGCTTCCACGGCAGATCACACTATAAATAAACGCGTAATCACTTACATTAATGTTCTCTGTGTTTACTTCCGTATGACAGTGTGCTGCGTGACATCTTTTTATTGTTCTTTTACACATGTGGGTTGCACAAATCGGATCTGAGCAATAAATCAGAATTGACCGCTAAGGCTCGCAGTGTCAAGTCAAGTCAAGTCAACTTTATTTATATAGCCCTTTTTACAATGCAGATTGATTCAAAGCAGCTTCACAGTGTTAAACAGGAAAATAATGCAACCGAATTTGATTCGGCTGTACAGCCGCTCTGGAGAAAACGGTGATGTCATCTAGCTAATTTCAATTATCATATATATTCAAGTAATGTAGTTGACATAGTTAATTTAGTTTAGTAATTACATTTATTTGAAAATTTAGTGTCCCTAACTGTATTAGAATATTCGAAAGATCGGAGGCATCACGCCGCAGACGGGTTTATTGAGGATGGCGTGTCGATTAAACAATTATTAAATAGGAATATTCGAAATATCGGAGTCATCACGCTGGAGATGGATCCATTGAGGATGCCATGTCGATGAGCAATTTCAGAGGGTAGACTAATTGACACGGCCTCTGCAGATATTTCAGGGATGAGTTGGTCATGTCCAGGCGCAGGTCCACCATCTGATCTGGATACGGCCCGGATCCGGCTGACTGCGGTAAACCTCGGGATAAACAGAGAGACTAACATTAGCGTAGATGCCATTCTTCTTATGATGTAACGAGTACATCAGGTGTTATGGGAAGTGTTCCCGGTTCGGCTGACCTAGTTAATGCAGCCTAACAATCATTTAATTGATTTGAATAATATAAATTAAAAATGTTTTATGTGTATGCCATAGTAAAGAGATGTGTTTTTAGTCTAGATTTAAACTGACAGAGTGTGTCTGCTTCCCGAACAATGCTAGGAAGACTGTTCCAGAGTTTAGGTGCTAAATAGGAAAAGGATCGACCGCCTGCAGTTGATTTTGATATTCTAGGTATTATCAGCTGGCCAGAGTTTTGAGACCGCAATAGACGTGATGGAGTATAATGCGTTAAGAGCTCGCTCAAGTACTGGGGAGCTAAACCATTTAGTGCTTTGTAAGTAATTAGCAAGATTTTAAAATGTATGCAATGTTTAATAGGGAGCCAGTGCAGTGTTGACAGGGCTAATATGGTCATACTTCCTGGTTCTAGTAAGAACTCGAGCTGCTGGGTTTTGGACCAGCTGCAGTTTATTTATTAAGCGAGCAGGGCAACCACCCAGTAGAGCATTACAATAATCTAGCCTTGAGGTCATGAACGCATGAACTAACTGTTCAGCATTTTGCATTGAAAGCATATGCCGTAATTTAGATGTATTTTTAAGATGGTAGAATGCAGTTTTACAGATGCTAGAAACGTGGCTTTCAACGACGAGGACTTGACAGAGCAGCCATCAAGTGTTAGACAGTATTCTAGGTTACTACATGTGGAGTTTTTTTGTCCAATAATTAAAAATTCAATTTTTTCTGAATTAAGTTGCAGGAAATTACTAGTCATCCAATTTTTTATATCAGCTATGCATTCCGTTAATCTTGTGAATTGGTAAGTTTCGTCAGGGCGTGAAGAAATATAGAGCTGAGTATCGTCAGCATAACAATGAAAACTAACGCCATGCTTCCTAATGATATCTCCCAGTGGTAGCATGTACAGGGTGAAAAGCAACGGTCCTAGCACTGAGCCCTGCGGTACTCCATACTGAACTTGTGATCGGTGTGACATCTCTTCATTTACTGCTACAAACTGATAACGGTCAGATAAGTATGATTTAAAACATGCCAATGCAATTCCACTAATGCCAACATAATTTTCGAGTCTATTCAAAAGAATGTTGTGGTCGATGGTATCGAATGCAGCACTAAGATCGAGTAACACTAACAGAGATATACAACCACGATCAGATGATAAGAGTAAATCATTTGTAACTCTAATGAGAGCAGACTCAGTACTATGATACGGTCTAAATCCTGACTGGAAATCCTCACAGATACCATTTTTTTCTAAACAGGGGCGTAGTTGTGAAGACACTGCCTTTCTAGTATTTTTGACAGAAAGGGTCGATTTGAGATTGGCCTGTAATTGACTAATTCTGTAGGATCAAGTTGCGTTTTTTTAATAAGTGGTTTAATAATAACCAACTTAAAAGTTTTCGGTACATATCCTAAAGTCAAGGATGAATGAATAATATTAAGAAGAGGATCTATGACCTCTGGAAGCATCTCTTTTAGTAGTTTAGTCGGTATAGGGTCGAGCATACATGTTGTTGATTTAGATGATTTAACGAGTTTAGCCAATTCTTCTTCTCCTATAGCAGTGAATGAGTGTAATTTTTCCTCAGTGACACTACAATGCACTGTCTGATGTGATACAGTAGTATCTGTTGTTGCAATCTGCTGTTGGCAGACATCAGAAGTTGAAGCTTTATTTTTGGTTAATTTTAGCCACTGTGTCGAATAAATACCTAGGGTTGTGTTTGTTTTCTTCTAAGAGAGTCGAGAAATAAGCAGATCTAGCAGATTTTACGGCCTTTCTGTATGAAATCATGCTCTAATTCCTCGAAATGCGAAAAACTTCCAGTTTTGTTTTCTTCCAGCTGCGCTCCATTTTTAGTGCAGTGTGAACATAGCCTTATGGCTTGTTTCCACTGAGCGGTACGGTTCAGTACAGTTCGGTACGGCACACAATTTTTGCCGTTTCCATTGTCAGAAGTTGTGAATGGTACCCTAATTCCGAACCGTACTGTACCACTTTTCTGGCACCCTTCCGTTGGGGTACCTAGCACAGTAGTCCAGTACTAAAGGGTGGAGCTAGACTGACTGCAGAACGTTGATTGGATGACAGAGAATCGTCACTTGCGTGTGCTTTTCGGCTTTGTTTTTCCTAGCAGTCTGCAGCCTTGGCTCAAACAAAGCATGTCTTCTTCTTGTGACAACAGCCACATGCCGAGAAGCAAGAGCAAGATCTGTTGTATGTCGTCCATTGTTGTTTACTGTGTCTCTTTCTTCTTCGCGTGAGAATGACGTTTATCGCTACACCACGCCTATCATATGGGTACTGTTGGCAGAGGAAATGCAACCCGAATCATACTTTACTGTACTGAACCGTACCGCACCGCACCACTCTGTGGAAACGAGCCATTAGAGTATCTGATTTTAACAGTATTTTACTCATACTGAATGTAGGCTCAGAGATGCACTTGTCCTCAACACCTAAGAGACATGCCAGTGAAAATAAGAATGAGTTGATTTGTGAGGAGAGCGATCACATATTTATTTTTTAAAGTCAAAATAAAACTAAAGCAGACCTATCTACAGACCTATCTACTCTGTCAGTTCGCGTTCAAAGGAGAGAATAGATAAATTGTTTAGGCGAACAGTAAGCTTTGAGGACCGTAGACGTGTTTTTAATGTGGTTTGTTGTGGAGAACACTTTCAACAATGCATGATGTCATTGGCAGAGTAATCAGTGCTCGTATCATTTTGTTAACGTTTGGAAAGATGTCCTCAGGACTGTTATCCAACACTTCCATGAGGGATGTGAAGCCCTGTCCAGTGTGCGCCTTCCATTTTAGTTGCTGCATGAACACGGTAAGCTCAGCATCACCAATGTCTATGCTATAATGTTTACATGCAACTGTTACTGAGTTACTGAGTCTCCAAAAGTGTTTGAACCAGGTAAACAGCCCACATCAGCACACATGAAGCCGTAGGTGTTGTCATGGTGTTCAGCTCCATGATTTGTCGATCCAACACCTTTCCCAAAAGAGAGGCAGACAATTTAGCTAAAAGTTTCCTTTCTCACGAGGCAACAATGTCCCATTTGTGTACGTCATGTTTTTCTATCAGGTCTTATTAACTTCAGCACTTTCTCAAAATCATGTTTTGTGTTGTCCCTGAACAATTTTAAATTTTATTTCAGTCACTCAATTAATGAATGCAGTTTGTGACCAATACAGCTGGTGATTGTAGTCATTTTGTTGCAAAATGGTGCAGAAGAGATTCAGCTTCTAGTTTAGTTAGACCACTGCTGGTTTTAGAATACTATAGACTACTAAAAATGTTTCTAAGATCACATCAAGTAGTGCCAGGATCTTGGTGAATGAGCCCAACATAGAGCCCCATCTTGTGTCCACTAACCGTTCCAACTCCAAGAATTGCCACTGTCAGAGTCTGTGTTTGTTCACGTTTTGTATTATTTGAATTAGCTTTTCTGTTCTAGTGTTTGCTGTTGGTTTATTGATTCTGTTCATGCTGTTCCCTTATCAGTAACCATGGTTACACATGGTTTGATTAATTAAGTTCAGGTGTGCACCGGTTAGTTTGGCTTGTTACTTTCAATATTTATACCTTGAGTTTCTGTCTGTTCCTTTGTCAGTTCTCGTTTATGTTTAGGCTAAAGTGGTAATGTTTTATCTTTGTGATCTGAGTATGCCCCTGAGCACAGTCCAGTGATGGCCCCAGCCCCTGAGCACAGTCCATTGATGGCCCCAGCCTCTGAGCACAGTCCAGTGATGGCCCCAGCCCCTGAGCACAGTCCAGTCATGGCCCCAGCCTCTGAGCACAGTCCAGTCATGGCCCCAGCCTCTGAGCACAGTCCAGTGATGGCCCCAGCCCCTGAGCACAGTCCAGTCATGGCCCCAGCCTCTGAGCACAGTCCAGTGATGGCCCCAGCCCCTGAGCACAGTCCAGTCATGGCCCCAGCCTCTGAGCACAGTCCAGTGATGGCCCCAGCCCCTGAGCACAGTCCAGTCATGGCCCCAGCCTCTGAGCACAGTCCAGTCATGGCCCCAGCCTCTGAGCACAGTCCAGTGATGGCCCCAGCCCCTGAGCACAGTCCAGTGATGGCTCCAGCCCCTGAGCACAGTCCAGTGATGGCCCCAGCCCCTGAGCACAGTCCATTGATGGCCCCAGCCTCTGAGCACAGTCCAGTGATGGCCCCAGCCCCTGAGCACAGTCCAGTGATGGCTCCAGCCCCTGAGCACAGTCCAGTGATGGCTCCAGCCCCTGAGCACAGTCCAGTGATGGCTACAGCCCCTGAGCACAGTCCAGTAATGGCTCCAGCCCCTGAGCACAGTCCAGTGATGGCCCCAGCCCCTGAGCACAGTCCAGTGATGGCCCCAGCCCTGAGCACAGTCCAGTGATGGCTCCAGCCCCTGAGCACAGTCCAGTGATGGCTACAGCCCCTGAGCACAGTCCAGTGATGGCCCCAGCCCCTGAGCACAGTCCAGTGATGGCCCCAGCCCCTGAGCACAGTCCAGTGATGGCTCCAGCCCCTGAGCACAGTCCAGTGATGGCTCCAGCCCTGAGCACAGTCCAGTGATGGCTCCAGCCCCTGAGCACAGTCACACTTTTTAACAGTTGTGAAGCAAGTGCTTCGCCAAATGTTGTCGGCTACCTGCTCAGACAGACAGTATGCAATTTCAGATGAGGCATACATCTGTGGATAATTATTACATCAGAGCCTCTTGCACTTAATCATTCTACACTTTTAAATTAATATTAAAGCTACACTGTATAACTTTTTTGTTTGAAATGAACAAACTTTAAATTATTAGCAAGTACATCATAAATCATCTTCTAACCCGTGTTTTTGCCTTAACCTAAACCTGGTAAGCATATAATAATGATTTGCATTTTAGACTGGTCGGGGCGGATTTGGCGGGAAACCTCATACGTCTGTCATTAGTCAATGTGTTCAAAGGTCAGGCTGATCTACTACTTTTAGTTTGCTGTGCATTGACTAGGTTTACACATTTTTTTTGTGTATAATGTTTGCCAGTTAGCCTACTATGGTCTATTTGCCTAAATAGCTCACTAGCCAAGTTATAATATGAATAGCAGTCGTTATGACTAATGCCAGTGTTGCCAAACTTTTGTAATGTTATTTTAAAACAAAAAGTCAAAACAACAGCAGATTATAAGCTACTTTACCTGCTCATTTTCACATATCCGTCTTCTTTTCGTTATTTATTGACTTATCAGATTCATCCGCGCAGGACAGCGGAGGCAAAGCACAACTCACATAATTACCAAACATTGTTTTTCCACAAGTTTTTCCAAAAAATGTTTCTTTAAAGGTTCTTTACATCAAGTAACTGTTCTATTTAGAACCGTATGGTCCTGAATAACCCTTTATATGCTGAAATGGTTCTTTGTGTTATAGTTTAGGGTACTTTATTCCCGCTTTTTGTACACAGACTGTTAACACACTCTCATTCTGCTGTTGTTACAAGCCAAAGATTTACCCTAATTTGGTACTGTTTAGAACCATTTTTCTTAAGAGTGTAAGAACTAAAGCGCCAAAAGTTAGACGTAGTGTAATTTCATTAGCCATTTTTGCAGCGGCACATCTCGCACATGCGTAGTGTGTATCTTTCACTCCTTTGCTTGTTACTGTGGCGACTTGTTTTTGACGGTTGAGTATCACGTTTCTATTCATGCTCGTAAACAAGACTTTGCTCGTAAAATCATATTGTGGTGAAATCATATTTCGCGTATAAACTAAACCTGTCATAACATTTGGAGTAACCTAGTAGCCTACACAAACAGCAAATGTCGTAACTGTATCTGCTTTTAATGTCGATTTTAAAATCAAACTCTCATAAAAACAAGATTATGCTTAGTATTTTTTAGTTTTTTTCAGAGTTATGATTTTACAGTATTTTATTGCATATTCTAGTAGCACATTTCTATTTGGTTTGGTTATATCAGTCTTCCCTTTTTAAATAGATAATCTAGTTAACCACAAAGTAGGCTACCTGCAAAGTTGATTTGTGTAAGAATGAAAGAGACTCTATAGGTGAAAAGTCAAAGTCTTATTTTCAGAAGTTTTATCTGATCATCTTTTTCTTTTTTGTCAAAAAGGGCTCTGATCTGACACTATATTTAGAAAACAATAGTATGATCATTCTTGTCATTCTGTTGTTATCTTTGCTGCATGTTGTTGTTGTAGATTTAACAGATAAAAAAATTATTCAAACCATTCTGAAATGCTCGGTGCAGTTTCACCCAGTATTTTAAAACCAACTCTTGAAATACTGATACTTGCTTACCTTAAAATACATGGGTGTATTTTACAAACATTATACACTGATCAGGCATAACATTATGACCACCTTCCTAATATTGTGTTGGTCCCCCTTTTACTGCCAAAACAGCCCTGACCCGTCGAGGCATGGACTCCACTAGACCCATGAAGGTGTGCTGTGGTATCTGGCACCAAGATGTTAGCAGCAGATCCTTTAAGTCCTGTAAGTTGCAAGGTGGGGCCTCCATGGATCGACTTGTTTATTCAGCACATCCTACAAATGCTCAAGGGTGTACATGGTCTGCAACAATGCTTATAGGTGGTACGTGTCAAAGTAACATCCACATGGATGGCAGGACCCAAGGTTTCCCAGCAGAACATTGCCCAAAGCATCACACTGCCTCCGCCGGCTTGCCTTCTTCCCATAGTGCATCGCACACGCACCCGGCCATCCACATGATGTAAAAGAAAACATGATTCATCAGACCAGGTCACCTTTTTTCATTGCTCTGTGGAAAAATGCTCACGTGCCCACTGTTGGTGTTTTCAGCAATGGACAGGGGTCAGCATGGGCACCCTGACTGGTCTGCGGCTATGTAGCCCCGTAGGTGCCGTGATGAAGAGATAATCAGTGTTATTCATAATGTTATGCCTGATCGGTGTATAGCCTACTGAGACTACAATTTTCACACTGTATGTTGTGTTTAGTCAGTAATGGGAAGGATTGGTTTATTTGCTTGGAAGGATATAAATAGGTTCATAAAATCTAACCTATAAATGTTTTTGCTATAGGGAAACTCATTCACTAGAACACAACAGTAAACTGAAGAT
The DNA here is from genome assembly GCA_039654625.1 of Rhinogobio ventralis. Lineage (NCBI taxonomy): Eukaryota > Metazoa > Chordata > Actinopteri > Cypriniformes > Gobionidae > Rhinogobio > Rhinogobio ventralis. The sequence continues at coordinate 28,900,656 of CM077203.1, read as the reverse complement.
TTCATGTAGAATGAACAAAAGGCTTATCTTATCTTAAGTACACTTACACACAAACATTTTTTATTTTCCATTTAACTGAAACAGGAACATGTTTTCAAAAGCAACTCATATTTCATGATTTCTGTGTTCAGGAATACATGGACTTTATACATCGTTCCTTAGAAATGGCATCCAACAAAAGGGTGCTACAGTTCAAATGGATTTCCAGAGAAATGTTGTCATATTGCCCTCCTCCTACTCTATTTAATGAGGAACCAAAGCCAACTTGTCTCACATGCACTTACTTACAGAACAACTAAAGCAAAAGAAATCCAATATCCTGAATCTGAGCGATCGGTCATCCCTGCTGCATAAAATGAAGACTGTTGTGATCCTTTTCCTCGTTGCAGTAAGTAACAAAGTGATTTTTTAAATAACAGTTTTCAATCTAATTAAATCTTCTACACATTTTATAAAAACAAATACTTAATATTAAATGCACTTCTCTGCATTTTAAAGACTTAACTCTGACTAGTGTCATAATGTTCAAGTACAGGTATTTGTGTGCTTTATTCCACTTGAATTATTGGATATTTACATGTTTCGTCATTTAAAGCAATACAATTCAGACCAGTGTTTTTTTAGTATCATTGAAATACTATTATAGTATTTTGAAGTCGTTTTTCAGTTTTAGTTAAAGTTGTAGTTTTCATTTTAGTTAAAGTTTTAGTAATTGACATTTTTAGTAGTGCTTGTTTTTTAAAATATGTCTAGTAAGAAATATAAAACTAGCTGAAATAAAATGTTTAGGTTTTTGTATATTTTATTTTACTTCAGTAAACATATGCAGTGGCAAGATAAAGTTTGCAAACACCTTGCAGAATCTGTGAAAGTGAAACTGAGTGTTCTTCAGAAAAATCCAATTCTCTTTAGAAAAATTTCCAGCATCTTTTGCATATTTCAACCATTTCCAGCAGTGACTGTATGATTTTGAGATCCATCTTTTCACACTGAGGACAATTGAGGGACTCAAACACAACTATTAAATTAATTAGTACTGCCTTTCGGAAGCAACAGAAGATACTTACATGTTTCTCGGAAAACAAATTGAGTACAATTTAAAAATCATACAGTCACTGCTGGAGAGGGTTCAAATATGCAAAAGATGCTGTAAAACTGAAGAATTGGCAGGACCTGGAGGATTTTTCTGAAGAACATTGGTCAGTTTAACTGCTCAGGACAAACATGAGACTCAAGAACAACCATCACAAACACACACACAGCCGTGGATCATCCAGGGAACGACACACAGTATTGAGAATCAAGGGTTCATAAATGTTTGAACAGGTAATTTTAATAAATTCAGCTATTTTACAGTCTTGTGGACTATATGTAAATATTTTTTATGTAAAATATCTTATTCAGGACAGTACTTAATAAAAAATAATATGCATTTTGTATGATCTCTCAAAATTAAAATTATTCACATTTTCACAGATTCTGCAAGCGGTTCACATAATTTTTCTTACCACTGTATATAGGGCCTATATAGTTTTGGTTACTAAATATAAAAACCCAATTTCAGACATGCTCAAGCGTGCAGGTACTTTTTTGGGGCACTATAAGATTGAAACAATTAATAGTTGCAGATTCTGAATAAATGTTGAAATGATATTAAAAGCAATGGAATGATCCAATGTACCTTTCAGAAATGCTTTCCAAATAATTCAAGTTATTGGTTACAAGTTGCATCATATCCAGCAGATAACAGGATAGCTAACAGCTAATGACTTGATATTATTATTTTAAAATGTAAATTGTAACTTTCTGTGTGATATTTTCTTTTCCAGAGTGTCTGTATTCAGTGTGCAACCCCATCAAAACAAAACATGCGCAAAAAGCGAGCCTGGGTTGTGGATTTACTTTCCATGGAAGAGGAGCACAGTGGTCCTTTCCCATTTAAACTGGGAGATGTAAGTTATATTGGAGACTTTCTGTAGTAATCGGCTACTTTATAGCTTATCAACTGATAAAACTAGAGAACATTGACAGTTTAAATCTTCGCATGAGCACAGAATTTGTCCTATGAATGTTTTCAACCTTTTTTTTCTCTTATAGTTAAGTATTGAGAAGAAAGTTATGGAGGAATATTTCATCCATGGACAGGGCATTGACAAAGATCCCAAGGGAATTATCTCTGTCAAAACCAACGGATCGGTTTATGCTCTTGGAAAAGTTGACTATGAGGAGTACAAGAGGCTAAAAGTAAGTCTAAGGCCCATTCACACCGTTCACAAGGACGATAACGAAAAATTGTTCTACATGAACTGTATTATTTTCCTGTTAACACTGTGAAGCTGCTTTGAAACAATCTGCATTGTAAAAAGTGCTATATAAATAAAGGTGACATGACTTGACTTAAACCCCACTGCTCAAAATAATGAATTGGCCAACTCAAATTAAACAAATTAGTTAAATCAAATGGACTTTTATGAGTATTTAGAACTTTCTTTTTCTTTTGAGTTCACAAAACTGACACATTTTCCCATCATGGTGACAAGTGGAGCATGAGCTATTTCAGGCATCCAAGACCAAGTCCTATCTATTTGAATGGGGGAATCCTGGAATCTCAAAAACTGCTTGCCGAACTCACAATTAAATAACATATTTCAAATCAGCAACAAAATCTAACATGAACTGTCCCATAAATGTTGTTTCTCATGCTCAAATAGCGTTAAAAAAGTGTATTTTTCAGCCGATGCGCATGTGCAGTCCTAAGCGCGAGTCTCAGGTTTCTATGGGAACCGGAGCTTCTAACGGCAGCTGCAGTGACGCAACGACTTTATCAATCAGCCATTGGCTCTTTTACATTACAAGGCGGGACTATTCCGCCATATTGCGGGTTGCAGTTTCACCCATTCATACGTAATAGGAGTAAACCGTTTTTCTATATCTATAGTCTTTGTTAATACTTACTGTTATTTTGTTGACTTGCAGATCTCACTAACTAAAGGAAACACAAACGTTGCCATAGATATTGTGATTCAGGATGTTAATGACCACGCACCTGTTTTCAATAAGGAAGTGTATGAAATCACAACAGATGAATCAACACCACAAGGTACAGATATACAAAACGTGTGTTTAAACCAACTGGTTCCCTATAGGTGAAAGATCAACGTTTCCCATGTTCATCTCTGTATTGTCTTACCCAAAGGTGAGCATTTGGTCACAGTTCTGGCAGCCGACAAAGACCAGTTTGGCACAGCAAACTCGTTGTTTACTCTGAAAATCGTCTCAGTCTTTCCCCAAACCTCCAATACTGAGTTCTTCATTGATCAAACTGAAGGAGATGTGTCAGGGAAGATATATTTCAAGGGATGCCTGGATTATGAGGTAATGTACACAGTTTCTCATCATCTCAAAGTCCTTTGCTAATTTCCTATTACACATATAATTTATCATTTAACGTGACAGTGATTAACAGTGAATTAAATGATTTTTCGAGAAATCAGAACATTAATAGTGTTAAATTATTATTATTGTAAAGGGGCTCATTTTTTATTTATTAAAAAAAATTAATTACAATTATTTTTGATATTTTTTTGTCAAAGTCAAAAATGTAAGAGTGATAAAACTGTCCTGATGTCTTAATGAAGAAAAAAACCTAACTAGGTAGTTTGTCGTAGTATTTTAATATTATTTCTTGAAGAAAAATACTGTTTCACTGCATTATTAATATCTGAATGGTCATGTGGTGCGACCAGCAGAAAGAAAACAAACATAAAGAAAGGAAATTATATCATAGAGAGGACCATTGACTGTGACTGTGTGTCAAGGTCAATAAGTCAGGCTGTAAAATGTCACATGGTGCAATTTCCCTGAAAATGTTATGACATCTATGAATGCATACTTTATTCAATTGTAAAAAAAATACCTTTATTTAATGGTTAGACCACATGACATTATTACACTGCAAAAAGTATATGATCGATAAGACATGGCAACGTATGTTTTTTACATTTACTTTTAACTTATTAAAATAATTCAACCCTCATCCTTCCCTCGGGTGATTTTGACCGAGTGGTCCAGTACCTTAGGACTTTTGTTGCACTTGAACCCACGAATGCACACAAAATTAGGACCTTGAGGAGTTTTGTGGTTGAAATTTAAAAAAGTAACAAATCCTTCCCTCACGGGTCAATTTGACCCCCATAGGAATGAATGAATGCGAGGAATGCTTCAGTACACATAGAAAAAACTAAAAATGCTCAAAATTCAAACTAAAAATGCTAAAACTTTACCAAAAAATGATTTTATAATGTCTACATGTGTATCTGAATGCATACTAAAGAAAAACTGACTTTAGGACCCAGCGGAGCAGCTCATCCGCTCCATATAGGGCTATAAGGCCATCTAGTGCACCCAGGATTTGTTACAAAGTGCGAGCGAGGGATTAAGCAACTTCAACTTTTGACTCTTTTTTTTTTTAAAGTCTTTAATATAATTCAAGTTGAAATGACCAGAGTTATTAAATTTACACTTTTCCTGAAAATGGGTCTTTACAACCAAATGAAATCAACATGAACAGAAAGGGCACATTTGTAGGAGCATGTTTATTACGTTTCCTTCATCATGGACACTCTTTTTTTGTCATTTCATCTCATATTTTAGCTTCTTTAAAATCAGCACCCTTTGTCTAGATTCCTGCTCTGGGATGCTTTTAAACAGTTCCCATGCATGCTAGCCTTTTAGATCAAACGGTCAAAGATCACGTGATGCATAAATTCAATCAGGTGTGTCCAAACTTTTGGTATGTGTGAGAGAGATATAGTATTCAACTTTACTATGCTTTTTTCATTGTAGGAGACCCACAAATACACTATTCTGGTTGAAGCAAAGGATCATGGGGAGAAGGTGCAACTCTCCAGTACAAGCACGGTGATACTGAATATCATCGACAAAAACAACCATCTACCAGAATTCACCGGGACAATTGTAAGTCTTCTGAGCTTTCAGATGTTACTATTGCAATCAAGTTATGCTGTTTGACTCGTTTTTTACATTCGAATATCACTGAGTTGAGAACAAACAGCCCTTGATTTGATCTAAGGTAAAAATATGTTTGATGACTATTGTCCCGCAGGCTTCTTCAGGGGTGAAAGCACAAAGGAGCGGGGAACCTGTTTGTCGACTGCAGGTGACAGATAAAGACAGCAGAGGATCTGCAGCGTGGAGAGCGCAATACTCTCTCCAGGGGGATAAAGCACAGCACTTCAAGATTCAGACTGATCCCGACACCAATGATGGAGTCATAACCGTCACTCAGGTGAGACTGGATTCGGGTCATTGTCAGGAAACATTTGTGTCCCTACTGCACTTTTTTGCACAATATAGTTTACATACCTAGACCTTTAGTGTGGATCCAATTCAGTGTGCACAACTGACCTTTTTTTCTCTCTATGCACCTAAACCAAAATTATTTTTACCTATTTGTAGTGCAACATTTTCTTCAATATTTGTCCCTATCACTCACCAAAAAAATTGTTTTTAAATGGGAAAATCAGCCAGTTTCCAAGTCTGCATCTATGACCATTACATTTTAATGGGTTTTTTTAAAGATCACTATTTATATTTTGCTTTTATTAAAATGAATACCATGTAGTTTTTGATGAAAGTCTTCATCTCTGCACTTTCATTTCAACCCTGTTATGTCGTGACATTTTCCCCTTTAAAAATAATATAATCGTTCTGAAATAAACTAAGGAATAATGTAATTTTTCACAAACAATTTCATTTATCATATCCCACCCTGTGTGAAAAAGAAGTGTGCTTAATTGTATTGAATGTATACAAAATCTTAGCAGTATATATATATTTAAAAACTCTTTACATAGTATATTAATTAAATAAAAGGCTATTTAAGTGCATACAATTTTACTTTAAAGTACATTTTAAATCATTGTTTTACTAAAGAAATGCACTTATTTTGATGTGTTGACTAACATACTAAAGCACATGTAAAGTACTTGATTATACTTTTAACTGTAGTGTTATTTAATATTCTATTTAAAGTTAATATATTTAAATGTACTAAATTGCAACTTAATTGTTACAATTACAAGTATATTTATATGTACTTATCCTCATGTTGAATGCTTGATTCTAATTGGTTGATGAACATTCTAAGGTGTGCAATTATTTTCAGAGAAATGCACGGCTAAAGTAGTCCCAGGCGGGTCTTGACCGCATCACAGTTCGCCATATCAGTTCGCCAAATTATTTCAGTTATTTCAAAGGTCCCCAGCCGACAACAGCAAAAGAACCAAAACCCACAATGACAATGACCAAGCAAATAAATATAGTAAACAATAGGATAAAATTGACAAATAATTTTCATGTTTTTTGCCACAAAATTACGTTTTTATTATGTATGGAAAGCACATACTCTCTGGCACAAACTCGCATAGAAATGTGTTGTCAGCGATGCTCTGATGAGTTTATCAGTAAAATTTAACAACTTAAAAGCTAGCGAGGTAATAACGGCGCTGTTCTTGAAGCAGATAAACTTACAGATTTGCTATTAGTAGAGATGCTGCTGCCGAACACTTGAGAGACAGTAACAACATGTTTCTGAATGCTTAATGTATTTTATTTCAGTTATGTGATTTATAATGTGATTTTTTTTTTCACGCCCCAGCCTTTGAATAATGAAGAAAGGTCCAACTTGAGCCTGATTGTCATTGTGGAGAATGAGGAGCCCTTCTTCTACTGTAGAGTCACAGGACGTCCCAAGCATGGACTGTGGGATGTAGAAGACTCAACAGGAAGGTCCAGCACCACATCAGTGCCCCTTCTAATCAATGTTATCGAGAAAGATGCCAGGGAGCTCTCAGTATTTGCGGACATCATGAAACCTATGGGTGTTATGGAAAGAATGGAGACTGGACCGATGCTGGAGGCCAGAAAACTGGGCATGTGTCTGTCTGAGAAGAATACGGACATTACAGCTATCGACCCAGACCTGTACAGCCCGTCATTCCTCTTTGAGCTGATGGGAGATGTTGAAGGGAAATGGAAGCTTCATTTCAACTATGGTATCAGAAAAACTCATCTTATTTAAAACTGTAATAGAGTGCAACAGTTGGGTTCTGGAAGTAAAAATGGCATTCATTCCTTAGGGACATTTATTTTTAACAATAACTTATAAACCTTTAAAGACACTGTGAACTACGAGGTTATTAATTAATGGTGTTTGCTTCTGTTGATGCTGTTAGCCTGCATTATTTTAATGTTTTACGGAATTCATGGTGAAAAACTACATTACCCATGATGCTGTACAGAAAATCATGACGAGTCACGACAAGCAAACTGTGCCAAAAGAACTCTTTAGCTATATATATATATATATATATATATATATATATATATATATATATATATATATATAATCAACATGTTTAAATGAGGAGTTTTATATTTCTACAATCTCTATTGTTTTTCGATTATGTAATTCACAAAGCTTCATGGGATTGTAGTTCTCGCCCTAACTAAAGCCATTAAGCCTTCACATACTTTTTTTGCTTCAAAGTTTGTAGTGTTGTGATTCTCCTCGCTGCTGGTTGGCTTGGTTAATAGCTAATAACTCTTTAACAAAAAAATGCCTATAGGAGAAATTTATGGAAAAAATCCTACAGAATCGGACTAATGCACTCGATAGCAACCAAATGTACCTGTTTTCTCTTACAAGAAAAAGTGGCACAGTGATATATAGCATAACACTGAATTATTACCGTAAGCATGTAACAGTATTTATTTTTGGTATTATGCTGCATGTCCAAGAAACACTTTTTGTAGTCCTCATGCATTCATTTTCCTCTGTAAAACATTTTCTGTTTTCCTTCCAGGTGCAACTGTGAGACTGATCAAAGAGAGCACTGTACGTGCGGGCGATCATGAACTCACCCTTAAGATCTCTGACAGCCAGGGCCAGTTTTCATTCCAGACCCTCTTGGTTTATGTGTGTGACTGTGATGTTTCTGCAAACTGCCATGTGCACAGACCACCAGCAATACAGATGAGCGTCACTGCCGTCGTTGCCGTGATCATCAGCATCCTGGTGCTGCTGGGTAAGAGAGTTTTCAGCTCAAGCTAAGTCCTGGGTTTGAGGAGTTGGCAGACTTGCTTGTTTAAAGGACGTTTAGTTCATCCAAAAATGTAAATTATGCATTATGCAAGCTGTCTATGCTAAACTGATACTGGAAGAAGTATTTAGTGTCTCAAACAGTACACACTTCACCTGTAAATGGTGATGATATAAATTGTGTATGAATCAGTATACACTATCGTTCAAAAGTTCATGGTCAGTTGAAAGAAATGAATACCTTTATTTAGCAAGAATCCATTAAATTGACCAGTGACAGTCAAGACATTTATAGGACCCTATCATACCCGGCGCAATGCGGCGAAAGTGTATTTTGCCAGTTTCAGCCCGACGCAGTTATCATTTTCACGTCCAGCTCCACGTTGTTTAAATAGCAAATGCGCTCGCGCCCATCTCTTCGCCCATGGGCGTGCTGGTCAGAAAACCAGGTGTGTTCAGGAGCATTGTTGACGCATTGCTATTTTGAGGAACTGAAAATGACTGCGCCATTGACCAACAAAAACCTGGTCTAAAGTCAAAAGTGCAGTATTTTTTGTGTTATTTAAAGGGTGTGTTAGTAATATGCGCCTATATGCGGGATATGCGCCTATTCCTCTTTGGAGAAGCGTTCAGTCTTTCCGCTCACAAATCCCGCCATGTAAATAGCGAATCCGCCATAATGCGAGCACAACTTGCTTTTAAAGGGAATGGGAGATGAGACTCTGATTGGTTCAGAGACTAGGGACAACCCTTTTGGACCATGCGCCCAAAATGTTACAAAAGATTTCTTTTTCAAACAAATTCTGTTCTTTTGAAGTTTCTATTCATCAAAGAATCCACAAAAATATGAAGCAGTTTTCAACATCAAATCATCATATTAGAATGATTTCTGAAGGATCATGTGACACTGAAGACTGGAGTAATGATGCTGAAAATTCAGCTTTGAACAAAGGAATAAATTGCATTTTACAATATATTAAAATACTAAACAGTTATTTTAAATTGTAATAATATTTCACAATTTTACTGGAGTTTATTTGAACAAAAATAAGCACAAGTGATATTAAACATTTAAAAAATCTTATCGACCCCAAACATTTGAATGGTAGTGTATGCGGCCTGTAACTTGTAAGTTGTAACTCTAATAATCCTGTTTGTATGTGTGTTTTGTGATTTAAAATAAAAAGGGATCCTTTTGATGGCGCTCCAGATCAGATCAAAGAAATCCTTCCGCCTACTGAAGGGGGATGATCAATCTTGTGGTTCTGACATCATTGACGAACGTAAAACTGATTGCATGGTAAGCACAGAAACATCTGGTATCTTGTGGTTTTCATTATTAGAGTCAGCTAACACCATTCTCATCTATTTTGACAGTATTTGTTATATGAATGTCTTTTTAATTTGATATGATGATATGTTATGATGTTTGACTTTTATTTTCTGAAAGAGTATATTAGAGAACTATATCTAGACCTGGACTAATCTAAATTTCTGGTCCAAATTATGCAGTGTTTTGAAACCCATGGTTACACTATGTCCTCCATTATCCAGGCATCACGTCAACTCCGCGAGCCAGAGCTGGAATGAAAAAGATACCAGACTTCAGTGTGCCACTCAATGTGCTGTGATAATATGAAGGATATTTTAAAAAAAAATATATATATATATATATATATTGCGATCAATGCAGTACAAATCGAACTGCTTGCTTTTGCACTGTGAATAAAAAAGAAGGGCTGCTTTTGATTATGATTATTCTAAATGTGAATGACTTTAGAAATAGATTTAAACAAATTACCAGATTAATTCTGCTGATTGAATACTGTGAATGAAAATGCACCAAGTGAATGAACGTGTATTATGTGTCTCATGATTATACCAGCTTATGCAGATAAAAGTTGAGAAATTCGTAAAGAGCCCTTACCACTTTCTCAGATCGGGTAGGTGATACTGTATCAAGGTATTCTTTGTTACACTGATATGTTTATAGTGTTCATATGAAGAAATTGTATATAAGTGAAAGTTTGTTCATGTTTTGTGTTATTGTTTTTTATATTCTTATATTGTCTTTATTTATTGTACTAAAATAAAATGTGTTACTCACCATTAAAAATGATCTATTATTTATTACTAACAATTTTTACACTGTGACATCAGTGATTTCATACATGGAGATACAACATCTGCGGTGTGGTGCACATATTCAGTCGGTCACATTCACAGTCGATGTCACCAACATATTGGGATCCCAATTCCCTCCTTCAGGGAACGAGAGTTACATACGTAACCAAGATGTTTTCCAAGTATGAGCAAGCAAGTGGCCAATTTTGTCCTTGTTGGCCTTTTAACTTTCTGGATGCTTCTCTGATTTCCACATCATGGTCCTGCACACCCAAAGAAAAATTATTGTCTTACTAGTCTTCTAAAAACTGACAGGACCAGTGCACACGTTCATAATAAGAATCATATCACAATACAGTAATATTTCCATAGTCAAAAACATTTTCTCCAAGAAACATGACTTAGTCTGAGAGGAACTGTGACATGGACTGTTCAGATCCTGTCAGAAAAGGGGGAAAATACAATACAACACAAGTTATAAAACGGTTAGTTCCAGTCCTTGATTCTGATCAATATTTGTTTTATTCGCAATAAAACACGGCTATGACCGATTCACCCAACGGTTCTGTGTATCACTGCACAACACCTTTAGCAACCACTCACAGTGGATTTGATCCATCTTTGAGAAGCAACTTTTGTGCAAATCCTGCGTTTTACTTACTCTCATTTGCAAAGCAGCCCAGTGTATATACACTCACCTAAAGGATTATTAGGAACACCTGTTCAATTTCTCATTAATGCAATTATCTAATCAACCAATCACATGGCAGTTGCTTCAATGCATTTAGGGGTGTGGTCCTGGTCAAGACAATCTCCTGAACTCCAAACTGAATGTCAGAATGGGAAAGAAAGGTGATTTAAGCAATTTTGAGCGTGGCATGGTTGTTGGTGCCAGACGGGCCGGTCTGAGTATTTCACAATCTGCTCAGTTACTGGGATTTTCACACACAACCATTTCTAGAGTTTACAAAGAATGGTGTGAAAAGGGAAAACATCCAGTATGCGGCAGTCCTGTGGGCGAAAATGCCTTGTTGATGCTAGAGGTCAGAGGAGAATGGGCCGACTGATTCAAGCTGATAGAAGAGCAACTTTGACTGAAATAACCACTCGTTACAACCGAGGTATGCAGCAAAGCATTTGTGAAGCCACAACACGCACAACCTTGAGGCGGATGGGCTACAACAGCAGAAGACCCCACCGGGTACCACTCATCTCCACTACAAATAGGAAAAAGAGACTACAATTTGCACGAGCTCACCAAAATTGGACAGTTGAAGACTGGAAAAAGGTTGCCTGGTCTGATGAGTCTCGATTTCTGTTGAGACATTCAGATGGTAGAGTCAGAATTTGGCGTAAACAGAATGAGAACATGGATCCATCATGCCTTGTTACCACTGTGCAGGCTGGTGGTGGTGGTGTAATGGTGTGGGGGATGTTTTCTTGGCACACTTTAGGCCCCTTAGTGCCAATTGGGCATCGTTTAAATGCCACGGCCTACCTGAGCATTGTTTCTGACCATGTCCATCCCTTTATGACCACCATGTACCCATCCTCTGATGGCTACTTCCAGCAGGATAATGCACCATGTCACAAAGCTCCAATCATTTCAAATTGGTTTCTTGAACATGACAATGAGTTCACTGTACTAAAATGGCCCCCACAGTCACCAGATCTCAACCCAATAGAGCATCTTTGGGATGTGGTGGAACGGGAGCTTCGTGCCCTGGATGTGCATCCCACAAATCTCCATCAACTGCAAGATGCTATCCTATCAATATGGGCCAACATTTCTAAAGAATGCTTTCAGCACCTTGTTGAATCAATGCCACGTAGAATTAAGGCAGTTCTGAAGGCGAAAGGGGGTCAAACACAGTATTAGTATGGTGTTCCTAATAATCCTTTAGGTGAGTGTAGATTCACACAAACATGTTCTGAAAACATTCAGTAAACGTGATGGAAGGACCTAAATAGGACCAAAAAATAACATTCTAGGTTGGTCTTCCAAACAGTATGGGAATGTAGTGTAGTGGAAACATCCTATAGTAATGGTCCCCTAAACATTCCCAGAACGTCCTAAATGTTCTGTGAATGTCCGCCAAATAATGTCCCCAACCCTTTAAAGAACTCCCCATCATGACTGTCTCGGAAGGTTCTGGGAACGTTAGTGACGTCCTTGACACCAGCGGAGACGTTCTGGTAACATCAAATTTCCAAATAAAATATGGTCCCCTAAACATTCCTAGAACGTCCTGAATGTTCCATGAAGCTCCGCCAAATAACATCCCCGAACCCTTTGAGGACCTCCACATCATGCCTCGGTAGGTTCTGGGAACGTTACTAGGTGACGTCCTTGACACCAGCCGGGGACGTTCTGAGAACGTTCCGGGAAACATAAAATTTCTAGCGGGTTATAGTACTATGCCCTAAAAGCATGTACATTTTTTATGAAGAAAAAGTATAGACTTTTTAGTACCTATAAAAGAGTAGACAAGCCATGCCATACAATTGCGTCTTTAACGGTTAAAATCCTCCACATTTCATTTCACTTTCCTACCGTATCGAAGAGAAATGCGATCACGTTGATCTGCAGTCGTGGGTCTTTCATGCGGAGAACTCTCCTCAAGGCTATTAATGCATAATGATGCATTTAAAAGTTAATGGGCAAACAGATCTTTATAAAATTACACATTGTTATTGCAGATGCAATATAACACGGATAGCATTAAATAAATATTCAAACCTTTATTTAATGCTGCCTTCACCTGCTATCGGAAATGTCCTACTTCCCACTTCTGAAGTCGTGATTGCGAGCTCATTACATTCAAATTTTGACTTGAGAGTAGGCCTGTCGCGATAGTCGATACATCGACTTATCACACAATATATGGACATGACCTCGATCATTTTTGGTGACGCGATATATTGGCCATTATGTTTACACAAAAATAAATGTCAAAGACATTTTGCCAATCGTGCTGCCTCTGTCATCTCGTCTGCTCTCCTCAGGCAGCTCCTTCATACAGAGCTGACATCGACAGGCAGAAAAATGCGCCATTCGAGTCGTTCGTGTTTAACTACAGACAGTTTGGAAGAATAAGTGCAAATGCACTCAGTTTCCGCAATCCACTGGCGCAAATATAAACATGACAGCACGAAATGGTGCACGCTTAGGCTGTGTTCACACTTCTGTTGCTATAACAACAGCTGCAACGTCAATAGTGGATTAGAAACCCAGCGTAAATTAAAAATACTACTGTTAATGTGTGTCTTACTTTTTCAGGCGAGAATGTACTTGTTTAAAGCTCAAATGAGTGGTTTATTTATAAAGACGGCGCCTATTTGAATATTTTATATGGCGTTTTCGGAGTTGTGAGATCCAGTCGATCACCGGGTGCTCAAATTTCATAACTTTATATTTTTAAGCTATTTAACTTTACCATTGTAGCCTACTAGTGCTGACTTTGTATGTTTGACTGAATTGTTTGCTTTATTTCTTGTATAGCTTCTTATACCTTTTACTTTTATAATGGCTATTATTGATCATACATAAACTTATATTTAACAAAAATACTGTAGACTGGGTTGTGTTTTATGTCATTTAATTTTATTACAATGATAATCATATATGCACACTTGTCGTTGGCGTTTAAAAAACTTTTTTGACTCCATAGGATTATAATGTAAAACAGACGCTGGCAGCTTTAAAAAAGACGTCAAGTGTGAACGGCCTTACAGCTATAGTTTCTCACAGGAGCCAGGGTCTAGTCGTTTTCACAGAGAACGTGTTTTTGCGTTCCACTGCGCCGTTTTCCCATGGAACAGGACACTCAAGTTAAAACATGCCTCTAGAAAAACAGATACCTCAACAGGCCATATCTGACTGCTAAATCATTGTCATTTGAAAGTGTGCAGGCCTACTTGCATTATTATGCTGTTATATTATGATTATATATTCAGTGGTATAAAATGGTCTTAAAATGATAATATCGCATATCGCAATTATTTCTGGGGCAATATATCGCACAACAAAAAGTAGTTATCGTGACAGGCCTACTTGAGAGGGCGTTAATGTCCCATCTTTTAAGTAGGAAACTAATATTTACGATAATTCCGATAGCACGTGAAGGCAGCATAAATCCGCCATGTTTTGTAGTTTTTAACATTATTTACTCGTGTTTGTAGTTCTGAACCGAATCCTCCTCCAAAGCGCAATGGGTTGTGGGCAATATTAGCCGTTATAGTGTGCACAGATCCACACTTCGAAAATCTACTGGAAATAGTAGACCATCCGGGGACTTTTGACATACTCTTTTCAACATGCTATGCTTTGGGACAGACTTATTCTAATCTCACATTTAGGATGGATAGTATGGACATTGGGACGTCTTTGCCGCCATCTAATGGCGTAATAATGTAACTTCTGTTGCTGTTCACAGTCAGGGACTATTTTTTCCGGCGGAAGGAAGGCTTTTAGTGATTTTACTTCATTAAAGTTACATTGATATATATATATGGCTTTAAGATGTGTGGTATTTGTATTGTGTAAGATTTGTATTGCCGTTTTATAAAAGCAAGTGCTGTATCGTGAATAAGTCACGGCTGAAGGGGTTGCACAGTCTCTCGTACAGCACATAACATTGCTACTTTAACTGGTCTAACTGGTAATTGTGAGGAACGTGTAAGGCACATGACTGGTGCACTCTTAAAAATAAGGGTTATTTGTTTGCATCTGTAGAAGAATTTTTATCATCAATAGAAAAAAGGTGGAAAAAGTTTCTTTTGATTATTAATGTTTTTCACACTAAGATAAAAATGGTTCTTTTAAGAACTGATGAAGGTTCTTTGCGGAACATAAAATGGTTCTTCTTTGGCATCACTCCAACATTTTTGGAGCCTTTATTTTTAAAAGTGTATGCATGTAGGCCTATGTGTAGTAGGCCTAGGCTACTTAGGCTCATTTAAGATGTCTTTTCATGCAGGCTTGTTAAATATTTTAAATAATATGAAAACATTCCTCATAATTAGTTGCTTCAACAATGAGTAGGTTGGCCGTGGACTTTTTAGGAACCTCAAGTTAAGCTTGTCATTTTATGGGCTAAGTTCGAGCAAAATTATGTTTCTCAACAGGTCTTAATGCTAATTTTTCAGAAAACTATTTGTTAAAAAGTAAGAATATCAACAAAATAAAAATACTTACATCTTACATAGTTACATCTAAAGGAAATTTGCATACTCCGTACATCCATTGCTTATAAAATCATTTAAAATAATTTATTTAATAAAAGCACACTCTATACTTGTAATTTAACCTGTCCTCAGCACGAGGTCACAATGTAAAACTGCCAAACAAAGTGTTGCAAAATGCAACAAATTAAAAAAAATACACAGTTACATTAAAAGGCAGAGATATTTAAGATATGAAACAATACAAAAACTTGAATTATATTTTCCATTAAAAAATGGCTATAAAAGTTGTGTCCTCACTTTGCGTCAACTCCATCAGGATTTTTTCTAATTCTGAATAAATCAGGCAGTGTCATGGGCAGCTTTAACTCTGAGGAGCACTTACTATTTCCTGCTCATTGTGGATCTCGATAGGACACATATTCCTGAAAGTTATAGATTTTAAAAATATTTTAAACAAACAATGTCGAACTCTCTGCGGGCACAGCTTTCACATGTCAGATCCGTCATCGCAGTGTAATAGTTTCTGTTGTGGGATAAATCTTGCCATTTTTGATATGTTTATTAAGGCAGCTGAGGAAATTTTTGTTCATTTTGAAAGAAATGTCTTATTCTTTTTCCAATTTATTGTGTAAAAATGTTAAAACATCAATGGAACTACATGATATTATGTCTTAATCACGTAAGAACATTGGTGATGCATGTTTAATATTAAAAGGAGGGAGGAGAACTGAGGAATTTAGGAACTGGTTTGTTCATAATAGTATGAAAAATATGACTTAGCTCCTTTACCGAACACGAATATTACATAACTGAAGACTTAACACTGTTTTTGGGTAGATTAAATTAAATTAGCATGCTTTTTAGTGTGTCTGGAGTTGACACAAATTAAGTTATGAAGTGAGTAAATATGAATTTTTAGAAAAAGTATTTAGAAATAATCCTGTTCCCTTACATGGGACCTTTGTCTAGTGTTTATTTTTTTAACATCTAAAACATTTGTCCCTTTTCTCAAGAATCAGTGAATTTAGCATAATAAAAAAAACTTCACAAAGGTTCACATGTGATTACCTTTTTCTAAAATAAACATTACATTTTCATATTTCATCTCAAGCTCTTTTCTCTTGGTGACTGAAAACCTTTATTAGGGGCATATTAGTTGCTTGTGATAGACATATTGGACCTTCCTTTTAACAAAAAGAAAAGGTTAAATAAAAAGCATGAAAGAAATGGTCTGTAGTGGAAGAAAGTTGTATTATTGTAGGGTTCTTCTTCTTCGTGTGGTTGTTGTATGGGCGGGTGTTGTTTCGTGGCAGGACTGAAGATGGGCGGACTTTAAAACCAGCCAGGAAAAGACAGGAAAGACGATACTTCCCCGCAACACAACAAAAAGAACACGGTAACTATTTGATATGTTTTGAGTAAATACATGGAATTGACAAAAATGAAAGATGTGTTGTTGTTTGCTGAGGGAGTCGTGCGGGTTTTCACTGTAGGATTTCCTCGGCCTGAAACTCGCAGTGACTGTAAATATATATATATATCACCCGAGTTGCGTTATTTATGACAGCTAGTT
>CM077203.1:28868650-28876150 GCA_039654625.1 Rhinogobio ventralis | reverse complement strand
GCTCTCATTCATCAACCTTAGTTTTTTAGTGCAACGTCCATATCTCAAAATCCAATCAACAGCCAATGGATTGTTTTAATTTTTATATTAGGCTACTGTCACTTTAAGACATAATGCTGGATCCAGTACACTGATACTGATACACATGCCTCGAGTGTTTCATTCACGTAAGACATAACCTACTATGTCTGCTAGGATACTCGCCAAGACGGGCATGTTGACATAATTTGTCCATTCAAGCGCAAGAGAGAACTCAATATTTGTATAATTTGTTTAATTCTCATTCTTGTCTTCTCGTTCATGAATGTTTAAATTAGCAAGGCTTAAATGAGTTTAGTTTAAACACAGATAGCAACATGTGCTGTTCAGGTCTCACCTGCGCTCGCACGCTGACAGCGCTTGACAACTGTATGGGCTTATGAATGGGCGAAACTGAAAAGCGCAGTATGGCGGAATAGTCCCGCCTTCTAAAGTAAAAGAGCCAATCGCTGATTTTTTAACGCTATTTGAGCATAAGAAACAACATTTATGGGACAGTTCATGTTAGATTTTGTTGCTGATTTGAAATATGTTATTTAATTATGAGTTTGGCAAGCAGATTTTGAGATTCCAGGATTCCCCCATTCAAATAGATAGGACTTGGTCTTGTATGCCTGAAAAAACTGCCCGGAGGTGTTGCAAATATGGCCACCGAGTGAACAGACTGTACTTGAAAGGGACTTTGATTCAGCTCAGAAATAGGAATAGTCAATTCTTATTTCATTGTGACTTTAATGTTTAGGTTGCTTGGTATGTGAATAACATATTGAGTGTGTTTACGTATACAACAAAATGCTTACAACTATAAAAAAATCAGCATTTTCAAGAATTATCAAGTTTTCCTCTGGTCTTTACATTAAAAAGTAAACCGTTTTGCACTTGAGTACATGTCTGAGGTTACAGGCAAAGATTTTGTTTTTATAAACTTTATGGAAGATGTAAACCAAGTTAAGGATGTAAACTTAAGTGTGATAGTTCTGTTCAACAATATGAAATGTTTTACTTTAAGTCATTTGATTTTAATATAATGTTAAAGTTTGAAATGAAAATGATCTCTCTCTCGCGCTCTCTCTCGCGCTCTCTCTCGCGCTCTCTCTCTCTCTCTCTCTCTCTCTCTCTCTCTCTCTCTCTCTCTCTCTCTCTCTCTCTCTCTCTCTCTCTCTCTCTCTCTCTCTCTCTCTCTCTCTCTCTCTCTCTCTCTCTCTCTCTCTCTCTCTCTCTCTCTCTCTCTCTCTCTCTCTCTCTCTCTCTCTCTCTCTCTCTCCTTAAATGCATCACAGAGAATATTCAGAAAAGTGGACACCAGAGGTGAAGCATTTCTGTCCAAATGTTCCCATCATCCTTGTTGGCAACAAAAAGGATCTCCGAAATGATGATCACACACGAAGGGAACTTGCCAAATGAAACAGGCAGGGTCTTTTTACTTTTTCTTACTTTGTCTTTCCAAACCTGTAGGATTACTTACTTACTTCTGCTCAAAAACATCTCCATACAACAAAATTGAATGCTAATCCAAACTCCAGTGGATGTGTGAATGTAAAGTACGGCCAGTTACTCGGCCTATAATCTACAGTGTTGGGCAAGCTACTCTGAAACTGTAGCTTTACATTGAAACTGCGTTGTTTTTTTTGTTTTTTTTTAACAATGACATAGTTACAAATAACTGAATAATTGTTAATGAAGAATGTAATTAAAATATTTGGGGTATTTATACAATATTTTGCAATGCAATTTTCATTTCAATGAGTATAGGGTAAATTCAGGTTGATTGGGATACTTTGAAAACTGTGAAAGAATGAAGAATCATTTTCACACGTGAATTGGCACCTCTGAGTCAAGACCTTAAATTCATTGAAAGTCTTTGGGATGTGCTGGAGGAGACTTTACAGAGTGCTGGACTCTTGCATTGTCAATACAAGATCTTCACCAAACATTGATGCACCTCTTGAAGGAAATAAATGTTGTGATGTTATTTCCATCAAGATTGATGAATCTTGACATTGTCCTCCTGGAATATGGCCATGATGTGTCTTTCTACATGGTTGTTTAAGAAACGAAAAGCTGCACACTCCATCCATTAGGGTTAGAAGAACTGATGCCAAACATATCACATGATAGAAACATCATATCACTGCAATAATGATCCAATCATAGACTCTTAAGCATTTGCCTACTTAAATCCAAACTTTATTGTAGAATTGTAGATTATAACACACAAGTTACTTTTACGATACTTTTATGAGCTGGACAGTGTAAATCATGTCCATTTTCATTGTAAACTTGAATATTCTGCCTAATGTCTAATTTGTTTTCAATGGAAGATTACTAGAATGAATTGACATGAATGTGAATAGGCATATATGCTGACAAAAGTATTCTTATTTTATATGATGCATTCCTTTAATATAAATGTGTTGATATTGGCTAGTCACTTGAACATGCTTGTAATATATTTTAAATATTTCCTCATTTAGGAGCCCGTGAAGCCAGAGGAAGGGCGCGACATGGCCAACCGAATCAACGCCTTTGGTTATTTAGAATGCTCAGCCAAGACAAAAGATGGCGTGAGAGAAGTCTTTGAAATGGCCACCAGGGCTGCGCTGCAAGCCAGGAAACGGGGCAAAAAGAGTGGCTGTCTGCTGTTATAGAAACCTGTAGAAGAGTGGATGTCAGTTAACAGCCCAGGAGACTTCAGAGCAGGGAGGGAGGGACCGGACGAGCCTAGCATTCATGTCCTAGTACAGTCGCCGTATCAGACTGATACTGGGACATCATGTCAGACAAACACAAGAGACCAATGGAAACAAGTTGGGAACAAGATGATGTCATTTCCTGTCATCACAAAGTTTGGGGTTAAGAGTTTTCTGGTCACATCAAGCAAAACATTTGAGATCGGATTTCTAAATGGACTCGATAACTATGATATTTGATGTTGTTCTTTTCCCCCACTCTTCTTAGCCCAAACAAAAGGGTTGTCTAATAAGCGTCCTGTCTTCAGTGACTGTTTTGTACATTGGACAGATTGTATGTATGTGTGTATATGTAAGAATATGAATGTTTGTGTCAAATGAATGCATGTCTGTCTCCAGGTTGCCATGTCTTCGTTGTATATGCGTGTATCTGCCCGGCTTTATTCTGTTTGAATATTCTGTGCTCAACTAAAGCACACACTGAACACTGAAGTGGGCTGTATTGTGTTTAACCTCCCACTTCAGGCTTTTTCCTTTTTATAGCTGATGTCTCAAAGGATTCTGGGCTGTACATTAGGGATCTAAACCATTTAGTGATACTGATTTATTTAAAGCTTACCATTTTTTTTAATCATTTGCATTTAGAAATAAAATTTAAAGAAAATCAAATTTGAAATGTTCAACAAATTCATTATCGTCTCATTGATTTGAATGATTTGCATAAGAATGGTTTTATATAAAGGAGTCACAAAGGTACCTGAGAACGAAAATACCGTACAGTGAAAATGACTCCACTACAAGTTACAAGTCACCAATTCCAATAAAACTTGAGTAAAAGTCTTAGAGTTTCTGATTTTAACAGTACTTAAGTATTTTACTCATTCTGAATGTAGTCTCAGATATGCACTTGTCCTCAACACTTAAGAGACACGGTAGTGAAAAACAGGAAACAGTTGATTTGTGAGGAGAGCAACTGCATGATTATTTTCTAAAATCAAAAAATAATAAATATATATAAATAGTCAAAGCCTACTTGCACTAGACATGCTGGTTTTAGGTGCAGTCATGTCCTCCTCTCATAAATGAAACACCTGTGATTCACAACTACCTGCTAAGTGCTAATGCACTCGCATTCGTGTAAAGTAGCCTTGTTGACAGGTTTAGGTCAGTAATGGCAAAACACACACGATATAGTACCTTCAATGCCCTGTAGATGGTGATATCGCTTCTTTTGTAGCAGAAATAAACTGCTGCAGAAAAGGTTAGGTGCCTTGCAAAATGTAACAATTGCATTACTCATCACAAATGTATAGGAGTAATATGGAAGCTCGTTTTTGCCACAGTATGAAAAATAAAGGTAATTGTGACTTTTTATCTCAATACTGACTTTTCTCGCAATTATGACTTTTTCCCCAGAATTGTGTGATATAAAGTCAGAATTGTGAGATATAAAGTCAGAATTGTGTGATATAAAGTCAGAATTGCGTGATATAAAGTCAGAATTATGAGATATAAAGTCAGAATTGTGTGATATAAAGTCAGAATTGTGTGATATAAAGTCAGAATTGTGAGATATAAAGTCAGAATTGTGTGATATAAAGTCAGAATTGTGTGATATAAAGTCAGAATTGTGTGATATAAAGTCAGAATTGCGAGATATAAACTCAGAATTGTGAGATATAAAGTCAGAATTGTGTGATATAAAGTCAGATTTGTGATATAAAGTCAGAATTGTGAGATATAAAGTCAGAATTGTGAGATATAAAGTCAGAATTGCGAGATATAAAGTCAGAATTGTGTGATATAAAGTCAGAATTGTGTGATATAAAGTCAGAATTGTGTGATATAAAGTCAGAATTGTGTGATATAAAGTCAGAATTGTGTGATTTAAAGTCAGAATTGTGTGATATAAAGTCAGAATTGTGAGATATAAAGTCAGAATTGTGAGATATAAAGTCAGAATTGTGAGATATAAAGTCAGAATTGTGTGATATAAAGTCAGAATTTTGTGATATAAAGTCAGAATTGTGAGATATAAAGTCAGAATTGCGAGATATAAAGTCAGAATTGCGAGATATAAAGTCAGAATTGTGTGATATAAAGTCAGAATTGCGAGATACAAAGTCAGAATTGTGTGATATAAAGTCAGAATTGCGAGATATAAAGTCAGAATTGTGTGATATAAAGTCAGAATTGTGAGATATAAAGTCAGAATTGTGAGATATAAAGTCAGAATTGTGAGATATAAAGTCAGAATTGTGAGATATAAAGTCAGAATTGTGTGATATAAAGTCAGAATTGTGAGATATAAAGTCAGAATTGTGAGATATAAAGTCAGAATTGTGTGATATAAAGTCAGAATTGCGAGATATAAAGTCAGAATTGTGAGATATAAAGTCAGAATTGCGAGATACAAAGTCAGAATTGTGTGATATAAAGTCAGAATTGCGAGATATAAAGTCAGAATTGCGAGATATAAAGTCAGAATTGTGTGATATAAAGTCAGAATTGCGAGATACAAAGTCAGAATTGTGTGATATAAAGTCAGAATTGTGAGATATAAAGTCAGAATTGTGAGATATAAAGTCAGAATTGTGAGATATAAAGTCAGAATTGTGTGATATAAAGTCAGAATTGTGAGATATAAAGTCAGAATTGTGAGATATAAAGTCAGAATTGTGTGATATAAAGTCAGAATTGCGAGATATAAAGTCAGAATTGTGAGATATAAAGTCAGAATTGCGAGATACAAAGTCAGAATTGTGTGATATAAAGTCAGAATGTGTGATATAAAGTCAGAATTGTGAGATATAAAGTCAGAATTGTGAGATATAAAGTCAGAATTGTGAGATATAAAGTCAGAATTGTGAGATATAAAGTCAGAATTGTGAGATATAAAGTCAGAATTGCGAGATACAAAGTCAGAATTGTGTGATATAAAGTCAGAATTGCGAGATATAAAGTCAGAATTGTGTGATATAAAGTCAGAATTGTGAGATATAAAGTCAGAATTGTGAGATATAAAGTCAGAATTGTGAGATATAAAGTCAGAATTGTGAGATATAAAGTCAGAATTGTGTGATATAAAGTCAGAATTGTGAGATATAAAGTCAGAATTTTGTGATACAAAGTCAGAATTGTGTGATATAAAGTCAGAATTGTGAGATATAAAGTCAGAATTTTGAGATAAAAGTCAGAATTGTGTGATATAAAGTCAGAATTGTGTGATATAAAGTCAGAATTGTGAGATATAAAGTCAGAATTGTGTGATATAAAGTCAGAATTGTGATATATAAAGTCAGAATTGTGAGATATAAAGTCAGAATTGTGTGATATAAAGTCAGAATTGTGAGATATAAAGTCAGAATTGTGAGATATAAAGTCAGAATTGTGAGATATAAAGTCAGAATTGTGAGATATAAAGTCAGAATTGAGTCAGAATTGTGAGATATAAAGTCAGAATTGTGAGATATAAAGTCAGAATTGTGAGATATAAAGTCAGAATTGTGTGATATAAAGTCAGAATTGTGTGATATAAGTCAGAATTGGAGATATAAGTCAGAATTTGTGATATAAAGTCAGAATTGTGTGATATAAAGTCAGAATTGTGAGATATAAAGTCAGAATTGTGAGATATAAGTCAGAATTGCGAGATATAAAGTCAGAATTGTGTGATATAAAGTCAGAATTGCGAGATATAAAGTCAGAATTGCGAGATATAAAGTCAGAATTGTGTGATATAAAGTCAGAATTGTGAGATATAAAGTCAGAATTGTGAGATATAAAGTCAGAATTGTGAGATATAAAGTCAGAATTGTGAGATATAAAGTCAGAATTGTGAGATATAAAGTCAGGAATTGTGAGATATAAAGTCAGAATTGCGAGATATAAAGTCAGAATTGCGTGATATAAAGTCAGAATTGTGAGATATAAAGTCAGAATTGTGAGATATAAAGTCAGAATTGTGAGATATAAAGTCAGAATTGTGAGATATAAAGTCAGAATTGCGAGTTATAAAGTCAGAATTGCGTGATATAAAGTCAGAATTGCGTGATATAAAGTCAGAATTGCGAGATATAAAGTCAGAATTGTGAGATATAAAGTCAGAATTGCGTGATATAAAGTCAGAATTGTGTGATATAAAGTCAGAATTGTGAGATATAAAGTCAGAATTTTGTGATATAAAGTCAGAATTGTGTGATATAAAGTCAGAATTGTGAGATATAAAGTCAGAATTGTGAGATATAAAGTCAGAATTGTGTGATATAAAGTCAGAATTGTGAGATATAAAGTCAGAATTGTGAGATATAAAGTCAGAATTGTGTGATATAAAGTCAGAATTGTGAGATATAAAG
Source organism: Rhinogobio ventralis (assembly GCA_039654625.1). Lineage (NCBI taxonomy): Eukaryota > Metazoa > Chordata > Actinopteri > Cypriniformes > Gobionidae > Rhinogobio > Rhinogobio ventralis. Next base: position 28,869,066 of record CM077203.1, on the reverse strand, counting down.
TCAGAATTGTGAGATATAAAGTCAGAATTGTGAGATATAAAGTCAGAATTGTGAGATATTAAAGTCAGAATTGTGTGATATAAAGTCAGAATTGTGAGATATAAAGTCAGAATTGTGAGATATAAAGTCAGAATTGTGTGATATAAAGTCAGATTGTGTGATATAAAGTCAGAATTGTGAGATATAAAGTCAGAATTGTGAGATATAAAGTCAGAATTGTGTGATATAAAGTCAGAATTGTGAGATATAAAGTCAGAATTGTGAGATATAAAGTCAGAATGTGTGATATAAAGTCAGAATTGTGAGATATAAAGTCAGAATTGTGAGATATAAAGTCAGAATTGTGAGATATAAAGTCAGAATTGTGAGATATAAAGTCAGAATTGTGAGATCTAAAGTCAGAATTGTGTGAATAT